>JAQQAC010013566.1:5727757-6047109 GCA_029783875.1 Phataginus tricuspis | reverse complement strand
ATAGCCAAGAAATGGAAGCAACCTAAGTGCCCATCAGTAGATGAATGGATTAAGAAGATGTGGTACATATACACAATGGAATATTACGCAGCAATAAGAAAGAAACAAATCCTACCATTTGCAACAACATGGATGGAGCTAGAGGGTATTATGCTCAGTGAAATAAGCCAGGCCGAAAAAGACAAGTACCAAATGATCTCACTCATATGTGGAGTATAAGAACAAAGAAAAAATAAAAAATAAATAAAAAAATGAAGGAACAGAACAGCAGCAGACTCACAGAACCCACGAATGGACTAACAGTTACCAAAGGGAAAGGGACTGGGGAGATGGATGGGAAGGGAGGGATAAGAGGGTAAAAGGGGCATTACGATTGGCAGACATAGGGTGGGGGGGCACGGGGGGTACTGTACAGCTCAGAGAAGACAAGTAGCGATTCTCATCTCACTACGCTGATGGACAGAGACTGTGGTGGGGTTGGTGGGGGGGACCTGGTGATGGGGGGAGTTCAATCATCACGGTATTGCCCATGTAATTGTAGGTTAATGATACTAAAATAAAATAAATTATTAAAAAAAAAAAAAAAAAGAAACCAAAGGAAACAAACAATACACAAAGACAAATAAAAACAGAAACACAATCGTTCAAAATACCAAAAGTAGTTCTACGAGGGAAGTACATAGCAATACAGGCCTACATCAAGAAACAAGAACAATCCCAAATAAACATTTTAATTTCACAATGAGAGGAAATAGAAAAAGAAAAACAAATAAAGCCGAACGTTAGTAGAAGAAGGGACATAATTAAGATCAAGAGCAGCAACAAATAAAATAGAGAATAAGAAAGCAATAGAAAGAAGTCAATGAAACTGAGAGATAATTCTTCAAGAAAAACAAAATAGACATATACTTAGCCAGAATTATAAAGAAAAAAAGAGGACACTAATAAATAAAATAAGAAGGGAAAGAGCAGAAGGTACAACAGACACCCCAGAAATTCAAAGAATATCTGAGAATTCTATGAGAAATTATATGCCAATAAATTGGACAAATGAGAAGAAATGAAAAAATTCTGAAAATATATGATCCTCCAATACTGACCCCGGTAAAAAGAGAATATCTGAATGGACAGATTTCCAGTAAGAAAATTGAACCTTTAATGGAGAAACTCCCCCAAAATGAAATTCCAGGACCTGATGGTTCCACAGGAGAATTTACCAGGCATTTAAATAAGAGCTAATACCCACCTGTCTTAAAGTATTCCCAATAATAGAAGGCTAGTGTATATTTCCAAACTAATTCTATCACTCTAATACCAAAACCAAAGAGAATAAATAAAAAAGAAAATTACAGACATATATCCCTGATGAACATAGATGCAAAACTCAATGAAATCTTAACAAACTCAATTAGAAAATATATTAAAAATTTGTCCAATCCAGCCATTTGTGGTTCATTTCAGGGATGAAGCATAGTACAATATTCGTAAATCAAACAATACGATACACTACATTATAAAAGGGAAGGATAAAAACCATATGGTCATCTCAGTAGATGCAGGAAAGGTATTTAGTAAAATTCAACATCCATTCATAATAAAAAATGTCTACAAAGTGGGTGTTGAGGGAACACATCTTCACATAAAAAGGGCCATATATGACAAATCCACAGCTAAGATTATACCCAGTGATGAAAAGTTGAAGGCCTTTCCTCTATGATCAGGAACAATACAAGGAAGGCCACTTTCAACATTTGTTCAACATAGCATTGGAAGTCCTAGCCATGGCACTCAGACAAGAAAATGAAATAAAAGGCATCCAAGTTGAAAAGGAAGAAGTAAAACTCAGTATTTGATGATGACATGATATTATGTGTAGGAAACTCTAAAGTCTCTATCAAATAACATTTAGAAATAAAAACTGGATTCAACAAAGTTGTTGGATGCAGTGTCAATACACAAAAATCTGTTGCATTGCTATATACTGATCAATGAACTGTCACAAAGAGAAGTCAAGCAAATAATTCCATTTACGAATGCATCAGAAAGAATATAACATCTACCATGTAACCTAACGAAAGGGGTGGACGGCCTGTACTCCAAAAACTGTAAGACACTCATGACAGAAATTAAAGAAGACACAAATAAATGGAAAGCTAGCTCATGCTCATGGATAGAAAGAATTGATATTGCCAAATTGTCCATCTTTCCCAAAGCAGTTTACAGATGCAGTGCAGTCCCTATCCAAGTACCAATGAGATTTTCCAATGAACTAGACTAGATAAGGATATAGGTTCCCATTTTTGTGACAGTATAGTATAGGGAGGAAGAGCACAGTCTTTCAAGTCAGACAATCTCAGTTTTTTTCCATCTGCTCTGTGAATTTGGGCAAACTCACCAGTCAGGATGTCAGTCTCTTTGTACTGATGGGGATAATAAATGAGCTCGCTCAGAGATTTTGGGGAGCACAAAGTGCTTGCAAAAGTACCATGTGCATAGGATTCAAAAATCCTTTGATGAACATTTCTACTGGCCTACCAGACTTATACATATAACTCAGTAAAACACAAATAAAAATATTACGCATATTAGTTCAAGAAAGAATAATGAATCAAATTTGTTTTAGATGTTGTATGAAAATGGAGTTCCCATGGAAAGGATGTACCCCTGACCACGGCCTACCTGACCATCGTGCATGCGCCGTGCTGTCTCCTGACTCCTCACAGTTGTGCCGGCATTGTGACTTCATGGCTGTTTACAGCGCATGTGCAGCTTAGGTAATTGTTGGCAGAAGGTCACGATTTTCCGTGTTGCTGTGTAAGGACTTCCAGCTGCTGCTCTATGCTGATTGTGGATCGCAGACGTGGTGTGTATGGATTCAGCATATGTAGTCTCAGCGCTTGATCGAACTGCCGACACGAGAGTAAAGCTGGGTATGAATACCGGAGCCTTGCTGTTTCCAGTCTCACCAAATCCAGTATGAAATTTCCAGGAGCTCCCGTGCTACAACATCTTCTCAAATTCCTAGTATGTGTTGAGATAGCAAAATTTTAGAATTTGAATTGTCCTGACCTTTGGACTATTCATATTGATTAAAAACACAACCACTACCATGTCCTCTAAAAATACTAGTAATAGATCTAAGGGCATGGATCTAAATCAGGGTCATGGATGTAGCTGAATTAATCCTCTGTATGAGTTATCAACTTTTAATGAAGAATTAATCCTCTGTATGAGTTATCAACTTTTAAGTCAGACTGAGCGATATTTTTTGGATATCAAGTACTGGATTTCATAACATTTAGAAATGTTAACTTATATTTTAGGTGTGAAACATGTTCTCGATTTTCAAAGAGCAGTTATTTGGTAGATATTAAATGTTGGTCTTTGTTCTTTTCTCATTTCCTCACCAACAGTGACTCATTATAAATATAAAGAAAGAACAAAACATGAGGAATAAGTTCATAGACTGGATTTTCCATTCATTTCCATAAACAGGCTTCCTGAAAATGAGCCATGGTTCTAAAAATATAAGGAAATGTGTGAAAATACAGAAAAATATAAAGGGTAGGAAATGCCTAGTTATTCGAGTTATTTTTGATATGCCCATGGTTACATCAAGTGACTTTAAAAATATCTGGATTATCAAAACCAATTTGGCTTACGTGTGGAGTGTATAAATTCAATTGTATACTGAGGTCTAGAGCAGAGACTGGATAAGAGGAGAACAGCATATTCCTGGGGTAGTTACAGAAATGGAATTGGAATTATTGTCTCATTTCCAAGGAGAGTTATAAATTGTACAGTCAAATTTTATGTAAAAGTAGGTTATCTACACATGAAAAGATTAACAAAGTGCATTAAATTAGGATAATATGTTGATGGGAGAAAACTTGGGATTTTTTCATACCTGATAAAAGTTCAAGATAATACTCTGTGAGTCTGTATGAGAAATCATTTCATTAATTTCTCCTTTCACAGCACCTCACAATTATACTTGTCAGAGTTATGACAATAATTGCTTTCAAACTATATGGACTAGGTATAGGGTGGCTGAATAGATAGAGAAGCACATCCCACCTTTATGTTGCCTATAAGAGACTCAATTTAGACATAAAGACATACATAAACTGAAAGTGATGGGATGGAAAAAGATATTTTATGAAAATAAAATAGTGAAAACAGCAGGGCTAATAATACTTATATCAGACAACATAGACATCAAAACAAAGTAACAAGACAAAAAGGACATTATGCCATGATAAAGGAATCAGTCCAACAAAAAGGCTATAACAATTGTAAATGACTATGCACACAACACAGGAGCACTTAAATATATAAAAGTATATTTATACATATATATGCTGGTATTTGGCAAATATTAAAAGAACTAAAGGGAGCACAGTAATACTATGAGCTTTTTGACACTCATACATTAATGGATAGATCATTCATAGAGAAAATAAATAAGGAAACTGTGGCATTTTATGACACACTAGACCAGATTGTCTTAACAGAGAGATAGAGAACATTCCACCTCAAAGCAGCAGAATATACATTCTTTTCAAGTACATATGGAATGTTCTCCAGAATAGATCACATATTTGGACAAATAAGTGTCTCAATAAATTTAAAAACACTGAAATTTCATCAAGCATCTTTTCAGATGAAAATGGTATGAAACTAGGAATTAATTACATGAAGAAAATCAGAAAAAACAAAAACACATGGACGTTAAACAACATGCTCCTAAATAATCAATGGCTCAATGAAGAACTCAAAGAAGAAAACAAACAACATATGAAGACAAATAAAAACAGAAACAAAATGGTTCAAAATATGTGGAATTGACCAAAAGTGGTTCTACAAGGGAAGTATATGGCAATAAAAGCCTACCTGAAGATCCAAGAACAATTCCCACTAAACAATTTAATTTCACAGCGTATGAAACTAGAAAAAGAAGAACAAACTAAGCCCAACGTTAGTAGGAGAGACATAATAAACATCAAGAGCAAAAACACATAAAATAGAGAATTAGAAAGCAATAGAAAGAAGTCACTGAAACTTAGAGCTGATTCTTCAAGAAAAACAAGATAAACAAATCCATAGGCATACTTATCAATTAAAAGGAGGACACAAATAAATAAAAAGAGAAATTAAAGAGCAGAAGGTACAAGTGACACCAAAGAAATTAAAAGAATTATCAGAGCATTCTATGAGAAATTATATGCTAATAAATTGGATAACTGATAAGAAATGGAAAGAATGCTAAAAATATATAATCTCCCAATACTGACACATGAAGAAAGAGAATATCTGATTCGACTGACTGCCAGTAAGAAAATTGTGCTGGCAAAGGAGAAACTCCTGCAAAACTAAATTCCAGGGCTGCACAGGTGAATTTTACCAGGCTTTTAAAGAAGAGCTAATACCCACCTACCTTAAAGTATTTCCAATAATAGAAGGAGGGGTAATATTTCCAAACTTATTCTGTGGGCCAGCGTGACTCTAATACCAAAAGCAAGACAATAAAAAAAGAATATTACAGACCTATATTCCTGATGAACATAGACACAAAAATCCTCAACAAAATGTTAGCAAACTGAATTAGAAGATATGTTAAAATGTTTGTCCATCACAGCCAGCAGTGGTTTATTTCAGGGATGCAAGCAGAGTACAATATTTGTAAGTCAATCAGTAGGATACACTACATTAACAAAGGGAAGGATAAAACCATATGAATATCTAAGTAGATGTTGGAAATTAATTAGATAAAATTCAACATCCATTCATAATAAAAACTGTCAAGAAAGTGGATGTGGAGGGAACCTATCTTCACATAATAAGGGACATATATGAAAAATCCACAGCTAAGATGATACCCAATAGTGAA
Organism: Phataginus tricuspis; assembly: GCA_029783875.1. Taxonomy (NCBI): domain Eukaryota; kingdom Metazoa; phylum Chordata; class Mammalia; order Pholidota; family Manidae; genus Phataginus; species Phataginus tricuspis. The sequence continues at coordinate 6,041,219 of JAQQAC010013566.1, read as the reverse complement.
AAGTTGAAGGCCTTTCCTCTGTGATCAGGAAAAAGGCAAGGAAGGCCACCCTAAACACGTTTGTTCAACATACTACTGGATGTCCTAGCCATGGCACACAGACAAGAAAATGAAATAAAAGGCATCCAGGTTGACAAGGAAGAAGTAAAGCTCAGTATTTCATGATGACATGATATTATATATAGGAAACTCTAAAGCCTGTACCAAAAACTATTAATATACAAACTGGTACAGCAAAGTTGCAGGATACAATATCAATAAACAAAAATCTGTTGCATTGCTATATAACGATCATTGAACTGGCAGAGAGAAATCAAGCAAATAATTCCATTTAAAATCACATCAAAAAGGACATAACACCTTGGACTAAACCTAACCAAAGTGATGGAAGATGTGTACTCTGAAAAGTATGACATTCATGACAGAAATTAAATAAGACACAAATAAATGGAAAGCCTGCTCACGTTCATAGATAGAAAGAATTAACATTGCCAATTTGGCCATCTTTCCTAAAGCAGTTTTCAGATGCAGTGCAATCCCCATCCAAATACCAATGAGATGTTCCAATTAATTAGACTAGAGAGGGACATAGGTTCTCATTTTTGACTATATAGCATAGGGAGGAAGAGCATAGTCTTTCCAGTCAGACTGTCTCAGTTTGTTTCCATCAGCTCTCTGAATTTGGGCAAAGTCACCAGTCAGGATGTCAGTTTCTTTGTGTGTGTACTGATTGGGATAATAAATAAGCTAGCTCAGAGTTTTTGGGGAGTGCAAAGTGCTTGCAAAAGTACTTTGTGCATAGGGTTCCACAAATCTTTTGATGAATGTTTCTACTGGACTACCAGTGTTATATATATAACTCAGTAAAACACATTTAAAAATATTACCCATATTAGATCAAGAAAGAATAACACATCAAATTTGTTTTAGACGTCGTAAGTAAATGGATTTCCCATGGCCAGGATGCTCAACTTACCGTGACCTACTTGCCCACCGCGCATGTGCCGAGCACTCTCCTGACTACTGAGGGTTGTGCCTGCATTATGACCTCATGCCTGCTTACTGCCCATGTTCAGCTTGGGTAATTGTTGGCAGAGGGTCACGATTGTCTGTGTTGCTGTGTAAGGACCTCCAGCCATTCGTCTATGCCAACTGTGGATCGCAGATGCACTGCATGCGGATTCAGTTTCAGTGGATGTAATCTCAGCACTTGATCGATTTGCCACCATGATAGTAAAGTTGGATATTAATACTGGAGCCTTGCTGTTTTCCAGTTTCACCAAATCCAGTATGCAACTTACAGGAGCTTCTGTGCTACAACTTCTTGTCTTCTCAAGTTCATACCTTTTGTTAATGCAGCAAAAATTTTTAATTTGGATTGTCCGGAACTTTGGAGTTCCGCTGATTAAAAACACCACCACTACTATGTCCTCCAACAATACTAGTAATAGATCTAAGTGCTTGGTTTAAGTCAGGGCCATAGATATATTTGAATGAATTCGGGGAATTAGTTGTCAACTTTTAATAAAGGATACATGTAATTGAGAAAAGACAGACTGATATTTTTTCCATATCAAGTACTGGATTTCATACCATTTAAAAAGGTTAACTTATATTTTATATATGAAACATATTTTGGAATATTCATAGAGCAGAGATTTGATAAATTTTAAACGTGAATTTTTGTTCCCATCTCATTTCCTCAACAAGAATAAGTCGTAATAAATATAAGGAAACAATAAAACAGGAAGAATAAGTTCATACACTCTGGATTTTACACTCATTTTCACAAACAAACTTCCTGAAAATGAGCCATTATTTTAAATACATAAGGAATAGTGTGAAAATACAGAAAAATATAAAGGGTCTGAAATCCCTAGTTATTCTAGTTATTTTTGATATCCCTCTGCTCACATCAAGTGTCTTTAAAAGTATCTGGACTATCCCAACCAATTTTTCTTACTTGTGGAAAGGATAAATTTTATACTGAGTTCTAGAGCAGATACTGGAAAAGAGGAGAAAGGCATGCTCTACTGGTAGCTACAGGAATGGAATTGGATTGCTTGTCTGATTTCCAAGGAGTAAGTATAAATTGTTCACACCAAATTTCATGTAAAAGTAGGTTATCTATGTATGAAATGATTAACATACTACATTATATAAGGATAATATGTTCATGTGAGAAAACTTGGAATTTTTTTATTCCCCCCAATAATTCAAAGTAATACTCTGTGAATCCTTATAAAAAATTATTTCATTAATTTAGTAAATCACAGTACCTCATTTTTATACTTTTTAAAGTTATATCAATAATAATTTTCAATGTATATGGACAAGACATAGGGTGGCTTAATGGATAAAGAAACAAGACCTAACATTATGTTGCCTATAAGAGACTCATTTTAGACCTAAAGACATACAGAATCTGAAAGTGAAGGAATGGATATTTTATGCAAATAAAAAAGAGAAAACAGCAGGACGAACAATACTTATATCAGACAAAATAGACATCAAAACAGAGTTACAAGACATAAAAGGACATTATGTTATGATAAAGGAATCAGTCCAACAAAAAGGCTATAACTATTGCAAATGAATACGCACCAAACACAGGAGCACTGAAATATGTAAGGATATATTTATACATAATAAGTTGGCATTTGGCAAATATTAATAGAACCAAAGGGAGCAACAGCGAGCAGCACAATACTATGAAATTTTTATTTTATTTATTTATTTATTTTACAATTTATTTTGGTATCATTAATCTACAATTACATGTGCAATATTATGGTGATTAAACTACTCCCTTCATCAGGTCCCCCCCACCAACCCCATTACAGTCACTGTGCATCAACATAGTGAGATGCTATAGAATCACTACTTGTCTTCTCTGAGTAGTACAGCCCTCACCATACCACCCCAACATTACATCTGCTAATCATAATGTCCCTTTTTACCCCCCTAATCCCTCCCTTCTCACCCATCTTCCCCAGTCCCTTTCCCTTTGGTAACTATTAATCCGTTTTTGGGTTCTGTGAGTCTGCTGCTATTGTGTTCCTTCAGTTTTTTTCTTCGTTCTTATACTCCACATATGAGTGAAATCATTTGATACTTGTCTTTTTCAGCTTGGTTTATTTCACTGAAAATAATACTCTCTAGCTATATCCATGATGTTGCAAATAGTAGGATTTGTTTTCTTCTTATGGCTGAATAATATTCCATTGTGTATATGTACCACTTCTTCTTTATCCATTCATCTACTGATGGACACTTAGGTTGCTTCCATTTCTTGGCTATTGTAAATAGTGCTGCAATAAACATAGGGGTGCATCTCTCTTTTTCAAATTGGGCTGCTGCATTCTTAGGGCAAATTTCTAGCAGTGGGATGCCTGGGTCAAATAGTATTTCTATTTTGAGTTTTTTGAGAAACCTCCATACTGCTTTCCACAATGGTTGAACTCATTTGCATTCCCACCAGCAGTGTAGGAGGGTTCCCTTTCCTCCACATCCTCACCAACATTTGTTGTTGTTTGTGTTTTGGATGTTGGCCATCCTCACTGGTGTGAGGTGATATCTCATTGTGGTTTGAATCTGCATTTCTCTGATGATTAGTGATTTGGAGCATCTTTTCATGTGCCTGTTGGCCATCTGAATTTCTCTGGAGAAGTGTCTATTCATGTCCTCTGCCCATTTCTTAATTGGATTATTTCCTTATTGTTTGTTGAGGTGCATGAGTTCTTTATATATTTTGGAAGTCAACCCCTTATTGGATACGTCATTTGTAAATATATTCTCCCATACTTTAGGATGTCTTTTTATTCTACTGATGGTGTCCTTTGCTGTACAGAAGCTTTTCAACTTGATATAATCCCACTTGTTCATTTTTGCTTTTGTTTCCCTTGCCCGGGGAGATATATTCATGAAGAAGTCGCTCATGTTTATGTCCAAGAGATTATGCCTTTTTTTTCCTAAGAGATTTATGGTTTCATGACTTACATTCAGGTCTTTCATCCATTTTGAGTTTACTTTTGTGTATGGGGATAGACAGTAGACCAGTTTCATTCTCTTACATGTAGCTGTCCAGTTTTTCCAACACCAGCTGCTGAAGAGGCTGTCATCTCCCCATTGTATACCCAAGGCTCCTTTATCAAATACTAATTGACTGTATATGTTTGGGTTAATGTTTGGATTTTCTATTCTGTTCCACTGGTCTGTGAGTCTCTTTTGTGCCAATACCAAATTGTTTTGATTATATGGCTTTGTAGTAGAGCTTGAAGTCAGGGAGTGTAATTCCCCCTGTTTTATTCCTCCTCCTCAGGATTGCTTTGGCTATTTGGGAACTTTCCTGGGTCCATATGAATTTTAGAATTATTTGTTCCAGTTCATTGAAGAAACCTGTTGGTATTTTGATAAGGATTGCATTGAATCTATAGATTACTTTGGGTAGTATAGCCATTTTGGCAATATTTATTCTACCTAGCCAAGAGCATGGGATAAATTTCCATTTGTTAGTGTCCTCTTTAATTTCTCTTAGGAGTGTCTTGTAGTTTTCAGAGTACAGGTCTTTCACTTCCTTCGTTAGATTTATTCCTAGGTATTTTATTCTTTTAGGTGCAATTGTGAATGGAATTGTTTTCCTGATTTCTCTTTCTGTTAGTTCATCGTTAGTGTATAGGAAAGCAGCAGATTTCTGTGTGTTAATTTTGTATACTACAAATTTGCTGAATTCAGATATTAGTTCCAGTAGTTTTTGGAGTGGAGTCTTTAGGGTTTTTTAGGTACAATATCATGTCATCTGCAAATAGTGACAATTTGACTTCTCCTTTATCAATCTGGATGCCTTGTATGTCTTTGTTTTGTCTGATTGCCGTGGCTAGGACCTCCAGTACTATGTTGAATAACAGTGGAGAGAGTGGGCATCCCTGTCTTGTTCCCGATCTTAGATGAAAAGCTTTCAGCTTCTCACTGTTCAGTATGATGTTAGCTGTAGGTTTGTCGTATATGGCCTTTATGATGTTGATGTAGTTGCCGTCTATACCCATTTTGTTGAGAGTTTTAATCATGAATGGATGCTGAATTTTGTGAAATGCTTTTCAGCATCTATGGAGATGATCATGTGGTTTTTGTTCTTCTTTTTGTTGATGTGGTGGATGATGTTGATGGATTTTCGAATGTTGTACCATCCTTGCATCCCTGGGATGAATCCCACTTGATCATGGTGTATGATCCTCTTGATGTATTTTTGAATTTGTTTTGCTAATATTTTGTTGAGTATTTTTGCATCTACTTTCATCAGGGATATTGGTCTGTAATTTTCTTTATTGGTGAGGTCTTTGCCAAGTTTTGGTATTAGAGTGATACTGGCTTCATAGAATGAGTTTGGAACTATTCCTTCCTCTTCTATTTTTTGGAAGACTTTAAGGAGAATGGGTATTATTTCTTCTCTATATGTCTGGTTGAATTCAGAGGTGAATCCATCTGGTCTGGGGCTGTTTTTCTTGGGTAGTTTTTTGATTACCAATTAAATTTTGTTGCTCGTGATTGGTCTGCTGAGTTTTTCTGTTTCTTGCTTTGTCCGTTTTGGAAGGTTGTATTTTTCCAAGAATTTGTCCATATCTTCTAGGTTTTCCAGCTTGTTAGCATATAGATTCTCATAATATTCTCTTATAATTCTTTGTATTTCTGTGTGGTCTGTCTTTATTTTTCCTTTCTCATTTCTGATCTGTTTTTGTGTGTAGATTCTCTTTTTCTCTTAATGAGTCTGGCTAGTGGTTTATCTATTTTTTTTTATTTTTTCAAAGAACCAGCTCTTGGTTTCACTGATTTTTTTATTGTTTTATTCTTTTCAATTTTATTTATTTCTCTTCTGATCTTTATTATGTCCCTCCTTCTGGTGACTTTGGGCCTCATTTGTTCTTCTTTTACCAATTTCAGTAATTGTGTCTTTAGACTATTCATTTGGGAATGTTCTTCCTTCTTTAAATAGGCCTGAATTGCAATATACTTTCCTCTTAGAACTGCCTTTGCTGCGTCCCACAGAATTTGCAGCTTTGTGTTGTTGTTGTCATTAGTCTCCATATATTCTTTGATTTCTGTTTTGATTTGGTCGTTAACCCACTGATTGATTAGGAGAATGTTGTTAAGTTCCATATTTGTGAGCCTTTTTGATTTCTTTCTAAAATTTATTTCTAGTTTTATACCTTTCTGATCTGAGAAGTTGGTTGGTAGAATTTCAATATTTTTGAATTTACTGAGGTTTTTTTTGTGACCTAGTATGTGGTCTGTTCTGGAAAATGTTCCATGTGCACTTGAGAAGAATGTATATCCTATTGCTTTTGGGTGTAGAGTTCTGTAGATGTCTGTTAGGTCCATCTGTTCTAAGGTGTTGTTCAGTTCCTCTCTGTCTTTACTTATTTTCTGCCTGGTTGATGTGTCCTTTGGAGTGAGTGGTGTGTTGAAGTCTCCTAAAATGAATGCATTGCTTTCTATTTCCTCATTTAATTCTGTTAGTATTTGTTTCACATAATGCCAGTGCTACGGTGTTGGGTGAATATATATTTATAATGGTTATATCTTCGTGCTGGACTGACCCCTTTATCATTATGTAATGTCCTTCTTTATCTCTTGCTACTTTCTTCATTTTGAGGACTATTTTGTCTGACACAAGTACTGCAACACCTGCTTTTTTTTCCTTGTTGTTTGCATGAAATATCTTTTTCCATACCTTCACTTTTAGTCTGTGTATATCTTTGGGTTTGAGGTGAGTCTCTTGTAAGCAGCATATAGATGGGTCTTGCTTTTTTATCCATTCTATTACTCTGTGTCTTTTGATTGGTGCACTCAGTCCATTTACATTTAGGGTGATTATAGATAGATATGTACTTATTGCCATTGCTAGCCTTAGATTCGTGGTTACCAAAGGTTCAAGGGTTGCTTCTTTACTATCTGACAATCTAACTTAACTTTCTTGTTAAGTGATTGTAAACACAGTCTGATATTTCTTATTTCTCTCCCTTCTTATTCTTCCTCCTCCATTCTTTATATGCTAGGTGTTTTATTCTTTGCCATTAGTATTTGGATGGTCTGCTTTCTTTGCTATGATTTTATTTTCTCTGGTGACATCTTTTTAGCCTTAGGGGTGTTTCCCTCTAGAGCAGTCCATTTAACATTTCCTGTAGAGGTGGTTTATGGGAGGCAAACTCTTTCAACTTTCGCTTGTCTGGAAATTGTTTAATCCCTCCCTTAAATTTAAATAATAATCATGCTGGATACAATATTCTTGGTTCGAGGTCCTTCTGTTTCATTATGTTAAATATATCATGCCATTCTCTTCTGGCCTGTAAGGTTTCTGTTGAGAAGTCTGATGATAGTCTGATGGGTTTTCCTTTATAGATGATCTTTTTTCTCTCTCTAGCTGCCTTTACTACTCTGTTCTTATCTTTGATCTTTGCCATTTTAATTATTATGTGTCTTGGTGTTGTCTTCCTTGGGTCCCTTGTGTTGGGAGATCTGTGGGCTTCCGTGGACTGTGAGACTATTTCCTTCCCCAGCATGGGGAAGTTTTCTGCAATTATTTCTTCAAAGACACTTTCTATCCCTTTTTCTCTCTCTTCTTAGTCTGGTACTCCTGTAATGCAAATATTGTTCTTTTTGGATTGGTCACACAGTTCTCTTAATATTCTTTCATTCGTAGAGATCTTTTTTCTCTCCCTGCCTCATCTTCTCTGTATTTCTGCTCTCTGATTTCTATTCCATTAACAGTCTCTTGCATCTTGTCCAATCTGCTGCTAAGCCCGTTGATCGCTTGTCTCATTTCTGCATTGTCTTTCCTCACTTCCCTTACTTCCTCCTTCAGCTCTTGCATGTTTCTCTCTAGATCCATCAGTACGGTTATGACTTTTATTCTGAATTCTTATTCAGGAAGATTGTGCATTTCCATCCCTTCACACTCCCTCTCTGGTGTCTGGGTCTGGGTAAGCTTTGTTTGTACTATATTCCTATGTCTTTTCATGGCAATAGAAGTCGTTGCTGACTGGTGCCACGTATGTCAGCTCAGCTCTTTAAGACTTTTAAAAAAGGAGAAAAATAAAAAGTAAGAAGAGAAAGAAAAGAGAGAGAAAATAAAGAAAGAAAGGAAAGAAAATAAAAAAGAAAAGAAAAGAAAAAAAAAACCACCAACACCAAAAAAACGCCCGCCAGGAGTAGATTCTGTGAGGATGCTGTAGGTGGCACTGTTGCTCCACTATTCCACTTCTGGGGCCGCTCCGCCCTGCAGTGTCCTTTGTAGCTCTGGCTGGGGTGGGAACGAATGGGAGGCTGCTGATCTCTGTGGGAAGTCTCAGTGCAGCTACTTTTTCCCAGTCGCCAGCCAAAGCATCTGAACTTCCCCAGGACTCCCAGCTTGCTGGGCTGAGTGTGCTGGGACGATCCTGCTCCTCTGTTGGGTCCTGTCTTTTTAAGACCGCTAAAAAAAAGCACGCGCTTTTCTTTTGTCCCAGGGAGCCGGCTGTGAGGACCCTGTGCCTTCCCTTGCTCAGATCCTGCTCACCCTCTGTCTCTACAATCTCCAATATACCGCACGATGTGTGTCAGTGCTCCTGGCGCAGATCATCAGGGCTGGTTATTTCGTGGGTCTGCACTTCCACTCCCTCCTGGCTCTGAATCCTCTCCTCCCGCCTGTGCCCTGGGGTGGGAGAGTGCTCAGGTCCTGCCGGGAATCGGTTCCATATCTTACCCACCTCATGGGGTGCCGAGTCCTCTCAGGTGTAGATGCAGGCTGTGTGCTGTCCTGTATATTCTGGTCTCTTTTTTAGGAATAGTATTTGCTGTATTTTCATAAATATATATGGTTTGGGGAGGAGATTTCTGCCACCCTGTTCATGCCGCCATCTTCCCAGAACTCTACAAAAGCTACTATGAGATTTTTAACACTCATTTACATCAGTGGATAGATCATCCAGGAGAAAATAAATACAGAAACAGTGTCATTTTATGACACATTAGATGAGAAAGACTTAGCACAAAGGTACAGATCATTCCACCCAAAAGCAGAAGAACACACATTCTTTTCAAGTACACATGGAATGTTCTCCAGAATAGATCACATATTAGGACACAAAAATGTCTCAATAAATTAAAGAAGACTGAAATTTCATCAAGCATCTTTTCAGATCAAAATGGTATGAAACCAGGAATTATTTACAGGAAGAAAACCAGAAAAATCACCAAACATGGAAGCTAAACAACATGATTCTAAATAATCAATGGTTCAATGAAGAAATCAAAGAAGAAAACAAACAATACATAAAGACAAAAAAAACAGAAACACAATGGTTCAAAGAATGGACCAAAAGTGGTTCTACGAGGGAAGTACATGGCAATACAGCCCTACATCAAGAGAAAAGAAAAATCATGAATAAACAATTCGATTTCACAATGAAAGGAACTAGAAAAAAAGGAACAAATAAGCCTAACGGTAGTAGAAGGAGGGACATAATAAAGATAAAGAGCAGAAACAAATAAAACAGAGAATAAGAAAGCAACAGAAAGAATTAAATGCTGATTCTTCAAGGAGAACAAAATAGACAAATCCTTAGCCAGACTTATCAAAAAGGAAAGAGGACAAAAATAAATGAAATCAGAAATTAAAGAGTAGAAGTTACACTGATACCACAGAAATTCAAAAACTTATCAGAGAATTCTATGAGAAATTATATGCCAATAATTTGGACAACCGAGAAGAAATGCAAAAACTAGTAAAAGTATGCAATCTTCCAATACTGACCCAGGAAGAAAGAGAATATCTGAATGCACTCATTGCCAGTACGAAAATTGAACTGGTAATGGAGAAACTCCCCCCAGACTAATATCCAGGGCCTATTGGCTCCACAGTTGGATTTTACAAGGCATATAAAGAAGACCTAATACCCCCTGTCTTAAAGTATTCTCAATAAGAGAAGGTGAGAGAATATTTTCTAACTAATTTTATGAGGCCAGCATCATTCTAATACCAAAACCAAAGACAATAAATAAAAAATAAAACTACCCACCTATATCCCAGATGAACATAGAAGCAAAAATCCTCAATGAAATGTTCACAATCCGAATTAGAAAATACATTACAGAGTTGTCCATCACAGCCAATTGTGATTTATTTCAGGGATGCAAACAGAGTAAGATCTTCTTTAAATCAATCAATAGCATACACTACATTAACAAAGAGAATGATAAATAGCATATCATCATCTCAGTAGCTGATGGAAACATTTTATAAAATTCAACATCCATTCAGAGTAAAAACTGTCAACAAAGTGTGTGTTAGTGGAAACTATCTTCACATATCAAGGGACATGTAAGACAAATCCACAGCTAAGATGGTACCCAATGGTGAAAAGCTGAAGGCCTTTCCTCTATGATCAAGAACAAGACACGTTTGTTCAACATAGTGTAGGAAGTCGTAGCCATGGCACTCACACAAGAAAATGAAATAAAAGGCAACCAAGTTGACAAGGAAGAAGTAAAACTCAGTATTGATGAAGAAATGATATTAAATATAGGAAACTTTAAAGCCTCTGCCACAAAACTATTAGAACAAAAAACTGAATTCAGCAAAGTTTCAAGATACAATATCAATAAACCAAAATCTGTTGCATTGCTATATACCAGTTAATGACCTGGCAAAAAGAGAAGTAAATCAAATAATTCCACTTATAATTGCATCAAAAATAATAAAACACCTCGGACTAAACCTAACCAAGGTGGTGGAAGATGTGTACTCTGAAAATGATAAGACATTCATGACAGAAATTAAAGAAGACACAAATAAATGGAAAGCTAGCTCATGCTCATGGATAGAAAGAATTAACATTGCCAGTTTGGCCATTTTTCCCAAAGCAGTGTGCAGATGCATTGCAGTCCCCATCCAAATACCAATGAGATTTTCCAATGAACTAGACTAGAGAGGGACATAGGTGCTCATTTTGAGACAGGATAGCAAAGGGCAGAAGAGCACAGTCTTTCCAGTCACACTGTCTCAGTTTGTTTCCATCAGCTCTCTGAATTTGGGCAAAGTCACCAGTCAGGATGTCAGTTTCTTTGTATGTGTACTGATGGGGATACTAAATAAGCAAGCTCAGAAATTTGGGGAAAGTGCTTGTAAAAGTACCTTGTGCATAGGGTTCTACAAATCTTTTAATGAATGTTTCTACTGGACTACCAGTGTTATATATATAACTAAGTAAAACACATTTAAAAATATTACCCATATTAGATCAAGAAAGAATAACGAATCAAATTTGTTTTAGACATCGTAGGGAAATGGATTTCCCATGGCCAGGATGCTTACCTTACCGCGACCTATTTCCCCACCGCACACGTGCCGACCTCTCTCCTGATGCCTGACGGTTGTGCCAGCATTATGACCTCATGCCTGCGTATTGCACATGTACAGCTTGGGTAATTGTTGGCAGAGGGTCACGATTGTCTGTGTTGCTGTGTAAAGATCTGCAGCCGGTCCTCTATGGTGATTGTGGATCGTAGACACGCTGCGTGTGGATTCAGCGGATGTCATCTCAGTGCTTGATCAATCTGCCGCCACAAGGTTAAAGCTGGGTATTAATACTGGATCCTCGCTTTTTTCCAGTGTACCAAATCCAGTATGAAACTTCCAGGAGCTCCTGTGCTACAATGTCTTGTCTTCTCAAATTCATATTTATGTGTTAAGGTACCAGAATTTTTAAATTTGGATTGTCCGGATCTTTGCAGTTCTCCTAGTGATAAAAAACACTACCACTACCATGTCCTCCAACACTACTAGTAATAGATCTATCTAAGCGCTTGGATTTAAGTCAGGGTCATGAATATAGTTGAATGAATTCTGGGAATGAGTTCTCAACTTTTAATGAAGGGTATATCTAATTGAGAAAAGACAGACTGAGTGATATTTTTTTCCATATCAAGTACTGGATTTCATACTATTTAAAAAGGTTAACATATTTTATGTATGAAACATTCTTTGGAATATTCATAGAGCAGAGATTTGGTAGATTTTAAACGTGATTTTTTGTTCCCATCTCATTTCCACACCAAGAACAAGTCATTATAAATATAAGGAAACAACAAAAGCTGAAGAATAAGTTCATACACTCTGGATTTTGCATTCGTTTTCACAAACAAACTTCCTGAAAATGAGCCATGGTTTTAAATACATAAGCAATAGTGTGAAAATACAGAAAAATATAAAGGGTCTGAAATCCCTAGTTATTCTAGTTATTTTTGATATCCCTCTGCTCACATCAAGTGTCTTTAAAAGTATCTGGACTATCCCAACCAATTTTTATTACTTGTGGATAGGATAAATGCAATTTTATACTGAGTTCTATAGCAGATACTGGAAAAGAGGAGAAAAGCATGCTCTACTGGTAGTTATAGGAATGGAATTGGATTGCTTGTCTGATTTTCAAGAAGTATAAATTTTTCACATCAAATTTCATGGATAAATAGGTTATCTACACATGAAAATATTAACATACTACATTAAATAAGGGTAATACATTCATATGAGAAAACGTGGAATTTTTTTATTCCCCCCAATAGTTCAAAGTAATATTCTGTGAATCCTTATGAAAAATTATTTCATTAATTTAGCTATTCACAGCACCTCACTTTTATACTTTTTAAAGTTATATCAACTGCTTTCAATGTATATGGTTGAGACATACGGTGGCTTAATGGATAAAGAAACAAGACCTACCATTATGTTGCCTATAAGAGACTCATTTTAGACCTAAAGACACACAGAAACTGAAAGTGAAGGAAATGGCGAAAGATATTTTATGCAAATAAAACAGAGAAAACAGCAGGACGAACAATACTTAATCACACAAAATAGACATCAAAACAAAATAACAATACTTACCTGGCAGGGGAGATACCATGATCACGAAGGTGGTTTTCCCAGGGTGAGGCTTATCCATTGCACTCCGGATGTGCTGACCCCTGTGATTTCCCCAAATGTGGGAAACTCGACTGCATAATTTGTGGTAGTGGGGGACTGCGTTCATAGTAACAAGATAAAAAAGGAAATTATGTCATGATAAAGGAATCAGTCCAACAAAAAGGCTATAATAATTGTAAATGAATATGCACCCAACACAGGAGCACTGAAATATGTAAAGATATATTTATACATAATAATTTGGCATTTGGCAAATACTAACAGAACCAAAGGGAGCAATAGTTAGCAGCACAATAATACTATGAGATTTTGAACACTCATTTACATCAGTGGATAAATCATCCAGGAGAAAATAAATATGGAAGCAGTGTCATTTTATGACACATTCAATGAGGTAGACTTAGCAGATAGACACAGAACATTCCACCCAAAAGCGGAAGAATACACATTCTTTTCAAGTACACATGGAATGTTCTCCAGAATAGATCACATATTAGGACACAAAAATGTGTCAATAAATTTAAGAAGCCCGAAATTCCATCAAGCATCTTTTCAGATCAAAATTATATGAAACCAGGAATTATTTACAGGAAGAAAACCATAAAAATCACAAAAACATGTAAGCTAAACAACATGATTCTAAATAATCAATGGTTCAATGAAGAAATCAAAGAAGAAAACAAACAATATGTGAAGACAAAAAAAAAACCAGAAACACAATGGTTCAAAATGTATGTAATGGAGCAAAAGTGGTTCTATGAGAGAAGTACATGGCAATACAGCCCTACCTCAAGAAAAAAGAAAAGTCATGACTAAGCAATTTGATTTCATAATGAAAGGAACTAGAAAAAGAGGAACAAAGTAAGCCTAATGTTAGTAGAAGGGGGGACATAATAAAGATCAAGAGCAGAAACAAATAAAATAGAGAATAAGAAAGCAATAGAAAGAAGTCAATGAACCTCAGAGCTGATTCTTCAAGAAAAACAAAATAGACAAATCCTTAGCCAGACTTATCAAGAAGGAAAGAGGACAAAATAAAATCAGAAATTAAAGAGTAGAAGGTACAACTGACACCACAGAAATTCAAAGAATTATCAGAGAATTCTATGAGAAATTATTTGCCAATAAATTGGACAAACAAGAAGAAATGCAAAAATTCCTTAAGTATGCTATCTTCCAATACTGACCCAGGAAGAAAGAGAATATCTGAATGGACTGACAGCCAGTAAGAAAATTGAACTGGTAATGGAGAAAATCCCCCAAAACTAATATCCAGGGTCTGATGGCTCCACAGTTGAATTTTATGAGGCATATGAAGAAGACCTAATACTCACCTGTCTTAAAGTATTTCCAATAATAGAAGGAGAGGGAATATTTCCTAACTAATTCTATGAGGTCAGCATCACTCTAATACCAAACCAAAGACAATAAATAAAAAAGAAAATTACATACCTATATCCCTGATGAACATAGAAGCAAAAATCCTCAACGAAATGTTAGCAAACCAAATTAGAAAATACATTAAAAAGTTTGTCCATCACAGCCAATTGTGGTTTATTTCAGAGATGCAAGCATAGTACAATTTTCTTTAAATCAATCAATATCATACACTACATTAACAAAGAGAATGATAAAAACAATATGACCATCTCAGTAGATCCTGGAAAGGTATTTCATAAAATTCAACATCCATTCATAATCAAAACTGTCAACAAAGTGGGTGGGGATGGAACCTAATAAGGGTCCTATATGACAGATCCACAGCTAAGATGGTACCCAACGGTGAAAAGCTGAAGGCTTTTCATCTATGATCAACAATAAGAGAAGGCCTCTCTCAACACGTTTGTTCAACATAGTATAGGAAGTCGTAGCCATGGCACGCACACAAGAAAATGAAATAAAAGGCCTCCAAGTTGACAAGGAAGAAGTAAAACTCAGTATTTGATGATGACATGATATTATATATAGGAAACTCTAAAGCCCCTACCGCAAAACTATTAGAACTAAAAACTGGCTTCAGCAAAGTTGTAGGATAAAATATCAATAAACAAAAATCTGTTGCATTACTATATACCAATCAATGACCTGGCAGAAAGAGAAGTCAAGCAAACAATTTAATTTACAATTGCATCAAAAAGAATATAACACCTGACCAAAGTGGTGGAAGATTTGTACTCTTAAAACTATAAGACATTCATGACAGAAATTAAAGAAGACACAAATAAATGGAAAGCTAGCTCATGCTCATGGATAGAAAGAATTAGCATTGCCAGTTTGGCCATCACTCCCAAAGCACTGCGCAGATGCAGTGCAGTCCCCATCCAAATACCAATGAGATTTTCCAATGAACCAGACTAGAGAGGGACATAGGTTCTCATTTTTGAGAGAGTATAGCAAAGGGTGGAAGACCATAGTCTTTCCAGTCAGACTGTCTCAGTTTGTTTCCTTCAGCTCTCTGATTTGGGCAAAGTCCCCAGTCACGATGTCAGTTTCTTTGTGTGTGTACTGTTGGGGATAATAAATAAGCTAGCTCAGAGAAATGGGGAGTGCAAAGTGTTTGCAAAAGTACCTTGTGCATAGGGTTCCACAAATCTTCTGATGAATGTTTCCACTGGACTACCAGTGTTATATATCTAACACAGTAAAACACATTTAAAAATATTACCCATATTAGATCAAAAATTTATTTTATACATCATAGGGAAATGGATTTCCACTGGCCAGGATGCTCACCTTACCACGACCTACTTGCCCACTGCCCAGGCGCCGACCTCTCTCCTGACTCCTGACGGTTGCGCCAGCATTATGACCTCATGCATGCTTACTGCACATGTGCAGCTTGGGTGAGTGTTGCCAGAGGGTCACGATTGTCTGTGTTGCTGTGTAAGGACCTCTAGCTAGTGCTCTACGCCGATTGTGGATCGGAGACGCGCTGCGTGTGGATTCAGCGAATGTAATCTCAGTGCTTGATCGATCTGCCACCACGAGGGTATACCTGGATATTAATAACGGGGGCTCGCTGTTTTCCAGTCTCACCAAATCCAGTATGAAACTTCCAGGAGCTCCTGTGCTACACCATCTTGTCTTCTCAAATTCATAGTATGTGTTAAGGTAGCAAAATTTTGCAATTTTGAATGTCCTGAGCTTTGGAGTTCTCCTAGTGATTAAAAACACTACCACTACCATGTCCTCCAACACTACTAGTAATAGATCTAAGGGCTTGGATTTAAGTCATGGATATAGTTCAATGAATTCTGGGAATGAGTTCTCAACTTTTAATGAAGGATATGTCTAATTGAGAAAAGACAGACTGAGTATATTTTTTCCATATCGAGTACTGGATTTCACACCATTTAAAAAGTTTAACTTATATTTTATGTATGACACATACTTTGGAATATTCATAGAGCAGAGATTTGGTAGATTTTAAACGTGATTTTTTTGTTCCCATCTAATTTCCTCATCAAGAATAAGTCATTATAAATATAAGGAAACAACAAAACCTGAAGAATAAGTTCATACACTCTGGATTTTACATTCGTTTTCATAATAAGCTTCCTAAAAATGAGCCATGGATTTAACTACATAAGAAATGGTGTGAAAACACAGAAAAATGTAGAGGGTCTGAAATTCCCAGCTATTCTAGTTATTTTTGATATCCTTTTGCTCACATCAAGTGTCTTTAAAAGTATCTGGACTATACCAACCAATTTTTCTTACTTGTGGAAAGGATAAATGCAATTTTATACTGAGTTCTATAGCAGATACTGGAAAAGAGGAGAAAAGCATGCTCTAGTGGTAGTTATAGGAATGGAATTGGATTGCTTGTCTGATTTTCAAGGAGTAAGTATAATTTTTTCACATCAAATTTCATGTAAAATTAGGTTATCTACACATGAAAAGGTTAATATACTACATTAAATAAGGATAATACGTTCATGCTAGAAAACGTGGAATTTTTTAATTCCCCCCCAACAGTTCAAAGTAATACTCTGTGAATCCTTATGAAAAATCATTTCATTAATTTAGCCATTCACAGCACCTCACTTTTATACTTTTTAAAGTTATATCAATAATCGCTTTCAATGTATATGGATGTGACATAGGGTGGCTTAATGGATAAAGAAGCAATACCTACCATTATGTTGCCATTATAAGAGATTCATTTTAGACTTAAAGACATACAGAAACTGAAAGTGAAGGAATGAAGAGATATTTTATGCAAATAAAACAGAGGAAACAACAGGACTAACAATACTTGTATCAAAACAAAGTAACGAGACAAAAAAGGACATTATGTCATGATAAAGGAATCAGTCCAACAAAAAGGCTATAACAATTGTAAATAACTGTGCACCCAACACAGGATCACTGAATTATGTAAAGATATATTTAAACATAAATATGTTAGTATTTGGCAAATACTAACAGAAACAAAGGTAGCAATAGCTAGCAGCACAATAATACTATGAGATTTTTAAGACTCATTTACATCAATGGATAGATCATCCACAGGGAAAATAAGGAACCAAGGGAATTTTATGACACCCTAAACCTGATGAACTTAACAGATAGACAGAGAACATTCCATCTAAAAGGAGCAGAATAAACATTCTTTTCAAGTACACATGGAATGTTCTAACGAATAGATCACATATTAGGACACAAAAATGTCTAAATAAATTTCAGAAAACTGAAATTATATCAAGTATCATTTCAGATCAAAATGGTATGAAACTAGGAATTAATTACATGAATAAATCCAGAAAAACACAAACACATTGAAGCTAAACAACGTACTTCTAAATAATCAATGGTCCAATGAAGGAATCAAAGAAGAAAAGAACCAATATATGAAGACAAATAAATCCAGAAACATAATGGTTCAATATATATGGAATTGACCAAGATCAATTCTACGAGGGAAGTACATAGCAATACAGGCCTACCTCAAGAAACAAGAACAACTCCAAATGAACAATTTAATTTCTCAATGAAAGTACCTAGAAAAAAAAAACTAAGCCCAATGTTACTGGAAGGAGAGACTTAATAAAAATTAAGATCTGAAACGAATAAACAGAGAATAAGAAAGCAATAGAAAGAAGTCAGTGAAACTAAGTGGTGGTTGTCAAGAAAAACAAAATAGACAAATCCTTAGCTATACTATCAAGAAAAAAAAGGACACAAATATATAAAATCAGAAACGAAAGAACAAAAGTTACAACTGACACCACAGACATTCAAAGAATTATCAGAGAATTCTATGAGAAATTATATGGCAATAAATTGGACAACCGAGAAGAAATGGAAAAATTCCTAAAAATATACAATCTTCCTATACAGAAACAGGAAGAAAGAGAATATATTAATGGACTGATTACCAGTAATAAAAGTAAACTCGTGATGGAGAAACTCCCCAAAAACTAAATTCGAGGTTCTGGTGGCTGCAGAGGTGAATTTTACCAAGCATTTAAACAAGAGCTTATTCCCACCTGTCTTAAAGTATTCCCAATAATGGAAGGTGAGGGAATATTTCCAAAGTAATTCTATGAGGCCAGCATCACTCTAATACCAAAACCAAAGACGAGAAAAAAAAAAAGAAAATTACAGACCTATATCTCTGATGAACATAGATGAAAAATCCTCAACAAAATATTAGCAAATAGAATTAAAAAATACATTAAAAAGTTTGTCCATCACACCAGTTTTGGCTTATTTCAGGGATGCAAGCATACTACAATATTTGTAAATCAATCAATATGATACACTACATTAACAAAGGGAAGGATAAAAACTACATGATCATCTGAGTAGATGCTGGAAGGTATTTGTTATAATTCAACATCCATTCAAAATAAAAACTGTCTACAATGGGGGTTTGGAGGGAACATATGTTCACATAATAAGGGACATATATGACAAATCCACAGCTAAGATGATCCACAATGGTGAAAAGCTGAAGGCCTTTCCTCTATGATCAGGAACAAGACAAGGAAGGCCACTCTCAACACGTTTGTTCAACATAGTATTGGAAGTTCTAGCCATGGCACTCAGACAAGAAAATGAAATAAAAGGCATCCAAGTTGATAAGGAAGATGTAAAACTCATTATTTGATGATGACATGATATTATGGATAGGAAACTCTAATGTATCTACCAAAAAACTATTAGAACTAAACAGTGGATTCAGCAAAGTTGTAGGATACAATATCAATACACAGATATCTGTTGCATTGCTATATGCCGATTAGTGAACTGGCATAAAAGAGAAATCAGGAAAATAATTTCATTTACAGTTGCATCAAAAAGAATATAATACCTAGGGCTAAACGTAACCAAAGTGGTGGGAGACCTGTACTCTGAAAACTGTAAGACACTCATGACAGAATTTAAAGAAGATACAAATAAATGTAAAGCTATCTCATGTTCATGGATAGAAAGAATTAATACTGTCAAATTGTCCATCTTTCCCAAAGCAATTTAGAGATTGAGTGCAGTCCCTGTCAAAATAACAAGGAGATATTTAAATGAACTAGACTAGACAAACCTAAAACTCACATGGAACCACGATAGACCCCCAAAATCCTAATCAATCTTGAGAAAGAAAAACAAAGATTGGGGGATTATGCGCCCTAACTTCAAGCTATACTATAAATCTATAGTAATTAAAACAGTATGCTGTTGGCACAAGAACAGACCCATAGATCAATGGAACTGAATAGAGAGCCCAGAAATGAACCTATGCATACATAGTCAATAAATACTTGACAAAGAAGGCAAGAATATACAATGGGAGAAAGACAGTCTCTTTAATAAATGGTGTGAAAACTGGACAGCTACATACAAGAGAATGAAAGTGGATCACTGTTTGACATGATACACAAAACTAAACACTAAATGGATTAAAGACCTAAATATAAGGCATGAAACCAAAATATTCCAGAGGAAAACATAGGTAAATAAGCATGAGCAATTTTTCTGTATATGTCTCCCTGTGCCAGGGAAACAAAAGCAAAGATAAACAAGTGGGACACCATCAAGCTGCATCTGTATAGTAAAGGATGCCATTAGCAAAACAAAAATGCAACCTATGGAGAATATTTTCATAAATTATTTATCTGATAATGGCTTAAGATCCAAAACATATAAAGTACTCAAATGGCTAAACATTAAAAAAAAACCAAATAACCTGCATAAAATGGGCAGAAGATGTGAACAGATATTTTTCCAAAGAAGAAATAAAGATGGACAACAGGCACATGGAAAGGTACTCCACATCACTAATCAAGAGGGAAATGCAAGTCAAAACCTCAGTGAGATAACATCTCACATTAGTCAGAATGGCCACTATCCAAAAGACAAGATATAACAAGTGTTGACGAGGATGCAAAGAAAAAGGAACCCTCCTACACTTTTGATGGGAACATAAATTAATGCAACCACTGTGGAAAGCAGTATGGAGGTTCCTCAAAGACTAAAAATAGAAATACCATTCGACCTAGTAATTCCACTTCCAGGAATTTACCTGAAGAAAACACAGTCACTGATTCAAAAGGATATATGCACACATATATTTATTGCAATGTTATTTATGACAGTCAAGATAGGGAAGCAACCAGTGTCCATCAATAGACGAGTGTACAAAGAAGAGGTGGTACACGTATACAATGGAATGTTATTCAGCTGTAAAAAAATAAATAATCTTCCTATGGGCAATAACATGGATAAACCTGGAGGGTATTTATTTAGCCACATGAAATAAGCCAGTCAGAGAAAAACAAATACTGTATGATTTTGCTTAAAGGTGGAATGTAAACAAAGCAAAACAAAACAAAGGAACAAAACAGAAATAGACTCATAGACATTCAGAAATGGCTGGTCGTTATCATGGGGAGGGGTCTGAGGTGGGTGGGTGAAATAGGGAAGTGGGATAAAGAGGCAGAGGATCTCAATCATAATATAAATTAGTCACATGGATAAAAGTACAACATAGAGAATATAGTCAATAATATTGTAACATCATCCCATGTTAAAAAATAGTAGCTACACTACTTTCTGTGAGCTCTTAATAGTGTAGATTACTGTCAAATTACTATGTTGCATACCTGAAACCAATATACATTTGTATTTCAACTTTATTCCAGAAAAAATATTATCCAAATAATCATCTTTCTGTTGTGTGAGTTTGGGTAAGTATTTCCATTCTCTGCACCTTGTTTTTCTCATCTGTAAAATAGGATAATTGTACACACTATGAAAGCTAATGTATATATTTCACTCAGAACTACACCTAATACATCACATAATTTTTATTTCTATTGTTCTCATTTTTGAGACACTTCACATAGGGCAGAAGAGCATAATCTTTCAAGTCAGACTGTCTCAGTTTGTTTCCATTAGCTCTCTGAATTTGGGCAAAGTCACCAGTCAGGATGTCAGTTTCTTTGTGTGTGTGCTGATGGGGATAATAAATAAGCTAGCTCAGAGATTTTGAGGAGTGAAAAGTGCTTGCAAAAGTACCTTGTGCATAGGGTTCCACAAAACTTTTGATGAATGTTTCTACTGGACTACCAGTGTTATATATATAACTCAGTAAAACACATTTTAAAATATTAAAAATATTAGATCAAGAAAGAATAACGAATCAAATTTAGTTTAGATGTTGTAGGGAAACGGAGTTCCCATCATCAGGACACCCTGACCACGACCTCCTTGCCCACCGCGCACGCGCCGTGCTGTCTCCTGACTCCTCACAGTTGCGCCTGCATTGTGACCTCATGCCTGTTGAGCATCTGCAGCTTGAGTAATTTTTGGCAGAGGGTCAGAATTGTCTGTGTTGCCGTGTAAGAACCTCCAGCCTGTGCTCTATGCCAACTGTGGATCGCAGACGCACTGTGTGCGGATTCAGCGAATGTAATCTCACCACTTGTGATGGACCTGCCGCCATGAAAGTAAAACTGGGTATGAATACCGGATCCTTGCTGTTTTCTAGTCTCACCGAACCCAGTATGAAACTTCCAGGAGCTCCTGTGCTACAGCATCTTCTGAACTTCGTAGTATGCGTTAATGTAGCAAAATTTTAAAATTTGAAATGTCCTGAGATCTTGACTTTTCATACTGATTAAAAACACCATCACTACGATTTCCTCCAACAATACTAGTAATAGATCTAAGGGCTTGGATCTAAGTCAGGGTCAAGGATACAGTTGAATGAATTCTGGGAATGAGTGATCAGCTTTTAATGAAGGATATGTCTAATTGAGAAAAGTCAGACTGAGAAAAGCCATGAAAAAAATACTGGATTTCATACCATTTAAAAATGTTAACTTATATTTTAGGTATGAAATATATTTTGGAATTTACATACAGTAGAGATTTGGTAGATTTTAAACATCTGTTTTTGTTCCCATCTCATTTCCTCACCAAGAATAACTCATTATAAATATAAGGAAACAACAAAACCTGAAGAATAAGTTTATGGTCTCTGGATTTTTCATTTGTTTTCACAAACAAGCTTCCTGAAAATGAGCCATGGTTCTAAATACATAAGGAATAGTGTGAAAATAGAGAAAAATATAAAAGGTTTGAAATGCCTAGTTATTCTAGATATTTTTGATATCCCTCAGGTCAGATCAAGTGTCTTTAAAAGTTTCTGGACTATCAAAACCAATTTGGCTTACATGTGGAAAGAATAAATTCAACTGTGTACTGAGTTCTATAGCAGATACCGGAAATGAGGGAAAAAGCATGCTCCAGTGGGAGTTACAAGCATGGAATTGGATTGCTTGTCTCATTTCCAAGGAGTAAGTATAAATTGTTCAGGTCCAATTTTATGTAAAAATAGGTTATCTACGTCTGAAAAGATTAATATACACCATTAAATAAGGACAGTATGTTCATTGGAGAAAACTTGGGATTTTTTTCCCCTATAATTCAAGGTAATAATACTTTGTGAGTGTGTATAGAAATAATTAATCAGTTTAGCCATTCACAGTAACTCACTTTTTTACTTTTTAAATTTTACTTGATGTAAGTATTTAATTCAGTATTCTTTATACTTTGAGCAATTATGAGCTACTTAATAGGCTTTCTGCACATATATGAAGCACAAAATAAATTGAATATTTTTACCATAATTTAAAAACAATAAAATATGGCAAGATTAAAAGTACTGTATTGAATTGTTCTTTTAATAAGTTACAAGGATTTACTATTTTTAATCTTTCAACCCAAAATACCCATTTCTGCTTGATAAGCCATAGCCAGAGTTGTAGATATTCCATTTACACATTTTCATTAGTGAGCAGTTTCCACAATAATAGTGCATGGCAATCATAAAATCTCAATGGTATACCAAAATAAGTCTTTCTGTTGCTCACCAGTTTGTGACCTAGATCTGCATCAGGTACTGTTCCCCCTGGTTAGCTGGGGTATCTGCTTCATGCATCCCTCATCCCCCTGTGATGAGCAGGTTGATGTGGCATGTTGTCCCTGTGAAGATGGGAGAGATTCAGAAAAGAATGCCCAACCCAGACAAACGCATATCACAGTCCCATTGTTTTATGTTTGCTGATGTCTCATTGACCTAAACAAGTCCCATGGCCAAGTCCTAAGTCAAGGGCAAAGGATGTATTATCCACCCTCTTCCCCAACTAAGGAGGCAATGGGAAGGGGGTTGGATGCAAAGAGGGGTGAACCATTGTGGTCAGTAAATCAATCTACTACATGTAGTATTGCTATAAAATTAGAAAAAACTATGAAGAGCATCATTTGTGACAGAAATTGGCATAGTCAAATTGTTTTAGATATCCTGGCTGGGCACTTTCAGTTCTAGGTCAAGCAGTGAGACAAATGATGAGACACTTGGAACTCTGAATGTTTTTAACCCAGGAGGTAATAGTAAATTGTTTTGTTACCCAGAATTTAATGGATTTGGTTCTGGAAAACATTTCTTCATGTTCTGTGAGGCATTATGAAGTTATTTAAAAGTATGCATAGTAGCATGCCATTAGTTACGTTCTCTAATGAGTAATTATTTTTATTTATAGTCCAGTCTTTTTAGCATATTCTAGCCTCAAAATTATGATTTTTTTTCTACTGTAAAGTGGCAACTTTTAGGCTAATCAGGAGAACATATATATGTATATATACTCTGTAGCACTAATAGGCCAGTAAAGAACTGTCTTTGCTTCTCATTCCCCAATCTGTATGCACACCTTTTCTTTTAATGGCCAGCAAACTAGCAGGAAAAAGCAGAATTTCATGTCACTGCCTGCATTTCATTTTTTATTGGGCAGCCTCAAAATACTTATGCTCAGGGGCACAGTATAATTACAGTCACATTTTTCACAATTTCCTTCAATATTGAATCGAGATGAGGAGGCAATGCCAACTGTTCTTTATGATTAATGGAGTATGGTAATTGGCATTAAGAAACAACCTTTTTAATGTGAGTATGCTACACTCTTTATTGCTGCATTCATTGCTGCTACTCTGTACATATTTTTTCTTTCTCTGTTCTACACTTTGATGCACAAATAAAGCACTAAATAAAGTAAAAAATATCTTGTCTACTGTATCATGAGTTTCCAGCAACACAAAGAAAAGCTAGCAATTTTTCTTATAAATTCCTATTGCATATGTGAAGAGGTGGTCCAAGCTCTGCTCATTGGTGGCTTTACCCAATTTGAAAGTGGAATTCCTGTGTGGAATGCACAGGGAAGGGTATTTGCTTTTTCATATTACATATTCTTGCCATCATGTACCATTCAACACTGACATTCAAGGAAGACATTTGCTAATAACTCGCTTCGTTTTATTTCTTTAGTCTTTGCCATTAATTTTGTGGCTGCTTGTAGTATGCATGATTAATGCCTGTTTTTGTCTAAGGTGTTTGACTTTGAATGTTGCTTCCATAATTTGGGTCATCCTTCTGTGGTTAGCTACAAAATAACCAGTTTTGTAATGGAAAGTATTTTTTGCACTAGTCTTCGGTGGAAAGACCCGTCTTTTTCCCATTGCTTATGAGGCATCATCACATAGATTCACTTGCCCTGACCCACTTAGAATTCCCTTTGCATATTTTCTCTGGAATGCTGTTTACTACTTACATTTATCTCATTATTCTATATTATAGATGCATTTGGTCATTTTTATAGCTCCTATGCTTCAGTGAAGTGCTTTTAAGGCACTGATATGTTTTTGCAAAATATATTCCACCCAATAATAACAGAAAATTCATATTTGAAAATACATTTGATGACAGGCAAATAATATGACTATATTAATCAAGGCACAATTATGGGGACTCAATTTTGGCTGAGAAAGATAAACTGACCACTGTATTCTTAGTAAGAAATGTACAACTAAAGCGGATTTTAAGAACGTATTAGGATATGTTATGATTCTTTTACTTTAAATTTGTTAAATGAATGTCAGTAAAATTTGTCAACAAAATATCATTAAAACTTTTTCTTCTAGTCAACAAATAGTCTGTGTAACACAGACTTAGTAAAATTCTACTGACCACAATTCATCTATGGTAGACACTTGGAGAAACACTGCTTACTACTTAATTGATGTTTTATTATTTTTTTTATTAAGGTATCATTGATATACAATTTTATGAAGGCTTCACAAGAAAAACAATGTGATTACTACATTCACCCTTATTATCAAGCCCACCCCCATACCCCATTGGTGTCACTGTCCATTAGTGTAGTAAGATGCCACAGAGTCCCTATTTGTCTTCTCTGTGCTACACTGTCTTCCCCATGACCCTGCACACACCATGTGCACCAATCATGATACCCCTCAATCCCCTTCTCCTTCCCTCCCTACCTGCTCTCCCTCACCCCTCCCCTTTGGTAACTGCTAGTACCTTCTTGTAGTCTGTGAGTCTGCTGCTATTTTGTTCCTTCAGTTTTGTTTCATTGTTATACTCCACAAATGAGGAAATCACTTGGTATTTGTCTTTCTCTGCCTGACTTATTTCACTGAGAATAATATCCTCTAGCTCCATCATGTTTTTGCAAATGGTAGGATTTGTTTCTCTTATGGCTGAATAGTATTCCATTTTTTATATGTACCACATCTTCTTTATCCATTCATCTACTGATAGACACTTAGATTGCTACCATATCTTGGTTATTGTAAATAGTGCTCAATAAACATATGGTGCATATGTCTTTTTGAATCTGAGAAGTTGTTTCCTTTGGGTAAATTCCTAGGAGTGAAATTCCTGAGTCAAATGGTAATATGGATTATGAGTGAAATATTGGATTTTTTTCCTGTAAAACACTTTTCTGTGTATGTATGTGTGTGTGTAAAGTGGAAGTAAGGCAAATGTAGGAAATGCTACAGTTTTCATTTATTTATTAATTCAATTTAATTTATTGACATATATAGCACTTTATGTCAGGAATATTCTAAGTGCTTTAAAAATATCAACTCATTTAATTTTCATAATACCATTATCAAATATATATTTCTATTATTCATGTTTTTGCAAATAAGGATCAGAAGCATGGAGAGCTCAAAAAACTTGCTGTTAAGTAGAGGAACTGGGATTCAACCCAGGCTGTCTGGCTACAGATAGTCTATTATAAACACATTTCTTTGTTACAATACTATAGTTTCTTGAGTCTTTGAATTTCCAATGTCTTGATACCATTTAAAATGAATTGCTAATTCAATAGGTGAACAGAAGCAATGAAAGCAGATTTAAGTACAAGTAGCCTGAATTGATATTTGACTGCTTTGGAGTTGAACAGTATAACACTTCACAGTTTGTAAAATTGGATAAGAGACTTTCTTTGGTGAATTTAAGTGTTGATTTAAATTTGCTGATAGTGAAATTTTAAAAGAAGTTCAGTTT
This sequence comes from Phataginus tricuspis, assembly GCA_029783875.1. NCBI lineage: Eukaryota > Metazoa > Chordata > Mammalia > Pholidota > Manidae > Phataginus > Phataginus tricuspis. The sequence continues at coordinate 6,014,385 of JAQQAC010013566.1, read as the reverse complement.
AAACATGTGAATGCATGTTTCTTATAGTTAATAAATAAACTATGTAACCATAGTGTAAAAGGCCACTTTGAAAACAAGAGTTTGTAACAGCCAGTATATTTTCTTTTAGATGCAAATGACACAACTAGAAAAGTTGCAAGCCATCCTTTAAGAATTAATAGTTTTAATATGTATCCTTAGCTACATTTAAATAATTTAATTTATTACTTATATTTTTAATTAAAATATCATTGATATACAATCTTATATTGGTTTCAAGTATACAACACAGTGGTTTAGCAGTTACCCATATTATTAAATCCTCACCCTAACTAGTGCAGTTACTATCTGTCAACATAAGAAGATATTACAGAACCACTGTTTATATTCTCCAGGCTATACAACTTACCCCATGACCAACTTATATTATGATTGAGAATTTTTATGCCCCTTTTCCCCTCTCACCCTCCCCACCCACCCACCCTAACTCCTTTACCATAGTCCTCAGCTACATTAAAATTTTACTTTTGGTATAATTTCACTTAACGAACTGAAATGCTAACTTTCCTTATTCAATATTACTTTCCTTATCTATGTTTCAGCAAACACATCAGTGAGATTTGACGGGATTCCCTTAAGCAGCTATACTAGCTGTTACATATAATATGGTTAGTGTTTCAAGTGAACATAAATAATTGGTTCAAATTATGTATTTATTGTTCACACAGTAAATTTGATACAACATGGTTAAATATTAATAACATGGGAAACTCTAAAGATATCAGAACGTGTTGGGTGTGTGTGTATACTTGGAACTCATTCTATTTCAGTGTCATTTCCTATGTGTGCAGGAAAACTAAATGACACATTAAGATTCTGTTTACACTTATATTGGAAGTTTCATATTTTTTGGCTTCATATATGTTATTTTGGCAGCCATGTGCAGTCCAGAGGAAAGAAAATATCTTCAGTAATGTATATATTTGTATTTGAGATCAGGAACTTGAACTTAGCCATAAAATTTACACTTCAAAGCATATATTCCATCTTATACTGATGTTTCATATTGTAAAGAATAAGTAGGTTAGGAATGATTGGGAATTCTATTTAACTTCCAAGATGACAAGGCCCTCTTATTCATCACTGGTTATCCTCAAGGCCTAGAATAATGCTGGGTACACAGTAGAGATTTCAAAACTGAATGAATGAATGAATATAACTGCAAGGATGTAGGCTAAAGGGCTTTTCAATTTAAAAGTTATGCTTTATAATCACCAAAATTTTCTTTACAGTTTGCTTATTTTAAACAAAAATTATTAAATGTCTGGGTTTATCCAGTCACCCTGCAGAATAGTTTTTTTTCTTCTCCAGAAAATGTAGCTCTTGGCTGAAGACTGCATCAAACTCAAGGGGCTAAGTAGCTTTCTTGATGCCTTAATTCCCTTCACAGAGTTAGGGTTTGCTAATTAGCTACTAGGCAAATGCAAGGATAAGAGTTATCAGAAAGATGGAATTCTACAGTCAAGGGCAGTAAAAGAATAAATGGAAATAGAAATATGTAAGCTGTATGTTTCTCAGGGGGTTTGAAACTTGCCTACCCACTTGTTATAGGGAACTCAGAGCACTAAAGGGTCTAATCAGAAAGGGATACTTTGTTTTAGGACACCAAAAAATTGAGAACAAATAAGTTCTAATGAAGAATTTAACAAAAATCTTCATCAAACATATTTGCTCCTTAAAACTGAGAAAATAATCTTCACTTACAGGTCTTCATTACTGAAAAATACCTATGGAATATTCGATTTGTTGGAGACAGTTGATAGAATCTGGTTATCTATGTTATGGAGTAATTATCTTTCAGGTTTATCAAATTTGTTTATTTGGTCAAGGTGGAAGAGCCTATAGTAAATGCTTAAAATGTAATTAAGGTTTCTGCACCTGAATCAATGGGAAAGATAAAAGAATGAACATCAGTCAGTTCAGAAAATAAGTTGGAGAGGTGATTTGATGTCAGTCTTCAAGCATATAGAGAATTAGCAGGCACAGCAATTTTATTTTCTTTCCCGCATAGTATAGTAGAAAGTGGATTTCGTCAAACTTTCATCAGATATTTATTGAGTGCTTATTTTTTGCAGAGTATTGTGCAAGATCCTATAGGCCACAGAGAGAAATAAAGTTCTTTCTAAGTGCATAGTATCAAGTACAATTTTAAAAACTTGATTATCTGCTATGTATAACTATATGAATACATATAGTTCCTCCACAGTTTATTTTTGGGGAGAGAGTAACAGTCATTCTAGTTTGCATTTTGACAGAAACCAGAAAACCTCCTGATCTTTAGACATATGGCAACCCAGAGCAAAGTACATTTCCTGTCTTTTTTGCAACTAGATGTAGTTATGTCTCTAAGTTATGATAAAGATGTATGAGCACAAGTAGAATGTGACACCTGTAGACATGCCCTTAAAAGGAGGAAACTTGTCCCAAACTTCCTTTGGGCTGAATTGTGGAGCTGGACAAAGTATCAAAAAGTGGAAGCAGCAAGATGAGGGTGGAGAGGTTTCTTCATTCTCCTGGATTGTGCATTTGTGTGAAATAGAAAAAAGGTGTTCCTCACTTCAGAAGTTTGCTTCCATCTATGTAAAATTGTTAGCAAAAAACTACAATGTCTACGATTTGAATGACCCTCTTTAGAATTGTGCAGTGAGGTACCTGTATAACCATACTTCCTAAACCCATCTAATAATTACAGAGTAAGCATAATAGGTGCTGGACTGCCAACACATTTTACAAGTCTTTTTTCTTCAAATATTTAGTTTTCTGTCACTCAAGGCCAAACCTAACTTTAATTAAAACGCCTTTCTCTAGAGGGTAAGCTCCCTTGAAGCAGGGATAGTATTTGTCTTTATCCATGGTATTTTTCAATGCCTAGAACAGGGTATGCCATAGAAGAAGCTAAAATATTTGTTGGATGACTTACTGAAAGAGGGAAAGAAATAAAAACAGAGAGAGGGAAAGGAAGGAAAGAAGGAATATTTTTCCTTTACTAAGAGTTTATGGCTTTGAAACTTTATCATATGTAAAACTATTGTCATTCGAATTATATGGAAATACAGTTGTAATTGTATCATTAATACCATACTTTGTGATTAATAAAATTATTTTTAGAGTGATTTTTTTCACACGTAAGCTAATTGTGTGGTTCAAATAATTTAGAAAATTATTTTGTAAGTCACAGTGTGGCTACCTATGTATATTGAGAAGTCAACCATATAAAATATAAATTGTGACCATTTTAGAAGTTGAATTGAATTCAAATTAAATAAACTGAATTAAAGTTCTTTCTGCCAATCATTTACTAAACATCTTTTATAAGTGTAACACTGTGCTAGGCACTGTGTAAAACAAAGGAGTCTCCATGTGATTACCAACCACATTGATCTTTTCTATAGGCTCCGAACTAATGGAGAAACATATAAAGAGTTAAATAGAGAACCAAATGTTTGTTTCATTGTTTTTAAAGCTGGATTGGAGAATTCAGCCTTATGAGCCACATACCCTGAGGCCGTGGGAATAGAGAACAAAGTATGCACACAGACTGTGGGTACCACTCACCCAAAATCATCAGAAGGCTTCTCCATAAGCTCCTTCCTTTCCCTGTGTTGGGATATAGGTTTCTCCACTGTTTATTTTCATCTGCTGATAACATCCTCCCTTGTTTTACCAACAGAGTTTGAGATTTATTCTTGAATATATTTATCATTTCCCTGCAATTTGGAAAAAACATGAGGTAAATGTATGGGTTAGTTTTTCTTTACATTACTCTGTATATCAGGTCTCCAGTATTTGCTTATTTTTTTAACCCCACACTTATTTTAATTCACTAGCATGAAGAAAAAATATTCATTTGTTTCTGTATCCTGTATATTTTGGAAAGTATTTTGTTTTTGTTCTTTCTCAAAGAATGTTTCTGACTGTGAAGTTTATGCTACCTGGCAATAATAGGATATATGGTCAAAGAAAGGTGCTTGAAAGAAATGTGTGATATGTATGAGATTGCATTTATCCAAGTGCTCAAGTAATAAAGTAGCATCCCTGTGTGTGAAGTTAAAAGTTGGCATAGCTGTTTTGAGATTTGTGCAGAGGCTTTCATTTAATCCCTTGGTAAGATTTACACAAACACATTTTTAATGTTGATGCGAATCTTCCCTGTGGTGTCATCTCAGATTAGAAAATTGGAAACTGGAAGAGTGTCTTGTAGGACTGAGAACTACAGATCATAGGACAGGGCGTATCCCTCTCTTTATGTGGATTTGCCCCATTGTGGCATCCTTCCCAAACTGCGTATTGATAAAATGGCCACTTAAAAAAAAAAAAGTGAATGTTTTTCCCAAAGGTTATTATTCTACATGGAAATGTTTCCAGCATAAGAAAATCTGGTTTATTAACGAATTATATCTAGCTCTCAACCATGATTAGGCATATTTTTCTAGTTTTTATTTTATTTGATTATTATTTTTATTATCTAAGTGGTCAGAGTTCCTCAAGACCACTGTGGGTTCAGTGATTTACTAGACGAACCCACTGGACTCAGCATATAGCCATTTTCATAGTGAGGTTTATTACAGCAAGATGCTTCAAAGCAAAATCAGCAAAAAGAAAAGATGCTGGGCAAAGTCCACAGGAACCCAGGCACAAGGGTCCAGGGTTCCAAGGTTCCTCTCCAGGAAAGTCACACAGAATGTGCTTAATTCCTAGCGATGAGTGGTCATGATGCATGTAAAATATTGTCTTCCAGGGAAGCCCCTTAGAGACTCAGTCCCAAGATTTTTACTGGGAGCTGGTCACGTCGGTACCCTCTGCCTAGCATGTGCCCAAACTGCAGACTGCCGGAAGAAAAGCAGATATTCAGCGTAGACCATATTGTTTGTACAAACAGTTTAGCCACGGTATACCACTCTTATCTATTAGAGAATCGTGGGAACACTCTAGAAAGCCAAGTTCCCAGATGCCAGCTAACGGCTGACCTTGCAAATATACTTTTCTATGAGTACATAGTTATATCAGTTCAGGCTTGCAAGTTAAGTTTTTACTGCATACAAGGTCTCTTCTTCCCTACTGAGTGGGTTATTAATATTTTTTTTCTTTTAGTAATCCTTCAAACAAGTAAAGTAAAAGAAATTAGCCCATTGGAATTTCCACAAGTAAATCTTTAAAAATTTAACCGACAATGATGTTGGATGTATATAATCATATACATTGTCTATAGGTTATATATAATCTTGCTACAGTTTTCTCCACTCAACTTCTGCACGTTTCTTAAGAAAATTGTTTGCTTCACATATTCTATACTTTATTTTATCGAATTGTTTTTAGTTACTTTAATTATTGATTCATTTTTTGATGTTTAAATTTTATTTTGAGATATTACAGATTCAGATGTAGTTGTAAAAAATAAGAGAGATCTCATGTACCCTTCACTGTGTTATCTATTACCATATCTATCTTCCTCCTCACCCACCTCTGCTCCTTAACCCCACTCCCTAATCCCTGATAAGCACTAGTCTTTTCTCTAATTTAATAATTTTGTCATTTCAAGAATGTTATTTAAGTGTAATCAAAACATGAATAGCCTTTGGAATTGTTTGTTTGTCTTTTCCACTCAGATAATCCTTGAGATCTTTCTAAGTTGCATGTATCAATAGCCCATTCCTTGTTATTTTTGAGTAGTATTCCATGGCATGGATGTACCATCATTTCTTTAACTATTCACCCACTGACATTGGATAGCTTCTAGTTTTTAATGTGACAAGTAAAACTTCTGTCAACATTTACAAGTGTTTTCATGAGAAAATATTTTTATTGCAATAAGGGCCCAAGAATGTGATTGGGTTTTATGGTAATTGAATGTTTGTGTTTGTATAAAATGCCAAATTATTATACAGAATGGCCATATCATTTGACATTCCCACCAGAAAACTGTGAGTTTTTCACATCTTTACAAGCATTTATTGTTGTCACTTTTTTTTTTATTTCAGTCATTCTGACTGATATATGATACAAAATACTCAGTTTGTTTTAAATTTTAATTTCCCTAAAGTCTAATAATGCTTAATACCTTTTCATGTGTGGTTGTTTTCTATCTTAAAAACCTTAGGTGAAGTCTATTGCTCATTTTCTAATTGGACTTTTTTATTGTTGAGTTTTAAGAACTCCTATGTACTCTGGCTACTAATTTTTTGTTAGATATTTGCAAATATATTTCCCAGTTTGTTGCTTGTTTTTTGTCTTTTCATCTTCTTCACAGGGTATTTTACAGAACAAAAGTTTAATTTTCATGTCTAATTTATCAATGTTTTCTTTCATGGACTGTGCTATTGTGTCAAATCTAAGAATTCTTCACTTAGCCTCGGGTCCTAATGAGTTTCTCCTAGTATTTTTTCTAAAAGTTTTATAGTATTATATGTAATATATTTAAACTAACTGCTTAGAGTGACAATTCTTAGCAAAAATCATCACCTTAGACTTTCCTTGTGAATGGTGACATACTAGATGTGTTTTTCCACTGTATAATTATCAAGTTTGGGTGAATGCATCTTATGTATTCTGTTCTAGGGTACAGAATGTTGTTAGTGGTAAGTGAGAAGTAGATTGAGAAAGAAATAAACTTTAAAATTTGTTAAACTATCAGGCACTGCATTAAATTTTATCACTTTTTTCCTCCTCAACCTATTTCCTTTATTTGATCTGAATAATTGAAGCAATTTCAAATGAAACACAGGAAAGATTATAGTGAAAAATGGGGCGTGGCTTATTTTTCCTGGAAATTTGAAACTAAAAATAATTTTATAGTAGCAGAAAGATTATTTCATCTTGTAGAAGTATATCTTAAAAGCATTTTGAGAGTGCTTATTCAGACATGTCTCAAGAAAAGAATTTCCTGTTCCCATTTTGAATGAAAAAATGCAGAATAATGCTTGACTATAATAGTGGCTCTTTTCTAGGCTGTATTTTATCTCCAATCTTGTTCAAATTTAACAAAATCAAGTGCATATACCAATTCAATTCCATGTGAATGTTGATTCTGCATGTTTTTATTTTTACCAAATTTTACTTGACACAGAAAACCATTTGGCTTTTAGCCTGCAACAGCTTTCTTTCATGATTGTCATGTATTAAAATATGGTTCACTTCCTAACAGGTAGCTAAAGATTGTTTTTTTAATCTCTCTCAGAAGAAAAAAATTCCCCCTTCTTAAACTGAAGAAGCTGAAATTGCAGGGAAGATTTTCCATACCTGTGAATCTGAGTCGAGGAATAATTCCATCAAATATATCTGTTCAAAAATGACCTCGTTGCCTCTAGATGGCACACTACCATTATTTTTTCTTAGCTTTAGGAAAGTCCCTGCTTTTTAAGCACCAGGTAACAAAGACACCTGCTCCCAGTTCCAAGAACCATTCAATTTTCAAATACTTTTTTTTTCTGTGTGTTTTGAAGTTGCCTTGGACTTCTGCTTTCTTTTGACTCACATTTATGTAAACATGCCTTAATGTGCAGACATTGTATGTGAATTATTTGTAAACATACTACTGTTTACACCTTAATAAATTTTATGTACGTTTACACAAATCTAAAATCAGTTATCGGCATTTACCTGCTGAATCTGCCTAAAAGCGTTACCCATATAAATAAAATGTAAAGATATAAATATAAGCAAGTTTATTTCATGTCAGTTCTCGACTGATTAGTGTTATATAAGCAAAATACTAACTTTCTCTATAAATTTTATTTTTTTATGGATTTGAAGTTTTTCTTTAGCCTACCATTTATGTGAAGGGGATATGAATTTGAATGTCAAAAACAATGACAGAAAGGGCATTACGAGTATGTCCAATGATTTCCTTATGAATGAATTCTCTATCAAAAAATAAAGCAAAAACTCTCAGTTGGACTGTATAGCATTTAATATTTGCTTTTTAAAGTCATGTTCCTTTTTAAAGTCAGTTTTGTTTCACAATAACATTTAAAGAAAGAGGTTAATTTTAAATTATATTTTTAGTTTTCTAGTGTTTTTAAGATAGAACTTAAATTCAATTTATGAATCAGTCATTATACCATCTTGAAATACAATTTTAGCTGTTGGAAAGTTTCAGGCTGGCTTATTTTTAGTGATTGTAACAAATAAAGTTATATACACTAGAATCAGTAATATTTGCATTGTTTCATAAAATGATTTTTGGAAATATTACATTATCTAGACTTAGGGTATTCTATACCCAGAAGTTGTATAATCATTGTATCTAATAAACACATTTCAGTGAAAAAGAGCCACATCCTGAGGTTATGACAAGAAGACTAAACTTGACAATGGTGATAAAATGTAGCAGGAATTTCTCACCTTTAAAATGCTCTTTGTCATTGCTTCTAACCCTAAGATTCTATGAAATTCCCAATGATTCTCTGTATTTCTCTCCAGAACTCATGAGTACTGATTAGATATTTTCTGGAGAAATAATTTAATTATGTTTCATGTCTAATGGTCTCCTTATTTTAATTTTCATAAAATGTATGTGATTGGGAAAATATTTGCTAACCACATAACTGAAAAGAACTTGTAGCTGGATTACAATGAAGAACTCTGAAAACCCAACAATAAAGATTCAAGCAGTTTAATCAGAAAATGGGCATCATACTGAAGATAGACAGATGGCAATCATCATTTGAAAAAGTGATGAACATATTAAACATTAGGGAAACAAAAGTTTAAAAAAATTAAAGCCAAAATGACATAACACTATCTCCCTATCAAAATGGCTAAAATACAAAAGACTGATAACCCCAAATGCTGATGAGGATGTAGAGAAACTGGATCACTCACAGTTTTCTGGGGGCGATGTAATATGTATGGTACAGCCACTCTGGAAACTATTTTGGCAATTTCTTATAAAAGTAAACTTGCAATTGCCATATGACCTGACAATTGCACTCTTGGACATTTATGCCAGAGAAATGAAAACATATGCTCAATCAAAAACCTGTACATGGATGTTTTAGCAGGTTTGTTTGTATAAGCCAAATGTCTGTTTATGGATGAATGGTTAAACAAAGTGTGGTACATCCATACCATGGAATACTATTCAGTAACTAACTAACTATTGATACATGGAACCACCTGGATGAATCTCCAGAGAATTATGCTGAATAAAATCATAAAAGGTCAGATAATGCAGATTCAATTTATATAACATTCTTGAAATAAGAGCATTGCAGAAATAGAAAATGGATTGTTGCCATAGGGTGTTAGGAATGGGAAAGTGGGTGTAGTGTTACAGGAGCACCACAAGTGAGACTCATGGGGATGGAACTGCTCTATCATTTGAATTGTGGTGATTACTCCATGAATCTACACATACAACGGTATTGCATGAAAACACACACATTCACACACACAAACATGCAAAATTGGTAAAATTTAAATAAGTTCTATGGGTTGTATCAAGATAAATTTCCTGGTTGTGATACTTTACTACAGTTATGCAAAATATTAAAATTGAAGGAGGCTAAATAAAAAAGGTCACAGGTTCTCTGAACTTTTTTTTTGCAACTTCCTGTAAATATACAATTATTTCAAAACGAAAAGCTGCAAAACTGATGTGTTTATTTCACCCAGAGATTATTCTGTGTTAATCTTCCACAAATTAAACTAATTTCTATTCTAAGGCTATAATTGTTATTATGATAATCATATAATTGATTATAAAAAGAAACAATTATTAGATACAAAGTGTGAAATGTAAAAATGTTTTGTTTAAATAATTTTCTTAAAGCATCTGTACTCTTCTTAAGCCATTTAACATGTCTGATATTCTATGACCATTTTTATTTAGTAGTTTCTTGATTCTGTTTCGTTGTCATATATGAAGTATAGTGCATATTTTTTTCTTCTCCATTTGATTTAGATTATGTTATTTAGTTCCTATGCCTAAGAAACTCAAAAATAGTAAAATAAAAAATGGAGAAATGTAATATGTGACAACTTGCATATAGACTTTTATGATCCTGGCAGAATTCTTAATGGACCTTTCTGTAAAGGTTAATTTTATATGAAAATAAATTTCTCATAGTAATACCTTTGGTATTACTAGAGATTTCTTAAACAACTTTCTACCAAAATATGAGTGGGTTACCTAAAAAAAAATTATAATTCTCTAAGACCTGACTGAATAACAGCGTCATGGCAACGGCAACATTATGACTTTACAAATGAAAATTTATTCTGAGAAAGACTTAAACTTCAACATTTTGGCTCTTTTATGATTCTAGAATGAATCTCCTTTGAGACTGCACTTCCTTGAATTAAGGATATATTCTGGGCCAAATTCATCAGTTTGAAAGCAATTAAAAATCTTTGACCTATTTACAGATTTCTTCAGGTTTTCTCAGTTTTCATTTTATTCTGTTTTTCATGTCTTTCTACCCTGAGAGTCTCTGGGCTGAGCTTTCCAAACTTTCTGACAAATAGCTGCTTGCTCAGAATATGAGCTACTATATATGTGACTCAGGGTTAAGCAGTCAGAAGAAGCCCAGAGTGGCATTTATTAAGCATCCTTCTGTACTGTGAAAGGAAGGTTTGAGCTGGGTGTTTGGGTTGGGAGAATAAAATGGATAAGAAATGTTTCAAAATGAGCAGAATAGTTTTTCAGTGTTGCACATTACACCATGGATTGGGCCAGACAGTGAAATTTTTCCATGTTAGACAAAGTTTAGACAAAAAATCTATAATTTAAAACCTTTAAACATTATGGCAAGATCATTGGACTTAGAATCAGGAGATCTGGGTTAGAGTACTGGCTTTCTAATGTCCCAGCCTTATGATATTGAATGAGTTAATCCCATGTTCTTTAATATTCTCATGTGTAAAGTGAGGCCTGTAGTACTGTCATAGAATGGCTTTCATGAGGATTAAGTTAATGTATATGTGAAATAAATTTTCAAAATATTAAGATCTATTTAAATATAAGATATTATTGCTCTTTAGCATTCATTAGAATTTAATGTATCTAAATTTCCATGGCTATGAGTATGTGTGTATTGTGTGCATGTGTGTGTGTATGTGTGTGTGTGTATAAATTTGCTTCCTGAAGGCTCTACTTTCAAACCAATATATATCCATAACCCAACACATGGAAGGCACTTAAAAATGTACATTAAATGAATGGATTAATGAGCTTCAAGAAAAAAGAATGCTAAAATCTAAAGGATCCATTTATTCTCATTTAGTTGGCATCAGGATAAGAATAAGCACAGAAACTTTTAGACCAGCTCCTGAATTATAGCATCTCCTAAGTGAAATTAAATAATTTTAGAAATGATGTAAATGTTTTTTAAGTGTCATTTTAGTGGTACTGGCATAGCTATGAGCATCAATAATGATATTATTCTGCTTATAACCCTAAGTAACTTCTGCTTAGAAAATAAAATCCAGTTCTTTAGTTGGCACTAACCTTTTCAAATGAATTTTTCCCTACTCCCATTCTCGTCTCTTTTAGATATTTCCTATATCTCCTTCCTTCCCTCCTCTACTGTCCCTTTGCCAATGTCCAGGCTGCATCCTCACTGTGGAGTGCCCTTTAACTTTCTATAGAATCAGATCCTGCCTATCTGTCAAAGTCTGTCTCTAATGCTGTGTCTTCATGAAGCTCATGAAGATTCCTGCATAAATATCCACTTTATGTTTGCCCTCTTGAAATCCCATCACCTCCTAGTGTAGGTGGTAAATTTCTTGATAGAAGATTCTATGTCTGATTTAGCTTTGTGTTGTCAATATTACCTTCCCTGTAAATATACATTATTATATTTTTATTGAGCAAATTTAATGCCTGTGCATTACGTGCTTTTGCTTGTAAACAACTTGCATTTATCAGTAATTGCTATTTACAATAAGAACCTATAGGTGTCCATGATTTGACATATTCATCATTATTATGCTTAATTGATTTTGGCAAAAGGGCAAGGTAATTATATTGGGAAATGATGGTCTTTTTAATAATTGGATACCACATGCAAAGAAAAAAGGAAAGAAACAAAAAAAAAGGGAACTTGGATTATTTCACCAGTAACAAAAATGAATTCATAATGGTTCATAACTTGAATGTAAGCCACAAAATTATAAAACACATGAGAAAAATCTTTGTGATCTTGAGCCATTCAAAGAGAGTTTATATATGATAACATCAAAAGCATGATCCATAAAAGAAAATAAATGGGAAACTGGAATTCATTTAAATTAAGAATTAAAATTTTGCCCCTAAAAAGACACTAGTAAGAAAATAGAAGTGGCAAACCAGAGAATTAAAGAAAATATATGGGAATCATATATCTGATAAAGGACTTGTATCCAGAATATATGAAAACCTCTTACAACTCAGTAAAATAAACAACCCAAATAAAAATAAGGACATGAGATTTGAATGGGCTTTTGATCATATGGGTAGCAAATAAGCACATGAAATATTATTCAACATTGTTAGACATTAGAAAATTGAAATTAAAGTCCCAATGAGATACCCACCATATCAGCTAGGAAGGCTAAAATTAAAGCGACAGAGAATACTAAGTATTGTCAAGAATATAGAAAAACTACAACCTTGATACATTGTTGGTGGGAACATAATAGAGCTACTTTGGAAAGCAGGTTTATCATTGTCTTAATAATGTTAAGCACATGCTTACCATGTTACCTAGCATTTATACTTCTATGTATTTACCCAGTAGAGATGAACACAAATATTCACAGATTTCTGTGTGAATGTTCGTAGTAACATTGCTCATAATAGCTCCAAACTGAAAAGACACCAAATGTTCAAATCCAGTTAATGAATAAACAAAACAAGGAATGTCTTTACAATGGAGTATTTGGCAATTAAAAGGAATAAAATATTGAGGCATGTAACAACATTTAATCTCAAATCAACAGATGAATCTCAAAAACATCTTCACTGGAAAAATATTGGTGAAATGGCTCACTAGGTATGAGGTTTCTAGATAAGATAAAATTATAGAGACAGAAAGCAGATCAATGGTTGCCTGGTCCTGGGGACAGAGATTGCCTGCAAATTGGCGTTATAGAACTTTTTGGGGGTAATGGAAATAATTTAAAGCTGAATTGGAGTGTTGTTTATAAAAATATATCTAATTTTTTTTTTACTGAGTGGCAAACTATAATGTGAGAATTTCGTTTATAAATGATATTTCAGCAAAGTTGAAAAGGAAAGAAGGATTATATATATATATATATTTTTTACTACAACTTCTTAAATTAAGGTATCATTGATGGACACTTAGGTTCTTCTATATCTTGCCTATTGTAAATAGCGTTGAAATAAACAAAGGGGAGCATATGTCTTTTTGAATCTGAGAACTTGAATTAATGGGTAAATTCCTAGGAGTGGAATTACCAGGTCAAATGGCATTTCTGTTTTTAGTTTTTTGAGGAACCTCCATACTGCTTTCTGCAAATGTTGAACTAGTTTACACTCCCACCAGCAGTGTAGAAGGGTTCCACTTTCTCCACATCCTCCCCAGCATTTGCTGTTCTCAGTCTTTTCAGTGCTGGCCATTCTAACCAGTGTGAGGTATTATCTCATTGTGGTTTTAACTTGCACTTCCCTGATAATTAACAATGTGGAGCATCTTTTCATGTCCCTGTTGGCCATCTGAATTTCTTCTTTGGAGAATTATCTGTTCATAGCCTCTGCCCATTTTTTAATCGGGTTATTTACTTTTTGGTTGTTGAGGCATGTGAGTTATTTATATATTTTGGATGTTAACCCCTTGTCAGATATGTCATTTACAAAGATATTCTCCCACACTGTAGGATGCCTTTTTGTTCTCCTGATGGTGTCCTTTGCTGTACAGAAGATTTTTAGCAGGATGTAGTCCCATTTGTTCATTTTTTCTTTTGTTTCCCTTGCCTGAGGAGATGCTTTCAGGAAAAAGTTGCTCATGTTTATATTCAAGAGATTTTTGCCTATGTTTTCTTCTAAGAGTTTTATGATTTCATGAAATACATTCAGGTCTTTGATCCATTTGGAGTTTACTTTTGTGTATGGGGTAAAACAATAATACAGTTTCATTGTCTTTCATGTAGCTGTGCAGTTTTGCCAACACCAGTTGTTGAAGAGGCTGTCATTTCCCCATTGTATGTCCATGGTTCCTTTATCGTATATTTATTGACCATATATATTTGGGTTAATATCCTGACTCTCTAGTCTGTTCCATTGGTCTATGGGTCTGTTCTTGCACCAGTACCAAACTGTCTTGATTACTGTGGCTTTTTAGTAGAGCTTGAAGTCAGGGAGAGTGATCCCCAGCTTTATTCTTCCTTCTCATGATTGTTTTGGCTATTCAGTATCTTTGTGGTTCCATATGAATTTTAGAACTATTTGTTCTAGTTCATTGAAGAATGTTTTTGGTATTTTGATGCGGATTGCACTGAATCTGTAGATTGCTTTAGGCAGGATGGCCATTTTGACAGTATTAATTCTTCCTATCCATGAGCATGGGATGTATTTCAATTTAGTGGTATCTTCTTTAATTTCTCTCATGAGTGTCTTGTAGTGTTCAGGGTATAGGTCTTTCACTTCCATTGTTAGGTTTATTCCAAGGTATTTTATTATTTTTGATGCAATTGTGATTGGAATTGTTTTCCTGATTTCTCTTTCTTCTAGTTCATCTTTAGTGTATAGGAATTCAACAGATTTCTGTGTATTCATTTTGAATCCTGCAACTTTGCTGAATTCAAATATATCTAGTAGTATTGGAGTGAATTCTTTAGTATTTTTTATGTACAATATCATGTCATCTGCCAACAGTGACATTTTAACTTCTTCTTTACCAATCTGGATGCCTTTTTATTTCTTTGTGTTGTCTAATTGCTGTGGCTAGGACCTCCAGTACTATGTTGAATAAAAGCGGGGTGAGTGGGCATCCTTGCCTTGTTCCTGATCTTAAAGTAAAAGCTTTCAGCTTCTCGCTGTTAAGTATCATGCTGGCTGTTGGTTTGTCATATTTGGCCTTTATTATGTTGAGGTACTTGCTATCTATATCCATTTTGTTGAGAGTTTTTATCATGAATGGATATTGAATTTTGTTGAATGCTTTTTCGGCATCTATGGAGATGCTAATGTGAGTTTGTCCTTATTTTAATTGATGTGGTGGATAATGTTGGTGATTTTTTTTTAATATTGTACCATCCTTGCATTCCTGGAATAAATTCTATTTGATCATGATGGATCATCTTTTTGATGTATTTTTGAATTCTGTTTGCTAATATTTTGTTGAGTATCTTTTCATCTATGTTCATGAGGGATATTGGGCTGTAATTTTGTTTTTTTGTGGTGTCTTTAACTGGTTTTGGTATTATAGTGATGCTGGCCTCATAGAATGAGTTTGGAAGTATTCCCTCCTCTTCTACTTTTTGGAAAAATTAAAAAGGATGGGTTTTAAGTCTTCACTAAATGTTTGGTAAAATTCAGCAGTGAAGCCATCTGGTAGAGGGGTTTTGTTCTTAGGTATATTTTTGATTATCAATTCAATTTCATTGCTAGTAATTGGTCTGCTCAGATTTTCTGTTTCTTCCTGTGTCAGCCTTGGAAGGTTGCATTTTTCTAGAAAGTTGTCCATTTATTCTAGATTATCTATTTTTTAGCATATAATTTTTCATAGTATTCTCTAATAATTCTTTGTATTTCTATGGTGTCCATAGTGACTTTTCCTTTCTCATTTATGGTTCTGTTATGTCAGTAGACTCTTTTCTTGATAAGTCTGGCTATGGGTTTATCTATTTTGTTTATTTTCTCAAAGAACCAGCTCTTGCTTTTATTGATTCTTTCTATTGTTTTATTCTTCTTGATTTTATTTCTGTTCTAATCTTTATTATGTCCCTCCTTGTACTGACATTGGGCCTCATTTGTTCTTCTTTTTCTAGGTTCATTAATTGTGAGTTTAGATTGTTCATACGAGATTGTTCTTCTTTCCTGATGTAGGCCTGTATTGCAGTATACTTCCTGCTTAGCATGGCCTTCGCTGATTCTCACAGATTTTGTGGTGTTGAATTATTGTTGTCATTTGTTTCCATATATCACTTGATCTCTGTTTTTATTTGGTTATTGAATCATTGGTTATTTAGTAGCATGTTGGTAAGTCTCCATGTGTTGGTGAGCCTTTTTATTTTATTTGTGTAATTTATTTCTAGTTTCATACATTTCTGGTCTGAGAGGCTGATCGGTACAATTTCTATCTTTTCTAATTTACTGGGGCTCTTTTTGTGGTCTATTGTATGACCTACTCTTGAAAATGCTTCATGTGCACTTTAGAAGAGTGTGAATCCTGCTGCTTTTGGGTGTAGAGTTCTGTTGATGTCTGTTAGGTACATCTCTTCTAATACGTTGTTCAGTGCCTCTGTCTCATTACTTACTTTCTGTCTGTTTGATCTGTCCTTTGCAATGAGTGGTGTGTTGAAGTCTCCTAAAATGAATGCATTGCATTCTATTTGTTTCACATATGTAGGTGCTCCTGTGTTAGGTGCATAGATATTTATAATGTTTATATCCTCTTGTTGAACAGACCCCTTTATCATTATGTAATGTCTTCTTCATCTCTTATTGCTTTCTTTTTTTTGAAGTCTATTTTGTCTGATACAAGTACTGCAACTCCTGCTTTTTTCTCCCTATTAGTTGCATGAAATATCTTTTTCCATCTCTTCACTTTCAGTCTGTGTATGTCTTTTGATTTGAATTGAGTCTGTTGTAGGCAGCATATAGACAGGTCTTTTTATTTATCCATTCAGTCACTCTATGTCTTTTGATTGGTTCATTCAGACCATTTACATTTAAGGTGATTATCGATTGGTATGTACTTTTGCCATCGCAGGCTTTATATTTGTGGTTGCCAAAGGTTCAAGGGTAACTTTGTTACTATCTAACAGTCTTACTTAACTCACTTAATATGCTATTACAAACACAATCTAAAGGTTCTTTTTTTCCCTCCTTTTTCTTCCTCCTCCATTCTTTATATATTCAGTGTCATATTGTGTACTATCAATTGACTGTCTTTGGGGGTAGTTAATTTAATTTTGCATCTGCTTAAAAATTAATTGTTCTACTTTCTTTACTGTGGTTTTATTTCCTCTGTTAACAGCTATTTAGTCTTAGGAAAATTTCCATCTATAGCTGTCCCTCCAAAATATACTGCAGAGACAGTTTGTTGGAGGTAAATTCTGTCAGCTTTTGCTTATCTGGAAATTGTTTAATCCCTCCTTCAAATGTAAATGATAATCTTTCCAGGTAGAGTATTCTTGGTTCAAGGCCCTTCTGCTTCATTTCATTAAGTATTTCATGCCAGTCCTTTCCAGCCTGTAACATTTCTTTTGAGAATTCTGATGATAACCTGATGGGATTTCTGTTTTATGTGATCTTTTTCCTCTCTGGCTGCTTTTAATAGTCTGTCTTATCCTTGATCTTTGCCATTTTAATTATTATGTGTCTTGGTGTTATCTTCCTTGTGTCTTTTGTGTTGGGAGATCTGTGCACCTCCATAGCCTGAGACTATCTCCCTCCCCAGAGTGGGGACGTTTTCAGCAATTACCTCCTCATAGACACTTTCTATCCCTTTTTCTTTCTCTTCTTCTTCTGGTACTCCTATAATGTGGATATTGTTCTGTTTAGATTAGTCACACAGTTCTCTCAATATTCTTTCATTCCTAGAGATCCTTTTTTTTCTGTGCCTCAGCTTTTGTTTTCCTCTTCTCCAATTTCTATTCCATTTACCATCTCCTCTGCTATATCTAATCTTTTTTTAAATCCCTCCATTGTATGTTTCATTTCTGATACTGTATTCCATAATGATTGGATCTCCACCTGGAATTCTTCCCTGATTTCTTGAATGTTTTTCTGTACCTTCATGAGCATGTTTATGATTTTTATTTTGAAATCTTTCAGGAAGATTGATGAGTTCAGTTTCACTTGACCCTTTTTCTGGCATTTGTGAGATTTTAGTTTGAACCAGGTTCCTTTGACGTTTCATATTTTTATGTGGTGCCCTCTAGTACCCATAAACTCTACTCTCTCGAGCTGCTCAGCCCCTAGAGCTATGTCAGGGGTCACGGGGAAGTGATACTTTTGTCTAGGGGGAGGAAAGATCTGTTTCCTGCTTCTTGGCTTCTGTGCCTGCCTCTACTGTCTGAACCAGTGGGCCGAACACACAGGTGTAAGCCTCTGTGCTTTGTGTTTGTAGCTGCTGTAGGTTGGGCCTTCCCTCTGGCTGGCCTGGTGCCAGGGTAGGGGCTGCCAGTTTATGAACCAGTGCAGGCTGGCTGCAAGGAAGGCGCAGAAGGCTACGTATTATGGTGGGGTACCTCGGAGCTGTGTGGCCAGCTAGGGGGATGGAGCGTCTCAAGTTCCTGAAAGTTCCCAACCTTCTGGGCAGAGTACACCCAGAGTACACCTTTCTTCTGAGCAGTAAGTTCTGTGTAATCCTTGCCCCTTTAGCAGTCCTCTTGCAGTTAGGAAGTCTCTCAGACTTCCCACCTTTCTTTTGTCCCAGAGCAGCCAGATGTGGATCCCTGTTTTCCACAGCAACTGGAATCTCAGTCTCTCCAGGTATTCTGCCTTTCTTAGCTTTCCATCCCCACTAATCTACAGAGCACCATGCAATGTAGGTCTGTGCTCCCAGAATAGATCTCCAGGGCTGGATTTTCAGCAGTCATAGGCCTACACTCCCTGCTTTGTTTCTCTTCCTCCCACCAGTGAGCTGGGGTGGGGGAATGGCTTGGGTCCTGCTGGATCACAGCTTTGATACATTACCCTGTTCTGTGAGGTCTGTTCTTTTCTCCAGGTGTATGCAGTCTGGCACAGCCTTGTTTCCTGTTGCTCTTTCAGGATTAGTTGTATTAATTATATTTTCATATTATATGTTTTAGTGGAGGCTTGTATCTCACCTCTCATGCCGCCATATTTAATCTCTCTAGGATTATATTTTATTTATATTTTGACAGGAAATTTCCTTAAGGAAATGACATTTAAGCTTAGATTTAAAAAATGAACAGGAATTAAGAAATGTAAAGAGTATTCTATTCTGGGTAGGAAATATGACACAAGAAAGAGAATGATTCTTTCACGTGACCAATGAAATGCTACTGTTTCCAGATTTTGGTGGCAGAAAGGATGAGTAATAAGGGAAGACACTAGAGAATTAAACAGGAACAGGTCCTATAAAGCATGAAGGAGGCATAAATAATTACTTGTTGAGTGGATGAATAAATGAATGATGTAAGGATTGGAAATTTCAGTGATAAGAACTTGCAATTTCTCAAAACCATTATGATTTGAACTATTACCTTGTTAGAAATATTTGTTCTTCCTTATGTTGACTCCAAAACTGTTTTCCTATAGATTATATCCACTGATTCTGTTTCTGTAAGTCTTGGACTGTACAGATGTCTTGTGCTTCAAATGATTATATAATGCAAGCATAACACTTTATGGTCACCAGGACATAGTCCACTCCTTTAACTGTTTCTTACCCGACTCATTTTACAGATCCTTTACTATTGGAATGATGGTAACTTTGATGTGTCTTCTCTCCCTGTTCAAATATAATCCTAATAACTGAGAGCAATTTTCACACAGCTTGAAGCCAGCAGTGAATAGAGCAGCTCAGTCTTCTCTCTGTAGTTACTGCCTGATATTAATAGAGTCCAAGATCAGAGTAGTTTTTTAATGACTGTATTGTGACATTGACCACAATGGTGTTAAGTGTCAAATAAAAACCTTTTCTTTCTTTTTAACATACGCTGTTTCAGCTCAACTACTTCTCTCAAGTTTTACCATAAAATTAAATATCAAAACTTTATATTTATCTCCATTGTTTTTTGTAAAGATGTGTTTGATATATCGAGACTGAAAGACTTTTGGATTCTCATTCATAATATAACATTTATTAAGCAACTATACTTGGTAATTGTGATAAATAAGGAGGTGTGGTGCTTGCTATGAAGGAGCTCATATGCTAGTGGCCTTGCATTAATTTAATCAGATTATTTTTTCCTAGCTTGATCTGGGCTTTTAAAGTAAAGATTTTGAAGTTAATTGTGGCATACTTCTGAAAACTTTTCACAAAACTGACTTGAATAAGCTAAGTACTATGTCATTCAACTAGCAGAGTAATTATTCCTGAACTTTCAAATTCAGGCTGAATTCCAGGTACATTGTACCTTCCATCTTTCCCTGTGCCATTGCTTCAGTTCTGAGGAGGAAGTGAATTTAATGCACTATTATGAGATAGAAGATTAGACTTAGTCCTCTTCCTCCTCTAGGACATGCAATCACATTGCCCAAATTAGAATCCTTTTGTGATAATGTTAAATTCATTGGCTTGTGGAATTAGCAGTGGTATGGATAATAGTAATAATTGGCATTTACTGATCAATTACTAGCTTTTATACTTAGTATCTAGTGCTTAAATGAATTCATTTAATTTTCACACTCTCTTAATAAAGTAGCTCCTACATGATCTTCATTTTATGTATCAGGAAACAAAATCATAGATCATTAAGTAACTTGCTAAACTCTTACAGCTAGTGAGAGCTGCATTTATTCCCAGTCATTCTTAACTGGCATGTTATGCCACTCTTCTTGAAACTGGAACCATTACATCTTCCATCTAATGTGATGCCTCAATGCTTGTCTATGGGTTACTTTAGGAAGACAGAGTTACTAGTGAGTGAGTCGTGAATTTTAAAAGATAGTCTGCGCAAAGAATGTGTATTTTAATTAAAGTCTACTCTTATTACTATCCCTTGCCTTTCTGCAAGTTTTGATCTGTATGGTAATACCCTCTTTTTTGCACATTTGCTAGATGACCTGTAGCCTGAGCTTACAGTTTGTAAGCAAGATGTTAGTTAAGAGCATCCCTGCCATTAAAGAGCTGAGTAAAATTAACTTGACACCACTGTCCCCACTTCTCCAAATATCACAGCCTCTTCAAGATTTCTGTAAATCTCCAGTGGACTTACATTCTCAAGATTACCTTGTCCTACCTCTTTTCTACCCATAAGAAGTTGAACTATTTCTTTGACTTCCCACAAAAATCACATTTGTTCAAAGCATTTTAAATTGAAGAGATTTACTGAATATGTTTTGAGATAGTGTTTATACATTTTAAATGGAATGGTAGACATGATGAATCATGGATTTACATGCAATGAATGAAGCTGAAGCTTCATGGGTCTTTCTTATAGATGTTTCTTCCAAAGATGTGTCCTTGATTTGAAATTTGAAAATTGGAGTTCTCTTTCTCTTAATGAGAAATCAAAATGATATAAATACATCCCTACAAAACTTAGATCTGTTTCTGGGCATCATTATTGTTAATTTCAGCTGTCCTTCCACTATGGAGTTTTCTTAGTCCTTGCTCCCCAGTTTTTCCTATATTTCCCCATTTTTAAGTTCTTTCTCTTCCTCCTGCTTTCTTCTTTTCTTCTCTGGATAAAACCCTTTTTTATTCTAATATAGATGAATTTAGTTCCCTCCTCCAATGTTCTGGTATCCAAGTGGACTTGCCTCAAGCAGGCTATTTTTCTCAAGGGTAGGTACTGCAGAAAAAGGAATTATCATGCCAACTCATAAGATAAAATGTTTTCTCTACCTCAATACATAGATTTTATGTCCATTCCCTCTCATTATTGACTACAGACTTTCTAACTTATTTCCATACAAATACCTGTTTTTGATCTAAACATTTCTGTTTCTTATGAAAAGAGTATAAGTGTCCATTGCTCTTTTTTGATTTTAAGCCACATTTTTGCCTTTCTAAGTGAAATCTATAACTTTGCATCGATTCTCTTGTTTATAATTCCAAATTCATTTTAGTGCTCATTGATAGGTGTTTTGGGTTAAAAGAACTATTTCCATTTCCTCACCTATTCTATTCACATGTGAATCATTTCTTATAGTTTAAGCTCCCAATCTATTTTCCTCTAGTAGATTCGAATGAGGTCTCAATCTTCTTTTTGGATCATGTAGACCACTGTGAGAATGTGATGAAAACTGTAGCCTTTGTTTTTAAGTATATACATAATATAACTTCTGTTCTACAACATGAGGGGTGTTACCTACTCTTTGAAGCCCACCCATGAACTCTCAGACTCATAGATAGATTACTTATCTTTGTAGTACAGTTACTATAACCCAGAATATATGCTGAGTCACGTTGAAAATTATTTTTATCCTCTGTAGTTTCAGTTTTCTTGTTACATTCTTTGAGGTCTCTTGGAGGTGTTCTGCGTGAATGCAGTGTTGTATTACTACATTCTTATTTTGTAGAGAGGGCAGTATGCAGTTGGGTGAAGTCTCCTGTAGGATTTTTTTTTTAAATTACAGAACAAAGTGACTCTTCTCTTTTAAAACACATTAAGGGTTGAAAAAGTCATTAGGATACGAATGTGGATATCACAGGGATTGATGTACTACAATTGGAGCTGTTTTATTAATGAAAGTGAGATTATCATAGAAATGAATTATATCACCATAAACTTGTAACACACAGTGGGATCCATTAGTATATCAGTGGAAATGATGTGATGTTATCAAAGAAAATGGGTTTTGTCTTAATGGAGAATAAGAATGAGCAGAACATACAGCTGACTTACAGAAAATTCTAAGAGGACTTAAAAGCTAAAACCACCTCTATATCTTAAAAGTCTTTCGGTTTTTATTTTTTATTATTTTATTATTGAAGACAATTGCATTGAGATAATGATACTTATTATATCAGCTAGTAAAGGTGGAAATTAATTACTACAAGATTACTAGTTTCTACCTATCTTTTAATATGTGCAGAATTTTGCTGATATATAGACGTGTCTTCTATGCCTGCATCTATCATGACAGCCTAAGACTCTGATATAAATTCCTTTCGCTGAAAGTCATTCAAGTCCCTTGTTTCGAAAAGTGGCTTTTGAAATAAAAGTTAGGGTATAATCATTATATTAAAAATTCATCTTTTATTTCTTGTGATAGCAATTAGAGTGTAATTATAACTTGCCTTCTATATTTAAAAATATATGAATGGAATTTCTTAAGATGAATGCATAACAATTAGTTGGAAACCTGCTTGACTAGGTTCAGTGTGTGAGCTATGACAGAAATGAAGAATTATTGACCCTGATGAGAGAAACCTCAATGAAAATTCCAGTAAACTTTGACCTAAAGATTTCTGAGAAGTCTCACCCACCTAAGTATTATTTGGAGTTTATGGTTTTACCTTACTATCATTGTAGAATTGACTCAGATCTTGAACTGAAGGAAATCTCACATTTCATTCTAGAAATAACATCTTCATATAATTTCATATTTTCATTTTTGCATTCTGGAAAACAAAAAAGGCTATACAAAGAAAATGCATTTTCAGTGTTTAATAATCATGTATGCAAAACATTGAAAATTAAAAAAACAATATGTAATCTGTTCATTAAAAAATTTGGAAACTCATAAACTAATGCTAACAACGGTAGGGGAAACATGCATGACAATTTTAATTTTTATAAACAGATTATGATTTCTAGAAACCAAAGCAGAATGTTTCATAAAATGATCAGTTGATATTTATTAAATTGGCACAATCATGTATAAAGCAAGAAAAGCCTTTTCTGAGTTTACAGGACAATCATTTAAATAGATACTTTAAATGTGGTGTCAGTGCTAAGTGATAGAGAATACCGAAGGCGATGGAGTATGAATATCTTAGTCTAGGAATTCTGAGATTGCTACTTGCTTGTCCCTCATTATATCTTGACACAAATCACAGTGCCTTGAACATTGCACATATTGAACAAATACTTATTAAGTGAATAAATTAAGATATTATGTCTGCCCTCAGGTATGTGCTAGTTTTCCTTTTCCTTTGGATGAGAGAGGGTGAGCTAGGGAGAAGAGAGTAAGGTGTGACACTCTTTTCAGGCAAAGGGTACATCCTGAGCGAAGATACAGAGATATAATAGTGAATGGTTTGTTCAGGAATTGAAGTAGTCATTCACTTTATTTCAATGATCAAATAATTTGTAAAAGATGTTGGAATTCAGTTTTATGTTGGACTTATGGCCACTCTGACCTTCACGTGACATGAGCCATTACTTTCCATGAAAGGTGAATTTTTTAATGTTAGGTTCAATCTTACTCTTTGTCTAGTATATGTTGTTATATACCATGAGCTTGACTTCATTATAGCTGGAGGGGAGAAGGTCATGATTCCCACTCTGTCATGCCAGAGAAAGTCTAAGTGCGACATCAATGATATTCACAGAGGAAGGAGGAATTATACTGAACTGAATCTTAAAATTCTTACAAAATGTTCTTTTACACTATTGAAGGCTCAGTCTCCTGTAAATTGGTGAAGAGCTGCTGAAATACCTCTCCATCTCTTGTCCCTGTTCCCCCCACTGCTTTTATACTAGAATAATGCCAGGAAAGAAAACAAGCATGTGATCTCAGCTGCTCTAAAAAGGCCACTTTCAGTTTCTGTGTTTTTAAAATACGGCAAAAGTGATTTAAGTAAATTATTAGTCACAGTGCGAGGGTATGACAAATTATAGATGAAAGTGAGAAACCCCTCTAGGAGAGGTTTATAATAAAATTGTCAACACTCTCTTTAAGAAGCCCAGCTGGAGGCAGCTACAGTCTCCATGATCAGTAGCCTCAGATTGTCTTTTTTCTCCTTTATTGAAGCACTAACATCAACCACAGGTGGTAAGCGGTAGCCAATTAAGCTCCCACTTTCAAAATGAATAGCATTATGCAGTCTGACAGTCTCAGACTTGTCCTGTGTCTGGTAACCATTAGGCCATTCTTACTTTGTCTTTTTCGCCAGAGGATACATTAAATTCAGCAGCCAGAGCTGACCAGGCAGCCCACCCATCTCTCCTTCCCTCTCCCAAGGAGCTGCCAGCCAGGGAGTGGTGAGCATTACCCAGGGCACTGCTTCCTAGAGCCAACCCACCAGTAGTGCCGGCTTCCTGATCCTGCCTCTGGTTTCCGGGTGTGGACGCAGTGTCCATGTAAAGTCTGGTGCATGTGCCAAAGGGAACATAAATACAGAGTTATCTTAGGTTCATATATTTCTTGCTTGAGATTCCTGAGGCAGAACTTATAAATACCCCATTTAATTAGCTTCATCATCTCCCTCTTCCTGAAGCCATTTTGATTAATAAGACTGAGTGATTTACACTTAACTCAAAAGTTACATTATAGTTAGTCTTCAGATTTATCTCATGGTGCTTTTAGTTTTAGTTAGACTTTGTGGTTGTTGTTAATTAACATAAATGCATCATTTCAAGCTGTGTCTTCACCAGCAGAATTTTGGGTGACTGCAGTCATCTATTAGCATTCCCAAGACACCGCCGCACCTCTGCATTCCACCTCTGTTCCACCCTGTACTCTTGTGGAAGATTAATCTTTTCTTAAGTTTTATATCTGGGAACTTTAAAATTTTTCCATATTTCTGCTACCTTCAATCTAATGTAATTTGGGGAGTAGGTGGCAGTGGACCAGAAGGTAAAAGTCCTGTATTTGGCATCAATGACCTGCTTCTTAAGTTCTTTCTCCTTTTCTTACATATTACTGTATTTCCTTCATTAAAAAAAAATGTACTTTGACCACTGACAGCCCCAATTCTCTCTCCCTTGATAAATAACCTGCACTCTTTTTCTGACAAATTACACTTATAGTTCATGGGCAATTATTTCATATTCCAAGATGATTTCAAAAAGAACAAGCTTACATCTGTCATTTAAAAATTTCCACACATTTTGCATGATATGCCATAATATACACCTAAAATAACATTTCCAGGCATTGCCATTCAGTCAAGGTCTAGAATCTGCATATTTGTTTTGTGGACATTTGAAAAGTCACACATATTCCTTATTATTATTTCATGAAGGATAGAGTCTTCAGTTTGAGAAGACGGTCTTTACATTGCTCACTTCTGTAACGTGTGTTTTGTCCTTCCTGTTTATTCAAATCAAACCAATCTCCCACTTCTCTGAAGCCTCCCTCGTGCCCTTTGGGCTTTATAGGTCTTCCCCTAATTTTAGCTCTTAAAATACTAAATGCTGCACCACAAATCTTTCGGGCATCTGATCTGAAAAAAAGAAGGAACCCAATTGTTTACTGCCTTGTAACATTCCACCTGATTTAATCATATTTTCCCAGTTAGACTGTAAATTCCATAAAGGAAGAGGTTGTATCTTACACTGAGTGAATATTTCCAATAATACTTAACACTCTCTGAGTATGAAGTAGGTGGTCAGTAAATTTTTTTTGAATGAATGAGTGTTTGATTATGGAGAGTTTCTCCATTACTGGCAAGAGAGTTGAAAAGGTGAAAATCATTGATATGTTGTTCTGATAGTTGGACTGTCTTTTTTATAAAGCAAGTTACTATGGTTATTATGGGAAGAATACTTCAAAACTCCAACCTTTCGTCAGAGGAGTGATAAAATGTGCTTTCATTTGTTTTTTTCTAGTTAGTTTTATTTAATTTCTTTTTCATGTGCTAAAAGCTCTTAGTAATGACAGTAACTTATATAACTTACTGTACTGAGGGGCAAAGTTTAATGCAAGGGCAATATAAATAATTTTTACTCTGATTCCTTTGATGATTACTTTTTTCTGAATCCTTGTTATGTTTGTTGTTGCCACACCATTTATTAGTTGGCTACATGCTGTTATTTCCTTGGATACTTTTTATATACTGAATTAGTCCACTTCGTAAGAGCAGAAACTGTTCTTGGAAACACTTGTGCACCCCATGGTGCTGGGGACCCTAAATATTCGACTGACTGGTGTTCCAACCTGAGCCTAAACACAACTGAGAAATGAATAATAAACCTACAGAGTAAAGTGCCAGAAGGCTGATCTATTATTTTGTATTCAATTTGCATTTCATAATAATACTATGACCTTGTATGTGTATATAAATGTTTAAATTTTCAAATGCTTTCAAATAATAATTTTAATTTACCCTCTGGTATTTTATCCTACTGGTTCCTAACCATTTATGATAACAGTGCCTCTGGTTGACTTTATAAGCTACACATGACACTCGTAATTCAGTTTCTGTTTTCTTTTGTGTCAGAACAGTTTACAATCTTTTTTTATGGAAGACTTTTGCTTTCAAAAATCAAATACCATTTTCCTCAATTTTGTAATTTAGAAGGTTTTCTGTAGGCATGTAAATATTTTTACCACCCGACAAATTTTCCTAGCGCATCCACTGATGAATTGCAACCTACAGGGTTTATACATCCCTTCATTGGAAATTATACAACTTGTACTACTGATGCAAAGCTTGTACCAGAAGAAACACATCTATTATCTATCTATCTATATCTATCTATCTATCTATTGATATATCTATCTATGTATGTATCTATCATCTACCCATCCATCCATTATCTATCTAATCTGTCATTGATCATCTCTCCCTCATTTCCTGTGACTCCCAGACCTAAAAGACTGCATAGATATCATCCTTCCTTAGTGCCATATCCTTCTATTTTCCTCCTTCCTCATTCAAAAGAATCTTAGCTTCTTTGAAGTATATACAACTTACTACCCTCAGCTTCTACCAACCTCCTGATCACTCTCTCATTCACTGAAAACATTAGCTCCCAGTTCACTACAATCTCCTCTGTACTCCTTTAATAGTCATTCATCAGTAATCGCGTGGATGACTCATCTAACTCACTGGCCTTCTAAATCATAAGTGTCAGTTCCAAAAATCTGTTCCCCACCTACCCCGACCGTTGATGCCTTGGTCATCTATGTCGTAGACCCTCCCACACCAGTGAGTACGTCAGTTCCCGTTCTTCCAATTCATTTACTCAGTAATTCCCAATTCCAAAACGTTTAATCCAAACTTCATATCCACTTTACTTTCCATTCTCCTTCTCTTTCTTTACTTTCTTTATGAACACCAGAGAATCCCCAGATCAGCTGAGTGACTTATGTAACATTATCAACTTCTTTGTCTTTTTCTTCTATTTCCTCAACTGTCAAAATCCCAAATTTGATTTGTACCAAATTATTTTCCTTCTTTGTAGCTGCCCTGGAGAAGCTGAGTAATTAAAAAAAAATAGAAATCACACAATACTATATGGTATTTACAATAAAGAGTATTTTTTTTAATCTTTGCAAATCATGTGTTATCACATTTCATGTGAGTAAAATTTGTAATAAATAATCATAGGTTTGAGATACATTTGTATCCTTGTTTTTCCTGGAGAGTTTAACAAATGTTGTCAAACATTTGCTAGCACACCGCTGCAAATATACATATTGTATGTAGTATACCTAAAAAAGGAACTCTTGATAGTCCCTCTTTACAGCCTTCTCCATAATTACTCCCAAGTCTTCTCCATCCTGGTGAATGATATAATCATTCAAATGGAAAATCCTAAAACCTAGGAGTTTTGCTTGGTTACCCGTTTTTCTTGTCTTCTATATCCAAATAATCAAGTACTGCCATCTTTACTTAATATAAATTACTCTCCACTTCCATTGCCATCATCTTAATCTAGGAAAGCATTATTGACTTTATAGACTATTGGAAAATTCTAACTAGACTACATTCTTCCAATGTTGCCCCCTACATTCTCTATTCACCCAGTACAGTGATGTTTCAAAAATGTAAATCAGAGCACATCACTTCCTTGATTAACACTTTGATGACTTCTCATTGACTATTGTAAGAACTAACATCTTACTCAGATAGATGCTCATGGGCCACAAGGCTTTTCATCTCGGGCATAGTATATTAGTAATGGAATGAAAGATACTAATACACCACATATAACAGGAAACCATTATTAAGCAATATGGTCCTGTTGATGTCTCCCTCTCAAAAGGGGTGGGACATTTAATGCCAAACCTGAATTAAATATTGGAATTCACAAGACTACTGCTTTTCTATTGCTCAGGTTGGATTCAATTGTAACAACAGATGCTTCTTCAATTTTTCTCTTGGCTTAGACTATCTTTGACTGCTTTGCATGAAAGTGAGTTTTTCACCAGAGGTGGTATTAGAGCCACCTCTTATATTTTGGGTTTACTTTCTCTTTTTGCAGAGGTATAACCACAGAGCCTTCCATAGAGCTGACTTTGGTTCATTAGGATGTGTGTGTGTGTGTGTGTGTGTGTGTGTGAGAGAGAGAGAGAGAGAGAGAGAGACAGAGACAGAGAGAGATAGAGAGAGAATGCGAAAGAGGGAGAGAGAAAATGAACTCAAGTCTCTCTTGCACAGTGACCATTAAAACCTTACACTATACAGATCCTGCTGAC
This sequence comes from Phataginus tricuspis, assembly GCA_029783875.1. Classification (NCBI taxonomy): domain Eukaryota; kingdom Metazoa; phylum Chordata; class Mammalia; order Pholidota; family Manidae; genus Phataginus; species Phataginus tricuspis. The sequence continues at coordinate 5,985,008 of JAQQAC010013566.1, read as the reverse complement.
CTATTTGGCTTCTCCCAACACTCTACTTCTCACTTACTATGCCCCCTCCCATTTTAAATATAGTTTGTTCTCTTTGAAGGGCTTTTTCACTTTGATACTATTTATGTTCTTTGTCCAGAGCTGAAGAATGGAACATCATTTCCTGAATATTCTGTACATCTGGTTCTTTACCTTTCAGATAACAGTTCAAATATAATTTTCTAAGAGAGTCCTTCCTAGATGTCCATACCTAAAATAACCTCCCTTAACACCCACACTACTGTCAATCTATCATCTAGTTTGTTCCTTTTTGTCACTTATTAAATTCTGAAATTATTTTGTTTATCTGTGGTATGTTTCCCTCACCATAATACAAGCTTTATGAGGGTGACAATTTTGTTATACGATTCCCCACAGTGTTCCCAGTGTTTGCATGTAATAGGCAGCCAATTAAAATTGTTGAATGAGTGAGTGAATGGGGAATAGCAAATGACATTAAAGTCAGCATCCCCAGGAGAGAGTCCTCGTAAGAAATTATGTTCATGAAAGAATATTCTGAGATAATGGAGATGTCAAGGTTTGGGTGGATGCAGAGTTACGAGTGGCCTGAGTCATGGGCAGGTGCATGTTTATTTAGTCTCTGAGATACCTTCTAAACCACGTGCGCATGATTTCCCTCTCTTCCTTGTGCGGGTCCGAGAGACTCCATGTGCTTGTTTCCCCTCTGACGATGACACTAACCACACTGCACACTGTTGTCTGAAAGCTATTTTCAGTGTGGAAGACAGTATTTTAGCTCTTTACTTCCATTCTTCCTCTAAAGACATACTTATAAGTTCTATCCATTTTAGGGATTCCCCTATTAGTTACTCAAGGAAGTCAATATGGCATTCCACAAATAAACTATAGAAGAATATTATGGAAATCAAATAATCTCACAGAATTGCTTGGTGAGCTTCATAAATCAATCCATCATGCTTCCCTTGCAGATGTGATTTTTATCAAGGTGAGAATTTTATTATACTAGTGGGACAACTATGAATCAGTTAGGATTCAACCATTTTATGTATTTCAAGCTGAAAGGGATTTGATAGGGAGAATGAAGGCCTTATAAAACCACTGGAAGGGCTAGAGTAGTGAATGTCAGAGAATGTGGCATGAGCCCTTCAGGTATGGTCCAGAAAATTAGGAAGTTGATGCTGTCCTCTCTTCAGAAATCATTGGGAAGCCTCTTCATATGGCTATAGTTTCCCAGCCACATTCAGGTGGGTACTTTCAGCTGGGAACTTAAAGTAGGTGACACCTGGAGGCACTTCATAAAACCTTGCTTCTGTTGAAGTCCATGGATCCATTCACCACCCATTCTGGAAGATAAAGGGAATGGATTCCGCTTCTCTTCTACTACCATGTCACACACAAAGTTACCTTACTGGCAGAATGTAATCACCTTTCAGCTCTGGAAACAAGGACGACTGGGAAAGATATTTCCCAGGCGTCTAGTCCCTGACATTCAAGGAAGAAACTAGAAAGTGCTAGGGGTAAATCCTGGTTGCCAAAACAGACAAACAGTAGTGAAGTTAAGATAAATAAACATTGCACTCCTCACTTTCAATCGAATGGTACCTTAAGCAAAGCAAAACAGATTCCCTAAGAACACAATTTTCTTCTCTAGGGAATTCTAATTAAATGATCCTCCTGCTACTGAATGTCTGATTCTGACACAATTCCTCATACCCATTTTCTCTGTTTTTCTGACATACAGCAAAAATGGTAAAACCATTTTTTGAGGAAAAGTGAAAAGGTTAAAGGGCCAAATGGAATTTCCACTGATTCTGAACAATGGTTGCCCTTTGAAGACTTAAGAAGGAAGCAAAAATATTGTTTCTTACATTATCCTACTTGAAAACCTAGCTGAGGAGAGAAGATTAAAGCACACAGCACACACTGAGAGCAAATACGCTGCATGATGATAGCAAATTTGATTTGTAGCTTGTCTTACAACGAAGGAAATATTGGTAGGTTTGGAATAGTGGAAGAGGAATTACCATCTGAGTCTTAAAGATTGCCTGTACGTGGAGTGAGAGCGAGGAAGAGCATCCAGAGTGCCTGGGTGGGAGGAGAATGACAGGAGCCACGAGCAGCAGGAGGGTTGCCAACAGCTTCTTAAAACAATTTCTCTGTCTCAAAATTTTCCCCTGCCAATTCATAATTCATAACAATTACCACCTGACACATGAAGGCCATCATTTCTGTGCTTTCAGTGATTTACCCAGAGTTACGCTAATTTCATGTAAGCTTTGAGTCTTTCCTTCTCTTTCCCTGTTGGAAGAGTATATCGAAAAGGAAGTGAAAAATAATGTTGAGTAACAGTGATGACTTCCTGTGTGAAATTTCCAGTCAGAAAACAAGTGAATTACTGACAAATAATTGAAAGGGCTGTTCATTTGTTTTAATATAATTTTTTAAAGAAAAAGCTTCATGAACATTGTTACTTTATTAATAACAAATCATTTTTTTAATATGATTTCATATTTTGGAGAAACATCTGTGAGTTTTGATACTGGAATTGAGTGAGGATGGCTTTTCTACCCAGATGCTAGAGATAGGTACAAAATGCAAATCTGGCTTCATTACCTTTATAGAAATCATTCAGTGGTTTCTTATCATATCTATACTTAATATGTCATCAAAGTCTTGTCCTCGGCCCATCTCTTTGCCTTCACCTTTCACCTTTCTATAGGGTATACTTTACGCTCCAGTAATACCATAGCAGTTGGCTGCGTTCATTATGCTCTTTCCATCAGAGTCTTCTCTAATGTTCTTCCTCTGTCTAAAAAGTCCTCCCCAAACCTGTTTTAACCTGCATAATTTTTCCTTATCCTTAGAAATATGGCTTAAGTATCAGTTGCTACAGAATACCTTCCTTAACCTTTTGCATGTCCCCATGATTTCATAGAAACCCGATTGTACTTTTACCATTTTGCTTTCCATAGTTCACTGGCATTACTTGTTTGCATTTCTGTCTTCGTCACTAAAATATAAGCTGTGAGAACAGTAACCATGTCATATTGGAATTGACCATTATATTCCCTGTACTTAGCAAAATGCCTGATATATAATAGAATCTCGAATTAAACTGAATTATTGCAAATATGGGACAATGATCTGATAGACCACATGGCTAGATTAGGGAGGTTAGTAATACCAAGCTCTGAAATTTAGGCTACGTGCAATGGAAAGCCACCTTGATTTTGTGACTTTGTACTAAGCATTTAAAAATGTTCTATTCATGCTTAATTTCTTTAATTATCTTGGGAGGCAGGGATATTGACATTTTATAGATATAAATAACTGATTCTCAGAGACGATAATTAACTTTGTCAGTATCACAAAGACCCCCCAAAAATTGAGTGGGGCTTTAAACTAAAATCTGTCGGTCTTTAAAGTCCTTCTATATCACATTAAACAATATAAGGGAAGCAAATGATGCAAATGGTTATTTGATATAATCACTCATTTACGGATTCCTCACTAGAACTAGTGTAGGTCATTTTTTAAAGCTTATACACAACGCAGGAGAGCCCAGGTTTTCTATTCCATGCCACTTCTTTGGCCTACGAGAATCACGCCTCCATGGAAAGAGCCAATATAACACACAGCCTATTACATTAGGCGAGGTGCCATTCAAAGTGTGGCTGGCAAATACTTCTAACAAAGGAAATTTCAGTATAAAAGTGCTGCTGAAGGCTATCGAGCTACCTATTTGTAAGGACTATCTGAAGTCATTTTTCTTTTCATTTTGTTTCACCAGAGGTAGCTAATCCTTTAGTTCCTGTATTGTTTTTCTAGTCATTCTTAGAATGGTAGGTTCACACAGTGGTTGCCTGAAATGTTCTTAGCTGAATTCTTGTGCTGTTCTGCTCTTATTGTGTCTTGGTGATGTTGTACACCTGAAACTAATGTAATATTGTATATAAACTACACTTCAATAATAAAAAAAAGGAGATAGAGGGTGAGACGTGAACCTGAGCTCAGTCAGGTGGGGTTTGTTTTAAACAGACTACCTCATAAACCGGTAGGAAGTATTACTGAAGCCACTTTCTTAAGTTTGAGTGAGCAAAACTGGATATAAGTCCTGCTTTATATATTCCTGTATTTCTCCTTTCATAGCATTTATTACCCTTGTTTTTTTAATTAATGTCTTTATTACCTTCTAGATTCTAAATTCTTTAAGTACAAAAACCTTATCTGTCATTCAGTACTTTATTGCCAGCATCTGACATAGTTCGTGACAGAGTAAGCGCTCAAAAAAATTATTCAATGAATGACTAACTTATGAAAATTCAATTTTTTGATTATTGCAAAATTTTCCACTATGTTAAAACAAAACAAAACAGAACAAAATCACCTATGGCCATTAGAACAGTGCTATTCAAACTTTCACATACATCTGCATCACCTGAGGATTTTGTTAAAATGGAGTCAGCTTTAGGAGATTTGGGGAATGGCTTATGGAGGGAAAATGCAATTATTATTGCCAGGTCGACCACCTGACCCACTGCACACACGCAACGCTATCTCCTGCTTAGGTGATAACTGGCCTACTGTGCAGGTGCATGCTTACACGTGTGCTGGCAATGAGCCATTACTGCCCATTGTTGCAGAAAGACATCCGCCCAGTGCTCTATGTGGATTGTGGTTGCAGGCTTGCTGCATGGGGACGCGACAGATGTGATATAAGTGCTAACTGGCTGTCCTGGGGGTAAAGCTGGGTATGAACCCTTTTCCCAATGCTCCATTGTCATTTTTCCATCTTCCCGAATCCCAAGTGAACTTTCCCAGAGCTGAAATCTGGAGCTACAGCCTGGAATTCTGCATTTGTAACAAGATCCTAGGTGATGCCCTCAGACCACATTTTGAATAGCAGCTGTTAGAACAGCACAACCCAACCATCACCTCATATACTCAAGTTACTGCTACTCCAATAGTGCATATTAGCTAGCTGGCTTAGCTGGCTTACCTGGCTTTCCATCAGAAATTCAGCCATTTTCAGATAGATCAATATCCCTGGCTGATCAGCCCTGAGCACACCACACAGGGACTACTTCCAAGAAGGAACTCAATTGCAAGAGACTGCCTTAGTCACTGTCCCTGTGATACGATTTAGGGCTCAGATCAGAGATTCTTATTTATTTCTTTGTGTCACTCTCTCAATACAAATAGTGCAGCTCTCCTGTCTCCTTTATACCTTATTGTAAGCTGCTTTGAAGGACCTTCCAACATAAAATTTGTGTGCATGATATAGCCCATATTTTATGTTGGATCATTCTTAAAATACCCTACTAAATATCAAAAAACTCTAGCCAGATATTTTAGAATAATATAAAAGCCAGCAAACAGGATCAATACATGCAAACTTCATTTTGTTTATGGAGATTCTCCTTCTGTACAATGGGTATAGATAATAGGCCCCAGGTGTTACTGTAACATTAAATGAGATAATGTACATACGGCATCTGGCTTAGTTCTATAACAAGCTCAATAAAGGGAGCTATTCGAATACTTTAGTCATGATAATTGTTTAATTTCATTATTCTTGCCCTGAGGTATATCCAGTGCTACTTAATAGAGACAATTTATGGACTCCATTTGGGTTAAAGAGCACTTTTTATTCAAACTACTTAAATAAGAAATTCCTAAGTTCTTTTTCTAACCTCAACCTTAACCCAGGCTATTTACTGACCACCTTCTAGTTTATTTTCAATAGAAGAGGAACAACCCCTCACTTTATTAAATTCCAGTCAGGTGTTTTTCTTTTTTAATCTTTGAAAGTATTTAAGAAATGACATACTCTTTTTTCTTCTTAAATATTTCTGAGCTCTGTCAACTCTCCACCTTTTTAAAAGGTGCTTCTGTACCTTTTTTCTTATCTTTTCTATTTATGATTTGTGGTTTCATTTCATAACTTCTACTCTGTCTCTCCCAAGGGGGAATGTTCCTGAGCAAGTTAATTCTGAATTTGGTGAGACCAAATAACAACAGAACTTTAGGGATTAAAGGGTTTATACCAAGCTTTATTCTCACAGTGGCAGATCAAGTGCTGAAATCACACCTGCCTCCGGCAAGTCGGCAATCCATCTCAGTCTTATAATGGCTCATTATTGCCAGTGGGTGTGTGAGCATTAGCCTAGTAGTAGGCCAATTGCATCAAGTAGATTAGGGTCAGGTGAGGATCCTGGCCATAGGAATTTCCATTTTCCTTTCATACACCTCTCTTAATTTATGTTATCTCATATTTAATGTTAGTTAGTTATGGTTTCTTCTACTCTGCAGCCCTATTTTACTGCAGGTCTTTAATTATCAGCCTATCAATTAGGACTTTTTGCTCTTAGGATATAAATTAATGGGTTTGGTGGCAATCCTTTTCTTGTCATGTTTAATGAGATGGGTTTTCCTATATTCTCAAGAGGTTCCTGTGCAGGGGGTGGGTGGGCCAAGGTAGCTTCCTCAGTTTCTTTGCTGAAGGACTTTCTTCATTATTGTTACCACAAAGTACTAAAAACATGGCCTCTCTGTTTTGACGTGTCTTCAGACCTGAGATCTGCCTTCTCCATACCCTTCTCATCCAATAACAAGCCTCCAGTGTTCCTGACCTGTTCAACTTGGGTTCTTCCCTCCTTGTGGTGGGTCTGTTTTTGGAAAGGAGATTTTTCTGGGCATTCCTGGGGTTCCCAAGGGCTTAGGCAGTGGGAGCACCTCCTGGTCTTTGTGGAGGCCCTGATGGCTTGTTTTCTGATAAATTTCTTGTTTGTCAGGGGCTGTGTCAAACATTTTGTATTTATAACCTCTGGGGTGATCAATTCTAATACACTGTTTTGTGCTAAATTTTGAATCAAGATCACTCCTGACATTTGCTTAAACACAGCCGTCCAGAGTGGAAGCTCACTGCTATGCCTTTATATTAGAAGAGGGAGAAGAGTGGCAGCCTTATATTTTATTAACATAACAAAGGGCCACCATTTAAAGTAATCAGCCACTCTACACCTGTGTCAACTTTTCTATTTGCATTGGACCATAATCTAATTTATGCAGTCTTTCCTGGTTGTGGAGAAATGTGTTCTCTAATCATTTGAGTCAGAATAGAGTCATGGCTATTTTGGGGTGTTCTCTGGAAATAAAATGAAACTTTTAGGCTCCTATGATCATTAGAATTTTCTATATCCCTTCACTACTCCTAAATCCAATGTGGGTTTGATTCTTCTAGCTCATATTCTGGGTATTGTGGAAGATGGCAATGCTATCTTAAATGCTGTCAGGTTTAAGAGAGGATTCAGGGAGTGATCAACTGAATGGAAACATGCGGGAAGTTTTTAAAATCACTGATACCTGCCCCTTGCCTTTAGGATTCAATTAGTCTGAAGTGGAGCCCAGGCATCAAAATTTTTAAAAAGCTCCCAAGCATGTTCTAGCATGCACTTTAACCACTGCTCTAGGTCAATTCTGTCTTTAGTTTTCAATTAAATCTATGGGTAGTTTGCTTAGCCAGTCCACAAAGCAGAATAGAACAACTAGAAATTACTCTTTTAAAGATGCAGAATTTCTTTTTATCAAGTGAATGTAAAAATTAAATCTCTTTTCCCAAAACATAACTTCCCAAACACTGCAGTGTTTCTTCTATTTATCTCTCTTGCCATCAGAAAATATTTTAAAAAGTTAAGGATTTTTATATGTATGGAATGTGGGCATTGAAGAATTTCTCTTCTGGTCAAAAGCTAGTGTAAACTCAACTATATTTATTATTAAATGTTTTTCCATGTTTTAACTGTATTAAAGAATTGTTTGGTTTTTAGTTTCTTGAGAAGAGGTCTGATTAATTCAATACTGTCTTCAGATAAGCACAACAAATAGAATTTTGCTACAGGAGGTTGATGCCAATTTGCATATAAATAATTTACATTTTTTCCCTCTATATAGTAGGTTAGACCTCCATCAGGTATACTATTTATCTTCATTAACTTTCAGCACTTAGAAAATGTATGGTATAAAATAAAATAGAAAAATGTTGAAGAAATGAAACTTCATCTGAAGTGAATTACTAAAATGCCTAAATTCATTCCACATGTTTTTTTGTGTGTGTACCAGTTGTGCAATAGTTATTTAGTATATGTGCTGTTTGAGTTTAATTAAATAATTTTGTGAGATTCAAACTATATTAGTTTTTAGAGACAATACAGGGTATGTGATTAGCTTTATAAAATAATTTCAAAGAAATTAGTGTGTCATAGAAGTGAATTTTAAAAGACAAAGAAAACAGTGTTTACACTTAAAGGATATATTTAGAGTGTGCTCTTTATATAAAGTCTGGTTTAATGTCCAGTTCGCAGAGGTGCACTGATCATGCACATGTGAATCTTCAATCTTCATTTTCTCATAAAAGTTTATTTGTCTTAACTTATTATATACATATGTAATATATAAATATGTATAAAAAACACAAAATGTGTTTTTCTATAAAAGATGAATTGTAAAAGAAAATGTACATTCTATTTATACATTCAGGTTTCTTTTCTTCAAACTATTGCTTCGTAATAACTATGTATTTTACTTAGGTATCATCAATATACACTCTTATGAAGGTTTCACAAGAAAAACAATGTGGTTATTACATTCAATCTTATTATCGAGTCCCTCCCAATACCCATTGCAGTCACTGTCCATCAGTGCAGTAAGACACCACAGAGTCCCTATTTGTCTTTTCTGAGCTACAGTCTTCCCTGTGACCTCACACACACCATATGCACCAATCATGATACACCACAATCCCCTTATCCCTCCCTTCCCACCCGCCCTCCCCCACCCTTCTCCTTTGGTAACCAGTAGTCCCTTTTTGGAGTCTGTGAGTCTGCTGCTGTTTTGTTCCTTCAGTTTTGCTTTGTTGTTATACTCCACAAATGAGGGAAATCATTTGGCATTTGTCTTTCTTTGCCTAACTTATTTCACTGAGCATAACATCTTCCAGCTCCATCCATGTTGTTGCAAATGGTAGGATTTGTTTCTTTCTTATGGCCGAATAGTATTCCATTGTGTATATGTACCACATCTTCTTTATCCATTCATCTACTGATGGACACTTAGGTTGCTTCCATATCTTGGCTACTGTAAATAGTGCTACTATAAACATATAGGATAATTATGTATTTTTATATTTAGTTAAATTTCTTCCCATATCCTTATAGTGAGGCAAAATGAAGTCAAGACTAAATAAACCGATCAATCCAGCAAAGGAAAACAGATTTTTAATTTTAAGAAAAGCTTTGTTTGCTTTGAAATATGACATACATCCTAGTTTGGCAGAGGGCTTTATTAATCTATTTTATGCCTCATATAAGGATAAGTTTGACCTTGCTAAAAACTGCTTTTACAAAATGAGAGATTAGCCTGGGATGGTAGAGGAGGCAAGGGTACTGTGTGAATTACACAGGAATGAGAATGCATTATTTGCATGAACTTTGTATTATGTATGCAAATCATGAGCTTAAACACCAGTTTATCAATATCTGTAGGTTCTTAATGCACACTTAAAAATATAAGTGGCAGAATCTAATTTATACTCTTTTCAGATTCTCCAAAGGAGGCATTCTTCATAAATTAGATTATGGTCCAATACAAATAGAAAAGTTGACACAGGTGTAGAGTGGCTGATTACTTTAAAAGGTGGCCCTTTGTTATGTTAATAAAATATAAAGCTGCCACTCTTCTCCCTCTTCTAATATAAAGGCATAGCAGTGAGCTTCCACTCTGGACGGCTGTGTTTAAGCAAATGTCAGGAGTGATCTTGATTCAAAATTTAGCACAAAACAGTGTATTAGAATTGATCACCCCAGAGGTTATAAATACAAAATGTTTGACACAGCCCCTGACAAACAAGAAATTTATCAGAAAACAAGCCAATCGTGAATCAGCAGAAGCACTTTGTTGAGCCATCTTTTTCTGTTTAGTAGAGATAAGATTGAACAGAGCAACCTTAGGCAAGTTCTTAGGCAACAATAAGAACAAAAAGTAGAGGTTGAAAGAGAGAGAGTGTAACCTCAGTCGGGGAATTTCTCAAGGAAATGGGAAAATCAGTGAAAAAAACTCTAGGGATAGCAAACTAGCAGTTGGCTTGCTAAAGATCTCTTGTCACATCACATTGACTGATTATCTCTTTGTCTAGCTTATCATTATTAGAAATAGAAAGTGACTTTTTTTTTCCTGGAAAAAAGTTCCTGTTTTTCTAATATAAAATACAAAATAACTATGTTATGGTTACCTCATCAACATCCCAAAGATTTTACTTCCAGTTCTTTTGTGTGAGAATTTTCAATGTGGTTACATTAGTCAACTAATCTCACTATGAAACAGTAAAGAACCTTTTAAATCAATTTAAGTAAAGCAGAATGGTACATTGTGATTTTCTAATTGGTTGGTAATAGCAAATGCTTAAGGAACAGGAAACAACTAGGAAAAACTTTTAAAATATTATTTTTTTAGGACTTTAATCATTCCAGAACATATATATATTTTTTATTATTCAAAATATGAAAAAAGGACCAAACGGAATTTGTGTGTGGCTAGAGGTCCTTGCTTGATTGGATTTCCTCCTCTGGAGGAAGAGTAATCTGTGCATGCTAAAACTGCAGTTCCGTGAAGCAAGATGATCATCAAGGTACACAAATTAAATCAATATTTTAATTTTCAAATACATTATAAATGTCTAGGAAATATATGTTTAGGGAAATTATTTTTAAGACATATTTGTAAGGCAGTCTCAAAGATATAAATCGGTGTTGTCATAAATTGTTACATGGAAAATTGATGGTTGAAAGTAGCCCAGACATTTCTTCATATTAAACACAGTAGAAAAATATTAATTTTCTAAGTGTCTTTGCTTGTGATACTTCATGAAAACACTGAGAAGTAGTACAGCACAGTGGATAAGGGCATGAGCTTTGGAAATGATGGGCCTTGAGTAAAATCACAGCTCACCCACCTGACAGCAGTATGACCTTGTGTGTGTTAGTTAGCTGGGGAGCATCCATGCTCTCAACTGAAAAATGGGACCCATTAATAATCCCAGTTTTCTGAAAATTACATGAGTTACTTCATGTAATGTGTTTAGCACAGTGCCTGGCATATGGGGTAGCACCTTGTGATTCCTCTACATTCCCTAGACCTTCCCCCAGGACCACCGCTCTCCCACCACACACCTGCACCCTGCAACGCTGTTGTCCACTGTGACTCGTGAACTGTCGGTACACACGTTCTTTCATTTTTTACCACCATCGCCTTGCTCTGTTTTTTTTTTTGCTGAGAATATCCAATTCCAAGTTTTTGCAAGCTTAAATCCTCACTAATTATTAAATTCCTGTACAAATTCAAATTCCTGTATTAAATTCTCAGTGATGCCTCTCCCAGCTCTCTGGCTGCCCTGGTGGGAGAAAAGCCCTCCCTCCTTTGATCTAGAAAATTCCATCTATTTCTCTTTATTTTTGTGCCCTGCCTTCATTCTCTTATTTGCCCAAAAAGCAGTGCATGTCTTATCTATCTGTATAATCCCTCCCTAGCAGAGCACCTTGCGCAGAAGGGATGTTCTATGGATACTTACTGAATGAATAGATATTGTGTTCATGACATAGTTAAAATCAGGAGCTATTTGCTAACACCGATTATGACAATTCATGACATGTTAAAGTTCTTAAAATTGAAGAAAAATTTCATTTTAATAATTATCACTGTAAATTTTAAATCTAAATTCTAAATTTAAAATTCTAAATCTCAGGGTGACCTAGCCTTAATTTGGAAGTAGAAACTTGGGTATTATTTTTATAGACGGACCTACAGTTGAATATCTATCTGTGCTGATTATAGAGAGCTCATCCTGGTCATTCAAATTCTGAACTTAATTTTTCCTTTTTCATGAAAGATACTTGCTTACCTGGATTATTTAGATAATTGCCTTAATACTTCATTTTTCATGGTTTATTTCAATTACTTATCTTACTCAGTTTTCTGATTTTCTTTCTTTAGCAGACAACAAATTCTCTCACCTGTGAAACCCATCTTAGTGTCAGTAATCAGACTGCGATGTGGCCTGAAAAGAACCCTGTTCCCACTCCTTTAACTGATGACTCTGTTGAAGACAGAGGGCCACCCGCTTCTCTGGAGGTCAGCCTGGTTGCCATGTGTGCAAAGTGCCCGAGAACCTGGCCACTTACTATGCAGGATAATAATGAAAACCATGACATTATCTCCTACATGTTCAGAGTGTTTTCTTTTCTTTTAAAAAAGGTACTTTCATTTTTGGTATGGTACAGGCAAAAGAAGAGATTGAGTTTTTCCTCCCTTTTTAGCTTGTGACTTAACAATGAGCAATTTTCATCATCAAGGAATGCAAAGTCCTCAAAGAAAAGTGAGGATGGGACAACTTTTGAGCTCTTCTCTGAGTAGTGTGCCAGATCGCCTCAGTCATGAGTACAATCATTTATTCACTGAGAACCTACTTTGTGCCGCATACTATTTTACATGCAAGTATTTCTATAAGTTTTTTCTAATCAATGAGATTCATTAGTTTTATTGATTTGATTTTAATGTTAAATTACATTTTCTCTCACTTTTTTTCTCCAGGTTTATTGATATTTAACTGACATAATATTGTATATGTTTGAGGTGTACAATGTGATGATTTGATATATGTATATACTATGAAATGATTACCACAATTAGGTTAGTTAATACATCCATCACCTCACATTGTCACCTTTCCCCCCCCCAAGAATCTCTGTGGCCTTTTTCAACCCTTGTGCTGCTATGCTTACCTGTAAATTGAAATTGTAATGTTTTAGTAAAGCAAGGTAAGGCATAGGGGAGTTATATAACTTCCCACACAAAAATTACTCAAAGGAAATCAAAGGAAAAAATTATAAGAAAATTGAATTGAACAAAAACTGTGAAAATAGAAGTATATTCATGTTAAAATGTAATTGGCCTAAATTATATCAGGTCTCTCATTTTGAAGGAGTAGGAAAAAAAATTCCTATTAATTAATAGATAGTTACTGAACATCTACCTTGAACCAAGAACTGTAACATGCTGAAGGTCTCTGGAGAAATGAGGTGAGGAAGAATCTCACTTGAAGAATTGTAATTGGCTGTGATATATGGACAACAAATCTGGGATAAATTTTGAACAGTACAAGGAAAGGAAGAGAAAAAGCAGTAGTTAAAGAGACAGAAAAGTCAAGGACAAGTTGTTAAGGGAGAAGTCTCACACATAATTGGAGACAGAGAGAGCACTACAGAGATGAGGACATTAAGGATTCTAGAAGGATAGGAAATGAGTCAAATTAAAGCAACTTCTTAAAGTGGAGGGAGAGAATAGGCAGCTTAAGAGACTGGTTTCCGTCCAGGTGGACTATTTGCTATTTGTGAGAAATATGTGGGTTAATGTTTTGGAAAAGAGAAAAGATGCTGCAGCTGTCAGCACAGTATTCGGAAGTCAGGACTCAAGTTCTCCGTGTCAGGAAGGAAGTTCCAGGAACTACACCTTTGTCCTAAGTGAACTAGCATGTTTGTGGTGGTGGTTTAAAGAACCTGGTAAGCCATGCAATTTGTTCTCGTGAGACATGTTAGCTATATTATTGTGTGGAGTTTGAATTGAGGATGCGTTCAGGACTTAAGAGAAAGAATGAGGGGCAATAAAAGTTGGGTGAAGGGTATGTCTTTTAAATGTGATGTAGAAATCTTACCTGATTGCATCTAAATGACTGGTTGTATTAATTCTTAAAGGAAACTATTTGTTTTATGGCTATCAGTGCAAAAGCTTACCTTAAGACTAAATTTCATTAAAATATTTTCTGAAAGCTAAATCAACATTGTTTACAGTGGATTTGCTCTGTGATGTATTCCAACAGGAGGCTTCTGCCAAGTGTTTTTGCTACCATATGTACACCTATTAATTAACTCCTTGTAAATGTCTTTAGTATTCCCTGGGGTTTTCTGAAGTTTGCTGTTGAAGCATTGCTTTTTCTACAAATCCTTTTTCTCTCAATTTTTAATATGGAGTTTCAGATGATCCAATAAATAACACCTCTCTCTCATCCAACTTTGTAACCATTTGAGAGACAGATATGGAAATTAGGCAAATAAGGATCAATATATCAACTTTAATACTGATGGAGCAGGTTCTGAAGGGCATGGCTTATTTTGAGAGCTCAGTGGGGCTTGCTATTACTTCTTTCCTCAATTAGAAAATTTTACTTACCCATTCACAGGTAAGGCGGAACAATAACAGCCTTCTTAAATGAGCATAGAAAAGGAGAAGAGCATATACTCTGCAGTCAGGTAGATCTCAAGAAAGAGAGGAAGGGTAGGGTTAAGATCACTCAGTGTCTTCTCCCACATCCATCATAAATTACTTGGTCACCATGGAAAAGGGTGTGTGAGCCCAAGAGCGTTACTCTAATAGAATCTTTTCTTTGTGGAAATGGGACGTGTGGGGAATATGCATCCTGACATTAGATGTCTCTATCATAGTGTTTTCTATTTTATAAAAATTGTCATAACAACTTATATTATGATTGAGAATTTTATGCCCCTTTATTTCCCTCACCCTCCCTACCCACCCATCCCAAACCGTCTCTCATGGTAACCTCTATTGACTTCTCAGTGTCTATGAGTCTACTGCTATTTTTGTTCATTCTGTTTTGCTTTGTTTTTATATCACACAAATAAGTGAAATAATATGATATTTTTCTTTCTCCACCTGGCTTATTTCATTGAGCAGAGTACCCTCTAGATCCACCCATGTTGTTGTATGGATAGTAGTAGAGCATGGAGAATATAGTCAATGATTCCATAACATCTTTCTATGTTGACAGATAGTAATCACACTACAGGGGGTTAGGATTTAATAATATGGGTAATTGTTGAAACACAATGTTGTATATTTGAAACCAACATAACACTGTTAGTCAATGATACTTCAATAAAAAAAATGTTAGAGCAAAACGAGGAACTAGTGACTTCCCTTTTTCCAAATCATCTACATTTTCAACTCTGTGTTGTGGAAAGCCATTGACGATATCCACACTGCACTGAAGCAATATGAAAACATTGTCAAATGCAACAGATTAATTGTTACCGCATTTCAACTAAATTTTCAATTGCCTCACTGACCAATTTTATATACTGAAAATATATTTGCCATAAGTCTCTAGAGATGTTGACCTTTTTCAGATTCTGTCATTCTCTCTATTGCTAGGATAAAATTTTAACTCGTAAACTTAGGTTCTGAAATTAACTCAAGTTCACCTGCCGAGTTGATATTTTGAACAGAATTTATACTTATGAGGCATGAAAGCATGATATGGGCTCTGTATATTATCAGATTGTTCAAGGTATTTACATTGGTAGGTTTTAAAGCTACAGCTAAGAGGGAGTGATAATTATGGTTCATATTGCAATACATTAATTTTGTGTTGCCCATGGAATAAACTTTATTATCTGGGGTGCCTCCCCTGGGAGCCACATGTTCAGCGAGCCCTGCTGGCCCTGCAGGCTGGAATGACAATATGGTGCGTGGCTTAGTACCGTAGGCAGCTGTGGTGCAGGTATTGTCGCCTAAAGCCTGGGTTCACACCCAGCTTTGCTATCTGCTTTTCATGCTTTCCTTGGACAAGTTGTCTAACTTCTCTTTGCTTTAGTTTCTTTATCTGCAAAATGGAAATAGTAATAGTATTACATTTTAAGATGATAGCTATTAACAATATATATGCTTTTAATACAAGAAGCCCCACTTATAAAGTACTAATAAGTATGAGCTATGGTTGTTGTCCCGGTGATTGCCACAGAGTGCAAATGCCAAAATCACTTTTACTTTTCTGTGATTTTCTTGGTCTTCGCCTGACAGAACAGACATAGATGAAGGTCCTGCTGCACACTGTGGCCCATTAGTTCTGTTTCTTCTCCATTTTTAGTGGCTTCTTCTCATCTTCTGTAAATGTAATTAAGGTTCTATTCATTTCTAAAAGAAAAAAGGAAACTTTCTTTGATTCATCCTTCTTCTCCAAGTATGAGGCAATAATCCCTTTTTACTCCAACTTGAGGACTGGGATATTGACCACCTCCTCTTTGTCTTTTCTATATCATACCTCAGTTTCCCGTTTAACTCTGTCCTCGCAGGTACTTACTGAGCTTCCATATGTGTTTGGCATTATGTTTGGTCATGCGGATAGTGTGGTAAGATACACCCTGACTCTGCCTGCAGGGAAAGTCTGCCTCCTTCCGATACTTCTTTTCTGCTGAAACTTCTCTTCATAAAAGTTACAATGGTCTCCTAATAGGAGGTGGCCAAGTCTACCTCCACGTTTTATGTAACACTTCCGGGGCATTTGTGATCCATGACATTCTTGAAACCATGCTCCCACTCGACCTTCATGCTGCCACGCTCTCTGGATCCTTCCCTATCTCTCAGGAACCCCAAATTAGTTCCCATAGGTCCCTCTTTTCTGATGACATTTTAAATGTTCCCTAGAGTCCTGTTTTTGTTTTTTGTTTCTCTTGGGATCTCCCGAGCAGCCTTTTCATTTGTATATAAGAGACTCTGATCTGTTAGATTCCAAAGATAGCTCAGAGCCATCATATTCAGAATTGCTCAGCATGTCTTTTTCTCACGTTCACACTTTCTCAGATCTGTTCCTCTCTGGAATTTGCTGCTTCCCTTCAAAGCATCACCATTGATCCCTCCATTTCCCAAACTTGTAACCTGGGAATCATCCTCAGTGTCTCTTTCTCACAAATTGCGCCAACTGATGTTGCCTCTTTGTATCGTCTTCATCTCCATTCTCCACCCTAGGTGTCTGCCTTTGAGTGGCCTTTCCTTTCCTCTAAACCTTTCAGCTATCTCAAGTCTACCTATTTGGCAAATCTAGCTAAATGAAAATGGAATATAAAGCTTTCAAATCTGGCCCCAGTTTTCTCTTAGAGCTATAGTATCTACTACTTTTCTTCCCTTCCAGACACCATGAACTGAACTGTGTTCCCCCAACCCCCAATTAATATATTGATGCCCTAACCCACCACGTAACTGTATTTAGACATAGAGTCTTTAGGACATAGGTAAAGTTAAATGAGGCCACAAGGTGGGGCCCTCATCCAATAGGATTGGTGACCTTATAAGAAGAAGGAGAAATCTATCTCTGCCATATGAGGACACAGCAGGAAATCATTCATCTATAAGCCAGGAACAGGGCTCTCACTAGAAACAAATTGGCTGGCACCATGATTTGTATCTTTAAGCCCCCAGAACTGGGAGAAAATAAATCTCTGTTATTTAACCTACCCAGTATATGGTATGCTATTATGGCAGCTGGAGCAGACTGATACACTAGGTCCCAAGTAAGCTTCAGTTAAGCTCAAATTTTCATTTCTGAGTATTATTATTGAACTTCTTGTGACCTCTCTTCTCTCCATCCAGAATTCTCCTCTCTGCTTTCCTCATGTAAAAAATTCTCCTCTAAGAGCAAACTCAATGATTTCCTCCTTTGTCTTTCCTCAATGACCTCACTCTCCCAGGAGCAGTATTAGTAACATTCACTTTCAGAACTGAGGTACTTGTATTATAGCAATTGCCACATTGTACTTTTATATTTCTTTACCTTAAGGCAGCTTTCTTAAGCCAAGAAATCTATTTTATCCTTCTCTATATTTCCAGGGCTAAATACACTGTTTTGATAATGAATAAGTACTATTGAATGAACTAAGGATTGATGAATAAATGAAAAATATAGAGGTCAAATGAATTTTCCTAAACCACTGGTGCTAAATCAGAGGCTGAGCTAGTGTTCTGTGGAGTGTATTCTCTTTCTGTGCTTCCTACTTACTAATTTGTTCAACAATTATTTGTTATTTATTAAATATCTACTACCTTGCACTATTCAATTTGGGGTATGGTGAGTTGAAAAAAAAGGGAAAAATGCTAATAGTTAGGCTTTTGATTTTTTTTAAATAATATGTTTATGTTATCAAGATTTAATATTTCACTTTAATAGGCTTCAGAGAATAATAATGGGTTTGTATAAAAACAGTTGAAAAGTTTCTTTTTTGGTAGCCAAGATTTTCAATTATCCCACAGAAAGTACTAATAATCATAATCATAGATGTAATAATAAAAGAAAGTTAAAGTTTGAAAAGAATATTGGCAATGGCAACAATAATTACCAAAATTATTCTGGCTGAAACCAAAATACAATCTTAATATTAACAGCCCTAGAATAATGTGGTCAATGTAATTTCATGTTTTTCGTGGTCTGCAAGGAAACGATAACAATATATCTTAGTTCTGGTTCCAAAATTTCAACCTGATGTAACTTGTACTCTCATCTTATAATATGAATGGTAACTTCATTTATGTCTCCCTGTCTTACTTCTAATGACATCTGTGACCCTAACAGCAATATCTTCAAAGTTAAAATTTTTTATTGTTAGTATTTGTATCAATTTATCAACTTTTACAATTTGTCCAATGCAAGTTTTTATAATTTAAGGAAGACTTAGCAATCTTAGTCTAAACAGCTTATTGTATAGATGAAGAAACTTCCTGTTAGGAGTTTATATACCTGGGGATGTATAGGTAGTTTGTGGCACACAACAGACATATCTTTAACCTTTCAATACTACCGCATAGGAAGAGTAGCACTTCTAACACTCAATTATAATAATTTTTCAAAGTGCATAGGAATCAGAGTTTAATAATGGAAAGAAAGCAGGATTTAAGGGTGGCTGGTGTGCCTTTCTTGCTGTCTCAGAGGCTTGAGAAAGTAACATTTTATCTTCCTCACCATCACTTACAAAATAGTAATTTCCATTTTATTGTACTGTTCTGAAGTCAAAGAGGGCTTGTAGTTTGTTCACCTTGCATTGCCAGAGCCTAGCGTAGTGCCTGGTGTACAGGTCATATTCAAAAACTGTTTGTTGAGTAAATAAAGAAAGAATGAAGAAATGTGTGAATTAAGAGTTTGGAGGCACAGTGGTCAGTGATCCGCCTTTTGTAGTTATATAAGCTCGAAAGGATTTGGTCTGAATATTTATATAACATATCGCCTACATCGGCTATTTGCATTACTTCTGATATTCAATCTGTTGCAACTAATTTATTATATATATAGAGAGAGGGAGCTCAGGTGCAGCAAGAAGTATCGTCAGTCTTTATCTGCGTTCCTCTTTGGACTCACTCTCTCAGGTAGGACTCTTGATCATACCTCGGGATCCATCCTGGGTTTCCCATCACTTTCTACAGATGGTAATAAAAAGTCCAGCCCACACTCGTATCCCATTTCCAATCTTCATGAAATTGAAAGCACTCCATTCCCCAGAAGATTAGGTTTACTTCACTGGGCAAGCTGTAATGAGAAAGAATGGTGTGGATTATTTCTCTATTTCTCTGTCCACATATTTCTCACTGTGCTAACTTCACATTCACTCCAATCCTAGGGTCAGGAACTAAAGGAAAGAAGGAAATTAAGAGGCCAGAAAAGATTTTATTCAACTTGTACAGCACTGCTGCTCCCTGGATATGGCAGATGGCAAGCTCATTTTTCTCTTGTGGGGTCCTTTTATGGGTTTCTAGAAAATGCTAGAGTCTTCCAAAATCAACTTTGATACTTATAACTCCCTACCCTGATCCTTGGGTACCTTTATGCATCTAAATGGTCCTCTTGGGAAAAGTCTCTATTAAGACAAACCAAATCAGCTCACTTAGATAGCATCCACAGCTGGCTCAGTCTGTTAGGGCTGCCATACCAAAGCGCCACAGACTGGGTGGCTTAACAACAGATATTTATTTTCTAACAGTTCTGGAGGCTACAAAACTGAGAACAGGGTGTCAGCAAGGTTGTTTCCTTCTGAGACTTCTCACCCTGGCACATAGATGGCGACCTTCTTCCAGTGTCGTCCGATGACCTTCCCTCTGTGTGTGTCTGTCCAAACTTACTTTTATTACAAGGACATCAGTCATATTTCATTAGTGTCCACCCTGATAACCTCATTCTACCTCCTAAAGGACCATATTTTGAAGTCTAGAAACATTCTGGGGTATGGGGGCTAGGACTTCAACTTTGAATTTTGAGGGCACACAGTTCATCCCCAGATACCTAGAGCTACAAATATTCAGGACCGCTTCACCAGATTCTACAACAGCTCAGACAGTTAACCAGCAATGTAGTCTCAGAGGCTTGAGAAAGTCACTTATTTTATCTTCCTCACCAGTTGGGCCACTGGTCGGTCCCTTCCACCTAAACTTCTCATGTGTGAGTCAGACACCAGACCCTATGTCCTTCAGATTCCAGAGAACGCATATCAGGTTTTACAGCAGTTCTCTTGTTTTGAAGGCTGGGCTAAGAGTGTCATCTTTGCACTAACTGAAAACTCTCTTCAGGGAAATTCTCCTTAGAAGCATCCTCCGTTTCTTCCTTTACACACCTACGGTGACTAGCTGGTGACTAGCTGGTGACTAGCTGGTGACAGCAGGACCCTAAGGCGTCGGGCCCGGTGCCTTGGCTCCTATTGCATTTTCTAGTTCTGGGGTCTCAGTGGAAACCTTCACACTATTATAAACAATACCTTAGGGAACACATATACGAAGACATATCTGTGCCTGTCCACAGTTGTTTGTTTCCTAGATAAACTTTTGGAAGTCATTGTTTATGGTGTCTTCTAATAAATGGAACCTGTTATCTTTAATGTAGCTAAAATTCTTAGTCTTTTTCTTTATTTTCTGTGCTTTGTTGTCTTATTTTAGAAAATCTTCACTGATCAGAAGCCATAAATATTCTTGTGTATATTTTCATCTGAGCTTTAAAAAATTTTTACTTTTAGGATTTTAAAGTATCTAAAATGTATTATTTATCTGTGGTATGAGGTAGGCCTCTAACATTTTCATGTGGTCACACAACCACTGTCCCAACAGCCTATCCTTCCTTATGGCCTTTAGTGTCACTTCAGTCACGTGTCCAGGGCCCACACATGCTCAGAACTGTTTCTGGGCTTTTTTCTGTTCCACTGAGTTGTTGCTGATCGCCTGCCTACCAGCACCAGCTGTCACGATTACTATGACTTTATATTTAGTCTTGACATTTAGTGGGGCAAATTTCCCAAAACTTCTTCTCAATTAAATTATGTTAGCTGTTCTTGACGCTTATCTGCTTGATACGAATTTTTTAGCACCAACTCCTCAGATCCCACAAGAAGTTCTATTGAGATTGTTTGAACATATATGACATTTATAAGTAAATTAGGAATAATTGATATATTGTGAAGTTTCACAGGTGAGAATATATTTTCCCATTTAAATAGTGTCTACTTCGTGAGCTTCCACATTTAAATTTTTTTCATGAAGCTCTTTTGAAAACCTGTTGGATTTTTTCCCCCAGTACCGTACAGTTTGCAAGCTAACAAAATTGCAAAGTTTATATGAGAAGAAGCCGATAGTAAAACAGATTACCTGACCCCATGCCAATTTCCTTTCTAGAACATAACATTTTACCACATTTTAAATCTCCAGTAAGGTATCATTCAGTTTAAAGTACTGAGAAGTAGGATAAAATGAGGCAGAAGATATTTTAATTCAACACCTGTGGTCATCAATGACATCAGAAACATAAAATGTGTTTTCCTTTGGACTGTGTGTGCAGAGGCCTCCAAAAGACAAAGGGAAAACCTTTTTAAGTGTACGTTCACTCTGTGACTCTTCTATGTGGTTTAACTTAGCAGTGATGTCTACTCAAAAATTTAAAAAAAAAGGTAGTTCGTGGCCAGCATCACTGCTTTTTAAGCTAGCCTGTAGTTCTGAGAGGCATTTCGAATATGGAATTTGATATAAATCTCACCTCAGAAAGATAGAATAAACTTTTGTGTTATAGATCAGTGGATCATTTAATACACATTGATTCAGTGCCATGATCCAGGGACTATAATAGGTGCTTAGGATGCAAAGATGAATATGACACAGTGTCCATCAGCACAGAACTTACGAGGAGATCAGAACACGTGAATACGCAGCACGGAGATTTTGGGGCTATCTATGGCTGGTGTAGGTGCAGGGCATAGTGGGCATTACTAGGAATGGATGATCACATCTAACCTGGATTGCTTGAACATCTGTGAGTGAATTAATCCCTCAGATAGGTGCCTGGGGGTGAAATGGAATAAAGAGGGAAGGAGTCTTTATGCAAAGGATGCATCATAAACTTGGAAGCATGATGTGGTCTGGGATATTCAAGAAACTGGCAATAATTTTTAAAATATGGAATATTAGAGGAGAGGGCTTTGGGGAGAATGAAGCTAAAAAGATCAACCAGATCATGGATGCTTTCTTTCTATTCTGTCCTGTTCTAGGGATGTGGATACTGTAGGCAGTAGAGAAAAACTGAAAGAGACAACTGGGCTGAGAAAAATCTCACACTGACTAAAATTAGGGCGCCAGCATCAGAGGTGCAGAAATTGGAGGCGTGGCCACCAGGCAATTGAAGCACCACAGACAAGAGAGTGTAGGACTGACATAAAGCAATAGTAGTGGAAATAAAGAAAAATGGGTGGATTTGAGTGTCATCAGGGTGGTGGGATGAATAGGACTTTGGAACAGTTAATATGGGTATTAGGGACATTGCGGCTCAGGGACAGCTATAAATCTGACAAAATTCCTATCTGGGGTGGGAAATTGGATGAACTGTAGCAGTAGCAGCTCTAGTTACACAATTTTATTGCTCATCCACCTGGTAGATTTGCTTTTATGTGATCAATATAAACTCCATTACATATCAAGAAAAATGTAAGTTGAATGTAGGTCTTGTCTTAAGATGTTTGTTGTAACATATTATAAGAGATTAAATGTTAGAATTTCTGCTTGAAAAAGGCTTCTCAGAACACTTATGAGAACAATGAAGTACTAGAGCTATTAGTTTGTAACAGTTATGATCTAAGGCATAGATCAATATCAATATCTTGTCATATCTCAATAGACTGATTTTTAAACATTTGTGTTTAACTTTGTCATATAGATACAAATGTAGATATAAACTTCTCATCTTGAGTTCTGGGAATTTTCAGGTCTGGATAAACAACTGAACTGATTCACAATAGCCTAGGGCAACATGTAATCATTTTTATGTTTTATTTCCCATCAAAAAACTCAATAGGCAGCAAGAAAAGACTTTTATGTTTACTTGTCAGGCTGAGAAAAATTAACGCTTTAGAGTTACAAGTCAACTGGCTTCTTATGCAGAATTTCTTTCATGCACATCCAATGCAAAAGAAAGATATTAAATAACATATAAATAACAAGGTCATTCAAACAGTCAGCTGGGATAAAAAAATCTCAAAAATGAAGCTATAAAATTTTTTGACGATCATTTCAATATGCTAATAGCTATTTGGAAATAATTACAAATGGAGTAAAATTTGGGAAATAACTGAAAAATTAAAATTTAAAGTGTGTTATGTTGAAAATTGATTTAATTCTCTATTGTTTGCTTCCAAATATATATGTGTATTATTTCCATTACCTAGACAAGAGATATTATTTTATATTTTATATTATTATTATTACAAATGGTGATATGACTATTTTTTCTCTAACTATGAATTACTTCAATTAATTTGCTATGTTTAAGAAGAAGATTTTACTGTTTATCTTTCAAAATATCTGTGCTATTAAATTTGGGAAGCTTTCAAGTGGTTATGTTTTCCTATAATCATTCTAAACCAGAAGGCCTTAATTGAACATTATGGCTAGAGGATCACTTGTGTGGTATAAATAGTAGATTTTGATTTGCTAATTTGTTTAGTATTCAACTTATATAACCTTCAGGGAAGGCAGATCAATGGCATCTCTTACATTTTATGGAGTGGAATATAACTGTACCACTGTTACTTAGCTTCTTGACTCACTGCTATGTTTTCATTACAGTTCAGTTTTAAATTAATCATGCAACTGAAACACAATTTGTAAGGATAATAACTGAACACGTAGAACCTTGTAAATAATTTACTTAAAAAATTAGAGAGTGGATTAAAGGTATTCTTCCTCTAGTATTACTAGGATGGTGAGTTATAAATAAACTCTTGAAAATTGTGTATTACGAAGACACTATGTAATATGGAGAGGAACAAAAAGGTTAAGGAAGCTGAACCATCAGAAACTATTTCCATGTGCTATAAAATATACAGTATTTTTACAAAATCTATTATTTACGCTTCCTCACATTTTATTCATTATTAAAAACTTATTTATATCATCCAATTAAAAGAAGTAGGAGCAATTTAAGTTAAAATATTGGCACAAGATATTTTGATTATATTGGTGGAAAAAAAACCCAAAAGGGCAGGTTTCTGAGATAGCTAAGGGAATCTAGTGTTCCTCTAAGGCATGGGCTTTTAAAGATCCTCATATAGGGTATGTTGATCTTTCATATTTTTTGAAAACCCACAATGTGCCTTTAGCAATGAGTTTAAAAATGTTTTCTCCTTTAGAGCATACTTCTAATTTTTATTGCTTCTACTTTTCAGTCTCCTCCTCCACTCTTGCTAATTGCTTTGTACCAGAAATAAACCCATATGTTATAAGACTATTAATATATTTTGGTTAATATTGCACCAGAGAATCACATTTTGTTCTTTTTGTTAGTGTGATTTTTAAGCCTTTGTGTTATGATGGTAACTAAGATGTTCCAAACTCTGAGCTTTAACTATTTTCATGGTTTGAATCTGTCATTTGGTGAATATCAAGCTCTTATTTAAAATTTTTTATTTTTGTGCTATTTGATATTGTACAAATATCTATCAAAACATATAATTTCTGATATAGTCTTTCCTTTTGCATTCTTACACCCAAACATCTCTTGAGTTACTCTCCTTATTTAATATCTTTACATTTTAAACTATCTGTTCCTAGATGTTTTATATTGAAGATGTATATGTGTGTATATATTTATATTATGTACACACACACATATATATAGTGTATGTCTATATATAAAGTATATGTTTTCACAGTGAAATGGACTTTTTCCTTTAAGGAGGAAAATGTAGTTTCCTGTGTGGGTGGACTAAAGCAACTTTCAGCAGATTTTCAGAGTTGCTGGGATGATGGAAAAATCACAAAATATATTAGTAGTGCAAGAGGAAAGATGTTTTTTACTCTCTGCTTGAAAAGTGACAGAATAAAAGAATCCTTGAGAAATGTGTCAAATAGATCTTTTCCCCCCTGTAGAAGAAAAGGCTCTGAAACTAAAAAGAGAAGGCAGTCTTTGTGAGTCTTACTTGCAAACTGTGCCAGCCTACCTAAGCTTTTTGTTCATTCTTAACACATCGAACATCTTGAAGTATCTAAGAACACTGAGACAGAGAGCAGCAGTGTGATCTAAGGTAGGGTTGCATCCTAATTATCAGTCTAAAGCTGAGCTTCAGTATTTTTTTGGTTGCTTAATAAGTGGTTCAAACTTTGAAATACTTCCAGCATTTTAAAAAACACCAAGTATATATGCATGTGAAAATTGGATCAATTAGTTGGACACCATGTGTCTTTTCTTACAGATGCATGAGCTATGGCAATGCTTATTATATATTTGTTTTATATAGTCATCATTTTGGTCTTCTGAAGCAATTCAAGCTTGCTGTATAATCTCTCTTCTGCTACTCAGTAGGCAATGTATTGTTATAGACTGAGAAACTTCTTCAAGAATGTTGTTAGTTATCTCACTCTATCCTTAAATCTCCTAAAAAATTAAGACGTAAAATTGCGTAAAATTTACCACTCCTGTAATCTAACTCAATACAACCTCAATGTCCTACACAACGTGTCTGATCAGTAAGTATTTGGGTCATGATGATAAATAATGTACATGGGAACACTAATGGTGATGAGTTCTAACAAAGAATGAGAATATCAAATAGATGCAAATGAATGGATAATGGATAATGAACAGTAAGGGGTAGAAACTCATATGTATAAAAAAGAACTCCATTTTTTTTCTAGTTTAGCTTAATTTTTATTTCAAACACCCATTTCACTGCAGTGGGAAAAACTTAATCTCAGCCAATTCCAGAGTTGCCCATCTGGGATAAGAAACTACGTTCTGAGACTACAATGACAGCGGTTTAACAGAACCCCATGAGACTAGGGATTGAGAAGTAAATGCCGCTTGCCATGCAAAGATTTCCTGCGATATCCCTTGTCTCATTTGAACCTTGATCTTTGATTTCTGAATAACATGCTGAGTTGTCCCTTGGGCTTGTCTGCCTCATGCCTTTAATTCTTGGACAACTTTGCTTCTTCTAGGCCTTACTTGGGGATATAAGAGTCACTCCATTATTTCCTTGCCTGTCAGCAACATAGGCCCATTCTACCTAGAAACATTAACCAGCCATGCCCCCTACCCAGGGGAAACACACGGGCTTTCCGTGCCCTTGTGTCTCACGCATTGGTCTCCAGTATGCCATCTTCTCTTGGAGGGAAGTTTCAGAAACCCTTTATCTGGGATCCATATTCTTCTGTATTGCTATTAATTCCTTCTCTGTGTCTCCTTTCTTCCCTTTCTCTTTCCACCCCTTGCCTACATGATCTTTAAGAAAATATGTTGTCTTTGCTTTCTTATTCCTCTAAGAATTTATTTCAAACACAGAAATCAGAAAAATACTAATACTCTGCCTTTGCCTGACTTCTGCTCCTCACATCGTCCTTTCAGCAAATAAGCAGAAAATAGTCCAGCAGCTTCAGTGGGGTGGCGGAGGGGTGGGGATGAATTTGTGAGGAGAAATAGAAATTGTGCAGATTAATATACAGAAATACTATATTGCCGCATTAGCAACAAAACTAAGCATTCTGGTACTCTACGTTGTAGGAAGAAAACATCTGAGGTTCTATTTGATGGTGAAAGATTATTGAATACACTTTTTATCATTGAACTTTATGGATCACATGAATTTATGTTCACAACTCCAGAATAAAAAAACATACTATTATAGGATCAGAATCTCTTCCCAAGCAAATCTAGAATTCTTTTTAATACAATAAATTACATGCTGCTCATATGGGAAGTATATATTTAGTCTCACCTGGCCCCATTATAAGTTCAAATGAATGAACAGGGGTATTTTAACAAGACAAACTAAAATTTTACAGGAAAAAAAATGATTCTGCTTACTTTTTATATTAGCCTATCTTTTCTACCTTAGAATTGACAGAGAAGGTCACATGTAACTTGTTGTATAAGGGTCTCCGAACTTGCCCTGCTGGTATAAATACCCTGAAAGCCTTGGGAATGAGAGGTGTGCAGGCTTGCCCAGTTTTTCGTTCCCTCTTTGAAAAGTGGTCTCTTTAGTTACAAAAGGCTTTCAGGAGCTCTTCTGAAAGTAAACCCCAAATACAGAACTTTCAAAATGAACAATATCTTCTATCCTGGGGCTGGCCTTTAAGTGAATAGGCACTGGGGAGACATTGTAAAGAAAAGTGGAGTTTTATTTCAAGTTCTGATCTGAGTGAAATGAATAGATGGACTCTGATCCAGACCAGGGGACTGGAGACAGTATTTCGTCCTTAGCAGTGTGCTGAATGGCTTAGAAAGCCTGGCTGTGGCTTCCCATTGCTGTTCAGCTTATGCCATTATGAAATTCTGTGTAAAACCAGCTCTGGATGTTCAAAGACATTTTCATATGAGGCAGATCATTACTGGGGATTAATTACAAAGATGTGCCCCTTTGGGTGTGAGCCAGCACTGGTTCCTCTCTTCGGTGGCTGGCAGGGGGCAGCAGACAACAGAGATAACCTTTCCCATTCACAAGTACATTTGTCTTGCTCGATCAAACTAATTCTTAAATTAGTGATGGCATTTGAGAAAAAGTTGGTGCAAAGACAGGTCATGGAAGCCCGAGGGAAAAATGGCAAGAGGAGTAGAACCCAAAAGGCCTTGAATGCCATGCTTATAATTTTTAGCTCTAGCCGAGCCGTCACTGGAGGTTTATAAGCAGGTGAATGACATGGCTATTTGTGAATTGTGTATAGTAAGATTTGCATTTTAGAAGAATCTTTTTGAAAACAGTATGAAGGCTTCCCTACTCTGAAGGAGTCAAAGTAGCAAGTATTTCATGTTTATCCTTTCTAGGCCTTATGATAAGGCCTTTACCTGCTTGGCTCCTTAATAGTAATTACTTTAGGGACAGGATCATACAAAGAGGAAGTGACATCTGCTTTTTCTACTGTGTTATGATCTCTAATGTTACTTCAGTAATCCAAATGATAATACACAAGTTCTACACTGAGATGTAGAATTAAGTATAGGTTGTTAAAAGATAGAACTAACTAAACTTGGTACATAATTAAATGTAGTGAAGAAGTGTCTAAAATCACCCCATGTTTGTGAATGAGGGAAATTGGTATATAACACTGCTGGCTTCTGAAAGAAGAATTGTGAATTATAAACAACAGCATTTTTTTCTTTGTGTGTGTATGTGTGTGTATGTATGTGTGTGTGTGTGTGTGTGTGTGTGTGTTGTGAGATTACAATTTCTATGGGACACAGAAATAAATGGAGATATATAGTGGAATGTTGATAAAGTGGACCCACAGACCAGGAGGCTATTTTGAGCTAGAGAGAGATTTGTGAGTTATAAATGTGTAAGTGGTAATTGTGAGAAGGAATCATGTCTGCAGTTGACCAAGAAGTGAGTGGAGAGAGAAGACACCTGGGGTCAAGATCTTTTAATGCAGAAGTTCTTTCTTGTGTATAAAAATCCCACTTGGGGAACATGGGAAAATATTCTATTTTTCCATATTCTATTTCCAGGGATTCCGATTCCCACCCAGAAATTATTTTCATGTAGACAAACTTTGGAAACATTCATTTAGGGGATGAACAGTTGGAGTCTGCAAGAGAAGGCTGGCTGAAGTGTAGGTAAAGTAGCAGAAATGTCAGCCCCAGAAGCAGGAGAGGTTTTCTCGGCATCGTCGGAAATTTTAGAGAGCACAAAACTCAGGGAACTGAGCTGAGCTTTTCCCTACCGTGTGGTGGCAGGTGCTGGTCAGTTTTCTACACTGTGGCACAGTTCTATTGCCCACCAGTGCTACTGGCTTTCCCCCTTTCTTTTAGTGCAATAGATGCTCGAGGACTGACTGGGGAGGGTTGCCATCATTCTTTATTCCTGGAGGCTGAATTTCAACTGAGAAAACAATTCACTTTTAGCAAAAGTCAGATTGAATGTCCAAAATAAATACCTAAGAAAGGAGGACTCACCATTTACATCACCCCATCAGATTTCATCTCTGCAATGTGGGTGCGCTTTCCAGATGTGAAACCCAGCAGAAATACTGGAAATGGCTTAAGTTTTAGACATCCTTGTATTCTCATGTCAAATGTGCTACTTGACTCCAAAAGGTTACTTCATCCTCAAACTATTTGTTTTGGCTTCAAGTGTGAGGGTGCTAGTTTTGCTTCATGAAATCATTCTCCAATCCACCCTCCTCCCCACTTCCCAATTACACGTGCAGCCTTGTGGAAATCACCCACAGGGCTCAGAAGCGCCGAAGTGGTCAGCAAACAAGCAGTAAATGCTATTAATAAAAATCGAAGTCAAGCCTAAAGCAAACTCACGGAGAACACCAGAAAATGAATTTTACTTGAAATCGAAATAAGGATCAGGACATATAGCTTGGGATTTGGGGATGATTAAGTGTGGGATTCAGTTAAGAGGTTTCACCTCTCCAAAAGATGTAAGGCAAACAGTGCCAAGACTGACCTAAAGATCTTTGCTGTATTTGGTGTAATAAAATGCCAGATCTGATCAAGTATTGCTGTACCAGGCCTTGTACAGCTTGACTGAAATGTTTAATTCAGGACACAGGCAAGTCAGTTTTGGGTTCAGTAACTGAAATCATTTTCTGATGGATTTAAAATTATTTTTGAATAACATTAGTTGGTAATTATTATCATATTGCCTTTGAAATACTAGAATTGACAAGAACTCAGGGGTTCAGAACTCTTAATATGCTTCTATAACTTTTCCTAACGGAATACGAATGTTGATAAAAAGAGCAAATCTAAAAACATCAAGATATAATTTAAATTTATTTCTACCATAATCACCTTGACACAGACAATTGATGGTGGCCAAAAATTTATTGTAGGTAATCTCTTAAAAGTATCTTGGAGGGGTAAAATTAGAAGACAAATTAAAGGGAAATATGATCTATGCTTAAGTGAGCACAGAGGATTCTTGGTTTACATAGATGGATGCTCAGTGCCAGCCTCCTATTTCTTGATCATTGCCTCCCCATGGCCCCCTCCAGTTTCCTCTAAAAGTTCACTAGGGCAAACCTTAATAAGTTTCTATTCTCATCCTTCTTGCCTTTGTGAAATTTGTGTGGTTAAAGCCTGTATCCTCACCCTCTTTCAGTGACTTCATAGCTTTTACTGAATGTCTGTTTTTTGAGTAAGTGTATGTTGCTGAAAAAATAACTTTTGTATAAACTTAAAGATCTTTATGTCCCAATTAAGAAGCATTACATATCAGCAATATGTATGTTAAGAAGAAAAAAAATGCAACCATATATAGATCTCCACAGAGCAGGGAGAGAATAAACAGATGAGCTCTGGCTTACAAAATGGTGCAGTGACAGCTGCTTTGGACTCATAAATGAGATGTTTGAAAAGGGCATGAATAGGTCAGTAGAAAAAATACTTTGCTTAGCAACACACCTGTTTTTCTTCTTGTTATAGATTCCTGTGAGATGGATTGCTTCAATTAGAGCTGGTCTTGCCTCTTTCTCTCCCTCCCCTTGAGCTTTCTAAAGCAAACCTGAACACCACCATCAACGTTACGTTGGATTTTAGAGATATTTGGAATAAAGTGAATAAGGAGAGCACCTCTGCCAGGTGTGTAATTCTTACCTGAAATGGTGAACGTAACAAAAAGCACATAGTGAGTAGGCTGTTTATTGGCTTTTTAAATTAGATACATTAAAAACATAAAATAGGAAGCATTGCTATATATGTTGTCAAGAACAGGAGTTTTTGTTGATTTTTTCCCCTTCACTTACATCTATAGAGTTACAAATTGGGTGAAAAAAATTAATGTACCAGTTTTGAAAGTTTTCTTTTCTGAAAAAAAAGTTAAATTTCAAAATTTCTTCCAAATCTAGGACTCTTTATTCAGGGATCTCCTCAAGTTTTCTGCTTGTTTTTTGTTTGTTTGTTTGTTTTAAGTGTTTATTTCACATCTGTGGGAGGAGATAACTACAGCTTCTGTGAATCTGAGAAAAATTGGCTAGTTAGGTGGAACCTAGCTGGCAAAGCTTATCGTAGGTGAGATGAAGTGGGTTCATGTCCAGTCGGGAAGCTGTGAACAGTCACAGTGGCCTGTGAGTCCCTGAAACACTGTCCTAAAGGAACACTGGAAACCAACAGGGTCATGACGGGAAGCTGTATTTTTCATACTCCAGTTTTTTATGAGATCCTTATTTACTCTGTAGGAGAAAAGCTTCTGCAATGTTATTCATAATTAGCTTACTTATTTTCATATTCTTGAGAATAAAAAATCACACAGTTACACTGAACGAAGTGAAGAATGTTTTGTTGCCTGTATTTAGTGCGAGTCGCTAGGAACCCACATCTGGAGTTACAGTGTTAGTACGAAGTGTTCTCAAATCAAAAGCTAATGTGTATAATAGACTTTTAGTGAGCTCATATTGAAAATCCTGGAGGATCGTTTTCCTCTTGGCTTTTTTTCCAATTATTACATGATAACTTTATACCTTAAAAATTAAATTTCCAGGAAACACAGGAGATTTTTAAAGCCATATTTCCAGTCCTTAGGGAGACATATGTCCTCACAGTTCCTGTTTTTGTGCCTAAATAGAGAATTTACTTAACAGGCTTTTATTAGCACTAGGCAATGTATCAGACACTTTTGTATCAGGTGCACATACATGTCTTACTACTTGCCCTGAAGGAGCTTTTGGTTTGGTGGGAAAAACAGAAACATGATTAAGCAATTACAACAGAGTGTTATTAGAGGTGCAACAGTGGCAAATACAAGGATGATGGTTGTTTATAAAAGGCAACATGCAAGCCAGATTTGGTCTTCAGCAAAGGATTCCTAGGCAATACAATTATTTGGCTGAAAGATGAATCCATGTATTCAGGCAAGAGAGGAAATATATTCCAAGTATAAATAATAATGTGTAAAAAAGACTACAAAGAAGGAACTGCTATTAGTTCGGAATGGCAGAAACATAAGGAGCAAGGGAGGAGAGGTGAGAGACGAGACTGGAGAGTTAAGCAGGCGTCAAACCCATAAAAGCCCTACAGGCTATTGTAAGGAGCCCTGAGAGCAGTGGGGTTCCACTTTTAAGTGAAGTGCATAAATGACTTAGAAGAGGAAAGGTCATAGATGCAGAAATCAAAGACACTTCAAACTCAAATGTCCAAACTGAACTCCCCGTCCGAACTCCCAAACCAACCATCACAAACTTTTCTACTCAGTTAATGGCAATTCCATCCTTTCATTTGCCTGGGTGACATTTTGACCTTTTCCTTTCTCTCACAGCCTACATCCAGTGTCAGGGCATCTTGTTGGCTCAAGCTTCAAAATACACCCAGAATCGAACCACTTTTCTGAACCTCCATTAGCTATTTACTCTAATCCTTTGCTCTACCAGCTCTTGACTAGATATTGTAAGGATTCCAATTCCCTTCTTTCATCATTTTCTTCACCACCCACCACCACTCTGATCTTTTGTTGCTCAATTCATCTCAATCTTTAATTTTTTTTTGTTGGATTATGCTATTAGTTCCTGGGGAAGGTTTGTTAAAAACTATCACTATAATTATGGATTTGCCTAGTCTTTCTTTAGTTCTGTTGTACTTCATAAATTTTGAGGACATGTTCTTAGGTACATATATATTTAGAATTTAGAATTGTAATATTTGGGTAGTGCATTACCATTATGAAATCTCTCTATTTCTAGTATGGCTTTTCACTTAATTATATCTTCTCTGTTATTAATATAGCCATACCAACTTTTCTCGGTTAGCATTTTCACTAGTACTAGTTTCTGGTCTGGAAGACAAAAACCCCATTAGATATTTCAACAATAGATTTAATAGAAGGAGTTAGTGGCATAGGTTTGGAGAGTGCAGCTACCATTTTTAGCATGGAGAAACAAAAGAAAAAAAATTGAGAAGAAAAGAAGATCCCTGTAGAGCTGGCGCTAAGGTCTTAAAAAAAAAGGCCATTATATTCAGAGCAAGAAGCAATGGCCCAGTGGAACTGTTGCTCAGACTTCTGAACAGCTAGCTCTACCCAGCTCTGTGCCACTGACTATAACACTGAGTGGTCACGATGAGGCTGGTTCTGGGAGAGCTGATGGGATCTGACGGCTTTGATCTGCCATTCCTGGGGCTCTTTGACACTGATCACTGTTAACAGAAATAGGAATATGGAAAATAAACCCTCTTTCCCTTCCTTTGGCCCTTCGAATTCTCTCTAGTAACCTTTATTGGAAAAATTAACAGAATTCCATCTGGCAGTCTGGATATGTAGATTGCAGGGTCCCAGCTTTGGGATCACAGAGCAGAATATAGACCAGAGTTTTTAGAACTGAGAGCTGATAAATAAATAATCAGCAAATATAAATATTTTTTTCCCTTTACTTCAACATCTTTATATTCTTATATTTAAAAAATATCTCTTTTTAACAGCTTAAAGCTACATTTAAAAAAATTGAGCCTGACAATCTTTGTTTTTAAATTAGAATTTAGGTAATTTATATTTAGTATACATTACATATAATTTTTATTGCTTTATTTACTAACACATTTGGGTTTAGACCTACTGTATTGTTATTGATTTTTATCCACCTTGTTTTGTTTTTTATTTTGCCTTTACTGACTTTTTGAATTGATTATGATTTTTTTTTATTATTGCATTTTTCTCCTTCAATCAGCTTGATAGTTTTACCATTCCTTTCATCATTCTTTTGGTGGCTATTCTATTTATTACAACATGATTATTTTACGTATGGAAGTCTAATATAAATTAGTACTTTATTCTCTTCCCAACCCATAGATTGGTCATTCAGCAGTTCCCACCCCACCACTGGCTCTGAACTCTAGTTTTTATGCCTCTGGTCCCAGTACTCTGAATCTATTGAATGCTCTGCTTAGGTCCTCAGCCCCTCAAAAGCCTCTTCTTAAATAGATATAAATCCCTAAGGGAAATGTGGTTTCTGATTTTTTTTTTTAATACTGCTTTTCTAGTTCTAGCAGGAGGATTGTTCAGAAATACGTAATCTATCACAAAAGAAGGTAAAACCTTTTTACAGTCTGTTCTCCCTAGAGAATAACACAGGTCAGAGCATACCATGCCTTAGCTCACAATCTTCCAGTGGATCCTTATTATATTCAGAATATAAGCCAAAGTCCTGTTGGGTCCTCCCCTCAGCCACTTCCTCTCTGAGCTTGCCTTCCTACTCACATCACTTCTCTGCACTTACACAGGCTTCCTGCTGTTTCTCAAACCTGAGAAGCTTATCCCAGTTCAGACCATTTACATTTTCTGTTCCTTTTTCCTGGGGTAGGATACTTGCCTGTCAGGTATCTGCTTGGCTTGTTCCTCTTCTTCACATATTGAAATATTTTCTCAGTGAAGTTTTACACAATGATCCTAGTTAAAAATCGAACTCCTTAGACACTATCTATCCTCTTTTGACTTAATTTTCTTCTTGAAAATTATTGTGTTCTAATATATTTTATAATTTTCAGTTTCTATTACTATTTATCTGTTTCCTTTCCTTAGACTATAATTTCCAATATGACAGTGATTTTATTGTTATTATTATTATTCACCACTAGAATAGTGTCTGGCACACAGTAGATGCTTGATAAATATTTTTTTTAATGATGAAATGAGTAACATAGTTACCAGTGGGTCAAGAGTTCTGGATTTAGATTTGAGAAAGATTAAGTAAAATTGATGAATTGGATGGTGATATTAGTGTTAGAGAATGATAATCATATTTATGGCCCAGGAACACCTTCTATCCTATGGACAAATAGGCTCCTCAGTTATCATGACACTTACTGTCTTTCTCTTCTCTGACTCCATTTTACTGTGTTGATGTCTCATATCACTGTTTACCCCCAAGGCAATGGGTATATAATGATGCTTTCCAAGATACTGTCAATAATGTCAAAGGCCAAAGTATATCCTGTGGGCTGTGTCCTGTATCAGTTGAATTCAGGTAGAATTTCTTGTATCAATTAAATGACAGAAATGATAAGTGCTACTGATGTTGAGAGAAAGGAGAGGTTTCTATGGTTTCAGAGTTTGTGAAAAGCTGTAGAAAGTACGACTCTTTCATATGCTCACTAACATTTGGATAAGATGTACCTGTGAAAAGACTGGTCTTTCAGATTCAGACAGGACATGGGAGGGATCAGAAATGTGGAGGTGGAAATGGTATAAATGGAATGGATTTTGGAAAAATATGAAATATTTGGAATGAGGCATGCAGCATGAACATATATGTGGAAGAGAAGATCTTTAAATTTTTTTCAGAAAGATGAGTCTATCCATTTAAAGTAAACATAATTTTCAATTATGTAAAATGTTATTTTTAAGAGAGTAATGGAAGATGAAGCAGAAGAATTGATAATAGACAGACACATGCTTGGCTTGGTCCATTTCAATGCCCAGGCACTTTTGAAAAATATAAGATACGCTATTACATATGATTTTTTTCATTTAGTTAGTTTTTATCTGAATGGATTCAGCACACATTGCATTCTTCGCATTGAAGTAATATGTCATATTTTTTAAAGCAGCAGTTGGGATTTCTATTGGAGTAAGGAGTACAGTTTTAGTTTCTTAGAGATTGATTTTCTCTCTATAGCCCTCTGCAAGAAGGGAAACCAAATAGGAAATGTACATCCTTGAGGAATCCAGTTTTTATGGATCAGAAAAACTATGCAGTTTGTTTAAAAAAAACAAGCAAACAAAAGGAAAGTGAAAAATAAAAAAAACACTATGTACAGATGAAAGTAAATTGAAAAGTAAAAATTTCACATGAATTATTAAACTCCTTCAGAGTATTAACGTAAATGATTTTGGCTTTCTGCAGAATCAGATGTCAATCAGATCAACTGTATTTACTAAACTGGGTCTAGCCAACTTCTCCTGTTGGGTATGTCTTCTGAGCTCCCTGAGGCAACTTGATGTAGTACAAGGGATCCTAGAACCACATCAATTTCAGCAATTTTAGACAAGTGAATTAACCTCGTTAAGCCTCAGTTTCCCCATATGAAATATCAAAATATTGAAGAAGATGTTTTCTATGCCTCCTTTTAAATCTACCAATGCATACTTCTAGAGGAGCCTTCCTCTGGGACTGGTACCTCGGCTGGGTCTTTGGCTGGCTGCGTGAAAGAATGACTAGAACAGACCCAAGACTATTTTATCACCAGCACAATGTTTATAGGAGGGCTCACCTACTAAAACAAAAACAAGTAAAACTGAGGCATCTGGATTCTCTTCTGAGGAGACCAACTAAACTAGAATCTTGAGCCTATAAAAGGCTAACACAGGCCCCTTTCAATTAGATGTTTTTTTGAGGGAAAAATGTGTTATTGAAGTAAATTTGCTGTCACATATTCTTCCAGGACATAAGGAAGGGTGAAGAGCCTAGCTGGTTCTATCTTAGAGGAAGACAGTACATATACATCTACCTGTGGAAATGGGTGCCTGGGTTTAGCTCCTGCAGTAACTCTGACGTCTGTAAATGGAGATTCTACCTTCAAGCTGCTACAGATTTTACTGCAGACTGTTATTTATATGAAGTGACAGAGACAGACTCAGCAGGACTGAAACCTTTAATAAATTTATCATTTTGTTTAGTGCATCAGACTATAGTGGCTAGTTACACAACAATGTTCAGCAATGAATTTTTAGATAATTAGTTTGCATGAGGATATATATTATCTATGTAGAGTATGCAGTTTACGTTTATGAGTTTTGTTTGTATGTGTGAAGGATCTTGGTGGAGTACAAAGAGCATGGCCTTTGGAGATAGGCAGAGCTGGGCTAAAATTTTAGTTCCATCATTTTTTAAATGCATAGCCTAGAAATGGTTGCCTAACCACCCCAACACTTGGTTTCCTATTCTGAAAAATGGGTTTGATAAAACCTGATTCACTTGCTTTGTGAACAGTGTAATATAAGTCAAGTTGAAAGCATAGTTTCTGACGGAGTACGTTCCAAAAAACAATTGTTAATAGGTGAAGGGGGTAAAGAGGAACAAATATCCAATTATAAGATAAATTAGTCAAGGGATGAAAGGACAGCATAAAAAAGAAAACTGTTGAATGAATGAAGTTAGTTCCCTTCTGCTTTCATTCCTCAACCTCTTTTATTCCAGAAGGTTGTGAAAAATAATATATGGCAACAGTAGTGGGTATGAATGAGCAAAACAAAATCCTTTCCCTCAGGTAGCTCTCACTTCACCAGGGCGAGATAAAACAGAGATACTGTCCTTGTATAGATAAAAACTGTAACCTGTGTGTTTTCTTTGTTTTTAAAATCAGTGTGTATGTACACCCTCTCCTCTGTGGATTCAGGATTAAGCACTAGCACCACTGCAAATTTAATAGCCTGAGATTGAGGAGGAATAGGAGACAATCTTCTAACCTAATTATCTTGATCTAATATCTATGGCATAATAGATATAAAAGAACTTAGTCAAAATGTTTACCTACCAAGAACTTATAGACCCGAACTAAATGTGTGGGATTTTGTTTTTGATAGGTCATATTTTGCAAGGATTATTATCTAATTTAAGAAGCTTCTCAAGTTTAAAGTAAAGTTTTTCTATTCTTTATCTCCCAAAAAGAGGCTGGTGAAGAAGTTGGAGTTTCTGTCATTTATACTAATATGAGTTGCTGTTGTATTATAAATTGAATATTAATTCTTGGGATGATTATGAGGCTATATTTATTAATATGTTTAAAATAATAACAATACCAATAGTAACACAAAATACACAGCTTAACTTACTAACGGGATCAGTAACTGTTGGCTTCAATTTTCCCTCATCTATAAATAACAGAGTTGAATGAGATGGACTTCTAGGCTACTTTTGGTTTTTAAATTCTTCAATTTCATAAATTCTGACTCCGTTCATAAGAAAGTGTAGCTTTGTGTTCACTTTTATATAGAAAAATACCCAGTGTCAGTGGAATACTCCACCTGGCTATATATCAAGGGGGAACTCCAAATCCTCCATAAAACCTGATTTTCTGTTAAAACAACAACAATAAAAGCCTCTTTCCCCGATTTTTCTTGTGAAAGCAATGGAATAAGGAAAAGTTGAGAGAAACCAAACAGGTACTGAACACCAAGGATATTGGAACAGAGACAGAAAGAAATTTGAATGATGTTTACGATAATAAATGGAACCTAAGGAGAAGAGGGTAGCACATTCAGGACTGAAGGCAGAAGTCCCGGTGTGAACAGACGACTGCCTACAAGAGGGCGCCGGATCACTGCCAGGTAAGAGGAGAGGAAGAAATGGACAAAGGCGGTCAGGAGAGCAAGAAAAATGAGCTGTGTTTTTGGACAAAAAGCAAAAATTATAAACCAAACTAAAGGAAAGGATGAAGGGACAGTAGACACGAGATAAGTATTTTCTAACTTGGTCTGCATATGTTGCATCTATTTATTATAAATGTGATTTTCCTATGATTTAGCCCCTGGCAACCTGTTTTCTTCATGAAGCCATTGTCGTAAGACTGGTTCACCTCTGACTTACCTCAAAACGGCTAATAAAAAACAGAAGATGTGAATATAGGCATAATGGAAGGAAAAACATAACTACTAGAACTAAAAAGAGATATTGCAGATTTTGATGGGGATCAGATTAAAGCATTGCAAAACAATAATGGGTTTTAGGAAGGAAAACTAACTAAAGACCGCTTGTATTTATTCGGAATTTTGGAAGACAAACTCTATTAAGGAGCACATAAGTAGGTTTTTTGGGACAGCATTGCCACATTAGAATTTTCCCCTGCTTGGGAAACCATACAAGCCTCATACAATGGTTCTTTAAAAACAAATTTAAATCCAAACCATATGTTAAATGGAAACATTAAAATCAAATTTTGATCCAAATTGCTATTTTTACTGGGCAGTTTTCTTTATAAAAGACAGACTTAATGGTAACATGCTACCCTTTTTATGTTGTTGCAAAAAAATTTCTTTAAATTGTCTGCATCTCCTGGGTTACAGATTTGTCCCTTGTCCAAAGCATAATAAGGCTTTTCAATTTCCTTCCAGAGTTTTCCCTGAAGAATTCACTCCCATTTGATTTTATTCCAGGTATCATATCCTTGTTCATGTGTGATGGCCGGGACAGAACACGTCATTCTTGGTGGGCACTGGGACTGATCATATCTATGTTGTACTTTAGGGAGATTGATTTGGCAGCCGTACGTAGGACTGATTAGTCTGGAAGTTTCTACAACACTGTGAAAGTCTGTGTAAGGTCAGATTTTCATTCCAGAGTTTGGCTTCTTATTTGGGGGCTCTTATTTGGCCTTACTGCTTTTCAGACTTAAAAAACGCCTGCACTTAGTTTCAGGCTCCCTTTATGTCTTGATTACTGCCATGGTCCTTGGGCAAACTGCAAGACCCTGGAGGAGAACATCCCTCACCGTGCTCTCCAGGCCTTGATGGCAGGAGCTGCTCCAGCAGCGACTGTAGAAACCACTCAGGACTCTAGACAGCTATGGCCTCAGCACGGGAGAGAACGTGAGGAGGAGGAGAGGCAAGTAAATATAGGAAGAATAACGAAGAAAGGAAGAGAGTATGAGAGAGAGAAGAGAATTTCAATTAATGGTCAGCTGTACCTATTGTTCATCCACCTATCCAGTGTTTCTGTTATTATGGGATTTGGGCTTTTTTGCCTGACAATGATGGCATCGCCTATAAAAATTCTCATATCTTCATTCTTAAAAATACCTTGAAAATGGGTTTTTCTTAACTGTTTAAAGCTTGCCAAAGGAGAGCTTTAGTGTATTTAAAACATTTAAAAAATGCTTTCCTCTTGATTCAGGACCACGGCGCTCCTTCCTCCTTCTGCTATTAAAATAGTATTTGCTTGGTTAATTCTTTCTTTCAGATCTCAGCTCAAGCTTCCTCCAGGAAGCCTTCCCTGACCTCCTTAATTAGGAAAATCTCACAGAAGTGCAAATCTTCTCTCCATGACTTCTTCATAGGCGTAATTTGACAATTTTTAGATGATTTTCATTATATTCATTTTCCTCACTACATGGTGCATCCTACAATGGCAGGGATCATGTCTTTTTTAAAAATCACAGTCATATCCCCTTCACCAGCAAAGGCCTGGCATACAGTGGGTACTCAATGGCCATTTAATGAAATAGTGAAATTTATGATTAGGTTGCCAGACCACTGAAGGGTGTCAGGGAACATAGAAATCTGTGAGGTGAATTTCAGCAAAAACTTTTGAAAGATAGGTGAGATGGAAAAGTATCATGATTTACTATCACAATGTATTTCTTCCACTTGCAGATTTTGTTCCCTTTTTCAGCCATGCTTGATAACAGATCTCGAGTGAAGAAAACTGAACTTAGAACCAGAATTGCTGAATCAGAAGTGCTAAACCAAAGTTTCTAGAAGAATGAAACATTTTCTGTCATTAAAAGCTATTATTAATAGCCAATTTACCTGTGAATAGGATCATTATTTTGAAAATAGTTTGTTTTATATTCATTCTTATTTCTTTCCATTCTTTCTTATATGTACATATTTCAAAATATACATAACATACTAAAACACTAGTACGTGTGTGCATAAGAGTTAAATGCAGAAAGCAACTTCATTTCTTTCCCACTGTCTCCTTAAATGGTCTCAGTGGGTCATTCTCTACTCTGGATGGAACTTCAAGCAAATACTTGAGCTTTTATATAATAGAAAGTCTTTGGAAATAGAAAATAAGGAGCTCTTTATATAATAGAAAGTACTCTATCTGTTCTAACCGTAATAGATACTAATTTCAGTAATTAAAATGCCCAGTCCAATGTCAATAAAAAACACTCATTCAACTTTTTAACTTAGATTTTCCACATCTGCATTTCAGGATTGCTTCAGCTGGAAGATTGAGAGGAGGCAAGTCTGCAATGGTTCCTTTGCTCTGCTTCATTTTTACTTTTTATTTATCTATTTATTCATTTTTTATCAAGTTATAATTGATATACACTCTTATGAAGGTTTCACAAGAAAAACAATGTGGTTACTACATTCACTCATATTATTGATTCCCCCCATACTCCATTGCAGTCACTGTCCATCAGTGTTGTAAGATGCCACAGAGTAACTATTTGGCTTCTCTGTGCTACACTGTTTTCCCCGTGACCCCCCACACACCATGTGTACTAATCATAACCCCTCAATCCCCTTCTCCCTCCCTCCCCACCCACTCTCCCCCACCCCTCCCCTTTGGTAACCACTAGACTCTTCTTGGAGTCTACGAGTCTGCTGCTGTTTTGTTCCTTCAGTTTTGCTTTGTTGTTGCACTCCACAATGAGTGAAATCATTTGGTACTTGTCTTTTTCCACCTGGCTTATTTCACTGAGCATAATACCCTCTAGCTCCATCCATGTTGTTGCAAATGGTAGGATTTGTTTCTTTTTTATGGCTGAATAGTATCCATTGTGTATATGTACCACTTCTTCTTTATCCATTCATCTACTGATGGACACTGAAGTTGCTTCTACATTTGGCTGTTGTAAATAGTGCTGCAATAAACATACAGGTGCATATGTCTTTTTGAATCTGAGAAGTTGTTTTCTTTGGATAAATTCCTAGGAGTGGGATTCCTGGGTCAAATGGTATTTCTATTTTTAGTTTTTGAGGAACGTCCATATTGTTTTCCACAATGGTTGAACTAGTTTACATTCCCACCAGCAGTATAGGAGGTTTCCCCTTTCTCCACATCCTCGCCAGCATTTGTTGTTCTTAGTCTTTTCGATGTTGGCCATCCTTACTGGTGTGAGGTGATATCTCATTGTGGTTTTAATTTTAATTTCTCTGATGATTAGTGATGTGGAGCATCTTTTCATGTGACTGTTGGCCATCTGAATTTCTTCTTTGGAGAAATGTCGGTTCATATCCTCAGCCCATTTTTTTTAATCGGATATGTTTTGGGGTGTTGAGGCAAGTGAGTTCTTTATATATTTTGGATGTTAACCCCTTGTCGGATATGTCATTTACATATATATTCTCCCATACTGTAGGATGCCTTTTTGTTCTGCTGATGGTGTCCTTTGCTGTACAGAAGTTTTTTAGCTTGATATAGTCCCATTTGTTCATAGTTGCTTTGGTTTCCCTTGCCCGAGGAAATGTGTTCAGGAAAAAGTTGCTCATGTTTATATTCAAGAGATTTTTGCCTATGTTTTCTTCTAAGAGTTTTACGGTTTCACCACTTACATTCAGGTGTTTGATACATTTGGAGTTTACTTTTGTGTATGGGGTTAGACAACAATCCAGTTTCATTCTCTTTCATGTAGCTGTCCAGTTTTGCCAACACCAGCTGTTGAAGAGGCTGTCATTTCCCCATTGTATGTCCATGGCTTCTTTATCATATATTAATTGACCATATATGCTTGGGTTTATATCCTGACTCTCTAGTCTGTTCCATTAGTCTATTTTGCCTTTTTTCATCTTAGTTCTTTCTCATCTGCAGCGAGATGCCTCGGGATCTTTTGGGGTTGGGTGGGAGAGGGGAGTATGTAGTTAGCTGAAGAAGGAGGTGAACAGAGGAGCGATCTTACCACTATTGACTCATTCTGGTGTTCATGTTTTCAGGGCTGGGAGATGTGCAAAGCTGTTTCTTTCTGTCTCATGGTGCTTTTATGGGTTTCTCAGAAAGTACTGCACTGTGTGTGATGTAAACATTGAGTGTTCTGGTGTGATTTCTGGTAGAGCCTCACTTGGCCACTGGCTGTTAGCATGTGTATTGGAGTCTATTGCTCGAGACTTGTTCCCTCCATGCATTTCACAATTTGGCCCTAGACAGACATGTTTGCTTGGCTTAATCTTTAGTGGATGTGCAGCTGCTCCCCAATGATGGCCTGATTACTCTGCTAATCAGTCAGCAACAATCACTTGCCTCTACGATTTCCAGGTATGAATCTAGCCCTACTATGTGTACCTCACTTGCTCCAGGGACACAGGTCAAACTTGCTTTTGTTTCTCTTGAAGTCTTTTTTTTCAGCGAGTGGTAAAAGGCATGGTTGGGAGAAGGGTTCTGATCACCTCCTTTAACATCCTCCTTTCTGGTCTACGTGTTATCTTGGAGTAGGGAAGTAACTGACATGCACTGTTTTACATTTAGTCCTGGGTCTTCAGTATGAAACTAAGACAATGTCTTATTTTAACACCCTGTGACATGTATATTAAGTAAGTAAATATGTAAATCAAGAAAGCATGTTCAAACATTTTTATCAATATGGGCATATAATAAAAGTGGTTTGCAGACCACTGCTTTGCAGTAGGGCTCGCAGACTCCTCTTCCATAGCACTTTGCCGGAG
The DNA here is from genome assembly GCA_029783875.1 of Phataginus tricuspis. Classification (NCBI taxonomy): domain Eukaryota; kingdom Metazoa; phylum Chordata; class Mammalia; order Pholidota; family Manidae; genus Phataginus; species Phataginus tricuspis. The sequence continues at coordinate 5,941,344 of JAQQAC010013566.1, read as the reverse complement.
AAGGTGTTAAATGGTTGTGCTACAAAACAAACAAAACAGCAACAACAAAAACTTAGAAATAACTATTTTTTCTTATATCTTGTATTCTATTATTAATCTCTTGGGACTCTGCAATGTCTTTTAATATCAGTAAAGGCTTTGAGAATATTTATAATTGTAAAACTGTTTTATTTGGACACATCATAGGTTCTAGGGTTTCTTGGGGAGGGGAATTCGCCCACAGCTTCATCGTTTAGTTCATATCTTTTCTCTTTTTGCACTTTTGCTCATAGTTCTCTTTAAACTTTCAACCTTGAAGTTGTTAGATCCAGTGGTCAATTTTCAGTCTTCATCTTACTTGACCTATCAATAGCAGTTGACATTTTCCAAGCTTCAATCCTCTCCCACCCCACATTTTAAACATTGTCTTTACTCAGCTTCCAGTCTGTCACATTCTCACGGTTGTCCTCCCACCCCCTGAGCTGCTCTTTCTCAGTCATTTTTCTGGTTCATCCTTGTGCCCTCTGACCTCTCAATATTGCAGGGCCCCAGAGCTCTGTTCTCAGATCTCTCCTCTCCTGTAAATACATTGCTCCCCTTGGTCATCCCTTCCAGCATGCCTCTAGATGCCACCCACGTGTTGACTTCCAAATTATAAGTCCAGCCCAGACTACTCCATGCATAGTCCACTCTGTATTTCTTCTTTGATGGTTAATAAAAAACTGAAATGGTAACATGTCTAAACACAATGTCCCGACTTTCTCCCCAACACACATGCAAACACATTCACACACACAAAACCCACTTTTTCCATTCCGTTTTATTTCTTTTCCATTTTATTAAAAGACAACTCCATATTTCCAGTTGGCTTTTATTCTTCCTTAACTCTGTTCTTTCTCTTAGTGTCATATTCAGTCTTTCAGCAAACAAGTGTGTTGTAAAATCAAAATGAACTAAGAATCAAGCACATCTCTGCTGTTATCCCTTGGTCCCAACACCACTGGCCTCTCGTCTGGATTATTGCAAGTACGCCCTCTGCTTTCACTCTTGCTTCTCCTGCCACTGTGTGTTTGCAGCAAGCCAGAATGATCCTTTTAAAAAGTAGAAAGTGGCTAAAGTGATGCATATAAAAAGTAAAAAAGTTTTCTAACATGTGTGGTGATTGATGGATATTAACTGATAGTGATAATCAAATCATTATATTTGTATACTTGAAACTAATACAATATTATATGACAATTATATCTCAATAAACTGGAAAAAACTTTTAGAAAGTCACTCCTCTGCTCAAAATTTCCTTTCGGATTCCTATTGTACTCAGAGTAAGAGCCTAAGTCTTTACAGTGACCCCATACTAAGAAGTCCCCTATTCTTACCTCCTCAACTCAACTTTTCTAACCCTCGCTCCCTCTGCACCACTACACCGATTTCCTGCTTGACAACCTGCTCCAGCCTCAAGCATTTACTGCTGCTCTTCCCCGAGATGGCCTCCTCCAGGTAGCTTCCCTCACTTCTTTTGGATCTTTGCTTAAGTGTCGCTCCCTGTCTCAGTAGGGCTTTTCCTTAATCCTCCTATTCAGTATTCGAACCCTGACCCACTGTGACACAACCTTATCTCCTCTGCTGCTTTATATTTTCCCTTGGCACTTATCATCACCTATTTATTTTACCCCTATTGACTTAAAGTTTATAACTAATCCTTATTGAATCAAAATACTTTTTTCAGGCAGTTTTTTTGTATTGATGTATTTGTTTTTCATTTATTTTAATTAAGGTATAATTTATTTCCAGAAGAGTTCACCTATTTTAAGTGTACATTTTGATGATTTTTGACAAATGTACACATTTGTGTCACCACCACCACACTCAAAATAAATCAAGGTTTCATTACCCAAAAACTACTCTTTGCAGTCTGTCTCCTCCCTGACGCCCAGCACCTGACAACCATTGATCAGCTGTCATTATAGTTTTGCCTTTCTAGAATTTTGTATAAACGAATAAAACATTTTGATTTCTTTTGTGTTTGGTGTATTTTATTCAGCATGATGATTTTGAGATTTGTCCATGTTTTTGAGTATATCAGGACTTCTAACTAGTATTTGATCTTATGGCTAATCCACAGTTTGTCTTTATACTCACTCATCAATGGACATTTGGGTCGTTTCCAGTTTGGAGCATGATGAATAAAGCTACTTGAATATTTACATTGAAGTCCTGTGTTTCATTTTTCTTAGATAAGTACCTGGGCATGGGGTTGCCGAGTGGAATGGTAAGTGATATGCAAGTTTTACAAGTAACTACCAAAATGGCTTCCAATGTATCAGTTAGCTTGTCTCCCAGTTGTTCCACATTCTTGCCAACATTGGTGTTATTGGTCTTTTAGTTTCAGTTATTTTAGTAGATATGCAGTAATATCTCACTCTGGTTTTCATTTGTAATTTCCAAATGACTAATGAAATTAAGCATCTTTTTATGGGCTTATTTGTTATCTGATTATGTTCTTTGTTAGCATATTTTAAACCTCTTGCCCATTGTTCTTATATTAGTTTCCTTTTCTTATTATTGCATTTTGAGATACAATAAAATGTAGCATTATGTATTACTTCTGTACAAAATTGTTTGCAAATATTTTCTTCTTGTTTTTGGCTTGCCTTTTTAGGAATATATGACCATATTCTCTTGCATGACTTTTTATATATTTCTTTTGTTTATTTGATGAATATCTAAAATCTATGGGCTCATAAGTTCATCAAATTTGTATAATGTTTGGTGATCATTTCTTCAAAAGTTTTGTTCCTATCACCCCTCCATGTCTTTTCCCTCTCCTGGATTTCCAATACACAAACAGTTTAACTGTTTGACACTATTCCATAACTTCCTGAGTGTACATTTTTTTCTTCTTAATCATTTTATCTATGACTTTTATCATATTATGTTCTTAAGATTTCACATACTCTGCAGTGTTTAATCTTTTAATACTATCCAAGATATTGTTTATAGTTTTTTTTCTATAAATGCAAGTAAGATTTTTTCAATCTTCCATGTGTTTTTTTTTAATTTTATTATCATTAATGTACAATTACATGAACAACATTATGGTTACTAGACTCCCCCTATTATCAAGTCCCCACCACATACCCCTTTACAGTCACTGTCCATCAGCATAGTAAGATGCTACAGAGTCACTAATTGTCTTCTCTCTGTTATACTGCCTTCCCCGTGTCCCCACCCCACTATATTATATGAGCTAATCATGATGCCCCTTTTTCTCCATATCCCTCCCTTCCAACCCATGCTCCACAGTCCCTTTCTCTTTTATAACTGTTAGTCCATTCTTGGGTCCTGTGAGTCTGCTGCTGTTTTGTTCCTTCAGTTTTTGATTTGTTCTTATACTCCACAGATGAGTGAAATCATATGATACTTGTTTTTCTCCACCTGGCTTATTTCACTGAGCACAATACCCTCCAGTTCCATCCATGTTGTAGCAAATAGTAGGATTTGTTTCCTCCTTATGGCTGAATAATATTCCATTGTGTATATGTACCACATCTTCTTTATCCATTCACCTACTGATGGACACATAGGTTGTTTCCATTTCTTGGCTATTGTAAATAGTGCTGTGAAAAACATAGCGGGGGTGTATGTCTTTTTGACACTGGGATTCTGCATTCTTAGGGTAAATTCCTAGGAGTGGAATTCCTGGGTCAAATGGTATTTCTATTTTTAGTTTTTTGAGGAACCTCCATGCCGCTTTCCACAATGGTTGAACTAGTTTACAATCCCCCCAGCAGTGTAGGAGGATTCCCCTTTCTCCACAACCTCGCCAACACTGGTTGTTGTTTGTCTTTTGGATGGTGGCCATCCTAACTGGTGTAAGGTGATATCTCATTGTGGTTTTAATTTGTATTTCTATGATGATTAGGGATGTTGGGCAACTTTTCATGAGCCTGTTGGCCACCTGAATTTCTTCTTTGAAGAAGTGTCTATTCATCTCCTCTGCCCATTTTTTAATTGGTTTATTTGTTTTAGTTTGTTGAGGTGTGTGTGCTCTTTATATAATTTGGAGGTCAACCCCTTATCAGATGCCTTTATGAATATATTCTCCCATATTTTATCAGGTCATTTTGTCTAAAGATGGTGTCCTTTGCTGTACAGAAGTTTTAAGTTTGATATAGTCCCACTTGTTCATTTTTGCTTTTGTTTCCCTTGCCTGGGGAGATATGTTCATGAAGAAGTTGCTCATGTTTATGTCCAAGAGATTTTTGCCTATTTTTTTTCTAAGTTTTATGGTTTCAAGACTTACATTCAGGTCTTTGATTCATTTTGAGATTGCTTTTGTGTATGAGGTTAGACAATAATTCAGTTTCTTTCTTTTACATGTAGCTGTCCAGTTTTGCCAACACCAGCTGTTGAAGAGACAGTCATTTCCCCATTGTATATCCATGGCTCCTTTATCGTATATTAATTGACCATATATGCTTGGGTTTATATCTGGGCTCTCTAGTCTGTTCAATTGGTGTATGGGTCTGTTCTTGTGCCAGTACCAAATTGTCTTGATTACTGTGGCTTTGTCGTAGAGCTTGAAGTCAGGGAGCATAATTCTCCCTGCTTTATTCATCCTTCTCAGGTTTGCTTTGGCTATTCAGAGTCTTTTGTGGTACCATATGAATATTAGAACTATTTGCTCTAGTTCATTGAAGAATGCTGTTGGTATTTTGATAGGGGTTTTATTGAATCTGTAGATTGCTTCATGCAGGATGTTCTTTTGACAATATTAATTCTTCCTATCCATGAGCATGGGATGTGTTTTCAGTTATTGGTATCTTCTTTAATTTCTCTCATGAGTGTCTTGTAGTTTTCAGAGTATAGGTATTTCACTTCCTTGGTAGGTTTATTCCCACGTATTTTATTCTTTTTGATGCAATTGTGAATGGAATTATTTTCCTGATTTCTCTTTCTGCTTGTTCATTGTTACTGTATAAGAATGCAACAGATTTCTGTTTATAAATTTTGCATTGTGCAACTTTGCTGAATTCAGATATTTGATCTAGTAGTTTTGAAGTGGATTCTTTAGGGTTTTTAATATACAATATCATGTCATCTGCAAACAGGGACAGTTTGACTTCCTCCTTACCAATCTGGGTGCCTTTTATTTCTTTGTGTTGTCTTATTGCCGTGGCTAGGGCCTCCAGAACTATGTTGAATAAAAGCGGGGAGAGTGAGCATCCTTGTCTTGTTCCTGATCTTAAAGGAAAAAGTTTCAGCTTCTTGCTATTAAGTATAATGTTGGCTGTAGGTTTTGTCATATATGGCCTTTATTATGTTGAGGTTCTTGCTCTCTCTACCCATTTTGTTGAGAGATTTTATCATGAATGGATGTTGAATTTTGTTGAATGTTTTGTCAGCATCTATGGAGATAATCATGTTGTTTTTGTCCTTTTTTTGTTGATGGAGTAGATGATGTTGACAGATTTTCGAATGTTGCATCATCCATGCATCCCTCAGATGAATCCCACTTGATCATGATGGATGATCTTTTTGATGTATTTTTGAATTCAGCTTGTTAATATTTTGTTGAGTTTTTTGCATCTTTGTTCATCAAGGGTATTGGTCTCTAATTTTCTTTTCCTGTGGTGTCTTTTCCTGGTTTTGGTATTAGAATGATGTTGGCTTTGTAGAATGAGTTTGGGAGTATTCCCTCCTCTTCTACTTTTTGGAAAACTTTTAAGAGGATGGGTATTAGGTCTTCACTAAATGTTTGATAAAATTCAGCAGTGAAGCCATCTGGAACAGGGGTTTTGTTCTTAGGTAGGTTTATGATAATTAATTCAATTTCCTTGCTGGTAGTTGATCTATTCAGATTTTCTGTTTGTTCCTGGGTCAGCCTCGGAAGGTTGTATTTTTCTAGAAAGTTGTCCATTTCTTCTAGGTTATCCAGTTTGTTGCCATATAATTTTTCACAGTATTCTTTCATAATTCTTTGTATTTCTTTGGTGTCCATAGTGATTTTTCCTTTTTCCTTTCTCATTTCTGATTCTGTTTATGTGTGTAGACTGTTTTTTCTTGATAAATCTGGCTAGTGGTGTATGTATTTTGTTTAATTTCTCAAAGAACCAGCTCTTGCTTTCATTGATTCTTTCTATTGTTTTATTCTTATCAATTTTACTTATTAATGCTTTAATCTTTATTATGTCTCTCCTTCTACTGACTTTAGGCCTCATTGGTTCTTCTTTTTCTAGTTTCATTAATTGTGAGTTTCAAGGGCTCATTTCAGATTGTTCTTCTTTCCTGATGTAGGCCGGTATTGCAATACACCTACCTCTTAGCACAGCCTTCCCTTCATCCACAGATTTTGTGGTGTTGATTTGTCATTTGTCTCCATATATTGCTTGATCTTTGTTTTTATTTGTTCATTGATCCACTGGTTATTTAGGAGCATATTATTAAGCCTCCATGTGTTTCTGGGATTTTTAATTTTCTTTGCATAATTCATTTCTTGTTTCATTCCTTTGTGGTCCAAGAAGCTGGTTGGTACAATTTCAATCTTTTTGATTTTACCGAGGCTTTTTTTGTGGCCTAGTATATGATCTATTTTTTTTTTACAATTTATTTTATTTTAGTATTAACCTACAATTACATGAGCAATATTGTGATGATTAAACTACCCCCGTCATCAGGTCCCCCCCACCAACCCTATTACAGTCACTGTCCATCAGTGTAGTGAGATGAGAATCACCACTTGTCTTCTCTGAGCTGTACACCTGTGCCCCCCACCCTATGTCTGCTAATCGTAATGCCCCTTTTACCCTCTTATCCCTCCCTTCCCGCCCTTCTTCCCCAGTCCCTTTCCCTTTGGTAACTATTAGTCCGTTCTTGGGTTCTGTGAGTCTGCTGCTGTTTTTGTTCCTTCAGTTTTTTTTTTCTTTGTTCTTATACGCCACATATGAGTGAGATCATTTGATACTTGTCTTTTTTGGCCTGGCTTATTTCACTGAGCACAATACCCTCTATTTTTGAAAATGTTTCATGTGTACTTGAGAAGAATATGTATTCTGCTGCTTTTGGTTGTAGAGTTCTGTAGATGTCTGTTAGGTCCGTCTGTCCTAATGTGTTTTTCAGTGCCTCTGTCTCCTTACTTATTTTCTGTCTGGTTGATCTGTCCTTCAGAGTGAGTGGTGTGTTGAAGTCTCCTAAAATTAAAGCATCACATTCTATTTCCCCCTTTAATTCTGTTAGTATTTATTTCACATATGTAGGTGATCCTGTGTTGGGTGCATAGATTTTATAAGTTATATCCTCATGTTGGACTGACCCCTTCATCATTTTGTAATGTCCTTCTTTGTCTCTTGTTACTTTCTTTGTTTTGAAGTCTATTTTGTCTGATACAAGTACTGCAACCCCTGCTTTTTTCTCCCTATTAGTTGCATGAGATATCTTTTTCCATCTCTTCACTTTCAGTCTGTGTATTTCATTGGGTTTGAGGTGAGTCTCTTGTAGGCAGCATATAGATGGGTCTTGTATTTTTATCCAGTCAGTGACTCTATGTCTTTTGTTTGGTGCATTCATACCAGTTACATTTAGGGTGATTATCGATAGGTATGTACTTATTGCCATTGCAGGCTTTAGATTCGTGGTTACCAAAGGTTCAAGGGTAACTCCCTTACTATCTAACAGTCTAATTTAAGTCACTTCATATGCTATTACAAAAACAACAAAAGGTTCTTTTTTTTCTCCTTTTTCTTCCCCCTCCATTTTTTATATGTTAGGTATCATATTCTGTACTCTTTGTCTGTCCCTTGATTGACTTTGGGTAGTTGATTTGATTTTGCACCTGCTTAGTAATTAATTGTTCTACTTTGCTGCAGTTTTATTTCCCCTGGTGACATCTATTTAGCCTTAAGAATACTTCCATCTATAGCAGTCCCTCCAAAATGCACTGTAGAGGTGGTTTGTGGGAGGTAAATTCTCTCAGCTTTTGCTTATCTGAAAATTGTTTAATCACTCCTTCGAACTTAAATAATAACCTTTCCTGATAGAGTATTCTTGGTTCAAGGGCCTTCTGCTTCATTACATTAAATATATTATGCCACTTCCCTTCTGGCCTGTAAGGTTTCTATTGAGAAGTCTGATGATAGCCTGATGGGTTTTCCTTTGTATGTCATCTTTTTCCTCTCTCACTGCTTTTAAAAGTCTGTCTATCCTTGACCTTTGCCATTTTAATTATTATATGTCTTGATGTTGCCTTCTTTGGGTCCCTTGTGTTGGTAGATCTGTGCATCTCCTTGTCTTGAGAGACTATGTCCTTCTCAAGATTGGGGAATTTTTAAGCAATTACATCCTCAGTAACACTTTATCCCTTTTTCTCTCTCTTCTTCTTCTCGTACCCCTATAATGCAAATATTGTTCTGTTTGAATTTGTCACACAGTTCTCTCAATATTCTTTCATTCTTAGAGATCCTTTTTTCTCTCTGTGCCTCAGCTGCTTTGTATTACTCATCTCTAATTTCTATTCCATTTACTGTCTCTTCTACTACATATAATCTGCTTTTAAATCTGTCCATTGTGTCTCATTTCTGATATGGAATTTCTTAATGATTGAATCTTGGTCTTAAATTTGTCCCTGAGTTCTTGAATATTTTTCTGTACCTCCATGAGTATGTTTATGAATTTTATTTTAAACTCTTTCAGGCAGATTAGTGAGTTCAGTTTCATTTGGTCCTTTTTCTGGAGTTTGTGATATTTTGGTCTGAACCAGGTTTCTTTGATGTTTCATAATTCTATGTGGTGCCCTCTAGTGCACAGAAGCTCCAGTCTCCGGAGCTGCTCAGTCCCTAGAGTGAAGTTGGGGATCGTAGGGGAACAGCACTGGTGCCTTGGGGCAGGAAAGAGTTGTTTCCTAATTCCCGTCTGTGGTGCCTGCCTCCAGTATCAGAGCCAGTGCACTGAACACACAGGTGTAAACCTCTGTGCTTGGCTTCTCTAGTTGTTGTAGGCGGGGCCTCTGGCTCGCCTGATGCCATCACAGTGACGGCCAGTTTGCGAGCAGGTACTGGCATGCCAGGAGGAAGACTGCATACTGGGTGTCACAGTGTGGGGCCTTGGAGCTGAGTAGGCAGCCAGAGGGATGGGGTGCCTGAAGCTCCTCAAAGTTCCCAACCTGCTGGGCAGAGTGTGCCCAGACAACCTTATCCACCTATCCTTTCTTCCCCATAGCAAGCTTCGTGCAAACCTATCCCCTTCAGCAGCCCTCTTGCTGCTAGGAAGCCTCTCAGACCGTCTGCCTTTCCTTTGTCCCAGAGCAGCCAGATATGGATCCCTGTCCTCCACAAATGGCCTGAATCTCAGTCTTTCAAGCTCTCCACCTCTACCTGCTACCCAACCCCAGCAACCTCCATAGAACCACACTATGTAGTTCTGTGGTCCAAAGTAGACCTCCAGGGCTGAGTGTTCAGCAGTTCTAAGCTTCCACCCCCTCCCTGCTCCATTTCTCTTCCTCCCGCCGGTGAGCTGGGGTGGGGGAAGGGCTCGGGTCCTGCCAGAACAAGGCTTTCATACGTTACCCCGTTTCATGAGGTCTGCTCTGTTTGTGAGGTCTTTATGCAGTCTGGTGCAGCCTTCTTTCCTGTTGCTGTCTGTGGGCTAGTTGTATTAACTATATTTTCACACTATATGTGCTTCTGGGAGGAATTCTCTGTCTCACCTCTCACCACAATCTTGAATCTCCTTCCATGTGTTTTCTTATGCTCATCTTCTCTTTTACATTCTCTAAAATATCAGTAAGATTTATAATAACCTTTTTAAGTCTTTGTCTGCTACTTCCATCATTTTTATCACTTTTGGATCTGTTTTTACTTCAGTTTATGGGGACTTGTTTCCTGCTTTTTTTTTTTTAATTTTGACTGGTTGATCAATCTTGTAAATTTTACATTATTGAATATTAGATTTTATTACATTCATTTAAATAATTTGGACTTGGATAGAGCACACAGTAGGTGAGAGACTTTAGGGTGGCCTCAGAGTTTGTTTGTTTGGGCCTTCTTGGTATCCTTGCTTTTGTATGATTCACTTTCTTTGAGTGCTTCAAATTACTAGAATGTGATGACAATATGGGATGTACCTCTCCTCGTTAGGTTATTTTATATATGGCAAGGGTGATAGGGTGTCTCTCCTGTTATGTTATGCAGGACTTTGCCTGAATCAGACTGGAGCTGGAAGCTTTCCTTGAAGTCTTCATGAAGAACGTGGCCAAGACGGTCAGTGCCTGCGGCAGGGAGCTATGGGTGAAATCTAGGACCTGAGGGTGATTGATTGCTGACAGCAAACAAAACTCAGGTCTCTCCGTCCTTCAGTCATAAGGAAATGGATTCTGCAAGCAGCCTGAGTGAGCGAGGAAGCAGTTTCTTTCTCAGCTGAGCCTTGAGATGACACTATAGCCTGGTTGACATCTTAATTGCCATCCGATTTAAGCTCATAAATTTGTTGTATTTTTTTAACACAGCAAAGGAAAATGAATACACACACAGTAAAGTTCCTTTTGCATCAGTTTGATCTTGGCTTACTTTTTAAGTTTTGTGTGGTGCATCCAGACAGGCTTTGCTCCAGGTGTAATTTATCCTTTCTCAAGATGTGAGCCTCCTGAGGCCTCTGTCGAATGAAGAATGTATTAAAAAGTCCCTTCACCCTGCCCTGTGGGAACACAGACTATTCCCAGACATGCACAAGTTCTAGGAATTGGTGGCCTGCGCCTTCGCCTGGGTATTTCTGCAACCTCATGGAGTCTCACCCCTCACTGAACAGTTCTCCGCCAACGACTCAGGAGGACCCTCTGAGAGCATCAGCTCTTTGCTGGCAGAAATCCCTCCCGGTGGGGTGCTGACCTGAGCCTTCTAGAATTGCCAGAGCTCTTTTATCTGTCTTTCAATTCAGCAAATGGCGAAGTTCTGTTTGCTGCATCCTGGAAACTGCCTCCAGGCAGGAAGCTGGGGCGGTTCTCTCTTCTCTCCTTGTTTCCTTTCCCAGAGGTATCCTAGTCCTGGGGCTGCCTGACTTAGTTCTGAGAACAATTGATTTGTATATTTGTTTTATATTTGTTTGTTTTTGGCAGGAAGGCAAATCCTGGAGCAGTTACGACTTCAGGCACGCTTTATTTTGTAATGCGTCACCCTCTGGAATGAATGTATCATGAGGACTGAGAATTTGTCTGTTTTGCTGGATACCAACCTTGAAAATACATGGGACTTCGATTTCTCTCGTTACTTTACTTGGAGTATTGCACTGATTCTGTTTGTTAACTCTTTCTTCTCTGATTTAATTCCTAATGCACTTGTTTGTTCACTAATTTAAGAATATACAATGAAGACCCATATATACCAGGTACACTTTTAGGCACTAGTTAAGAAAACATACTCCTCAGTCTTACCCTTTACTCTGTCATTAGATTATTTCTTATCTGCCCCCTCCCTTTTCTTCTTTCGTAGATCAGAGCAGCATCTGAAAATTCTTTAAACATAGTGGTCATTAGTGTTTTTTCTTGGCTTTAAGAATAGATGAATCAATATGAAATGCTTGTCCCCAGTTTTGTAGTTGGCTAGCTTGGATGGAGGAATATTTGACCTTGGGGAGGTATGCACAACTTGGTAGAGCAAAGGCTACAGGGAATGGATAATTGGTATCTCTATCCCTGTCCATACTCACAGGAAGTAGTCCAAAGAGAAAATAAAATGCCTAGAACATTATTTTTCCAAAAAAGTCTACTGGGTGATGGTGAATAAAATTATAATAATACTTGTCTTTTGTAGTGTTCTAATTTAAAATATTTTGACTCTACAGTATTCTTTTTTCATTAAAGCATTGTTCTACATATGTTACATAGAATTTTCTGCACAAGAAATTTGATGAGTCAATACATTATATAGTTTCTAAGTGTTCCTGTTTAAAAAGTATAATGGAAGCTTACATTTCAGGATCTTAAGAAATGAGGCAAAGCTTTACTATCAAAGAATGATGTAGCTCAGCTTTACTCTCAGTACAATGAAATAATATATCCATCTTTTGGTAATTCTTTGACTACAATAAATCTTAGTTGCTACAAATATTTTCACTAATGCTTTCAGAGATTAAAATACTGGAAATTAATTTTTATAATCATGTCTTTAAAAAAAAACGTTTTTTTTTCAAACTGCCAGACCATTAGCTCCATGAGCACAGAAACCATACCTTTTTGCTTATTGATACAATGCCAGAACTGGAACTTTCTAAGTGCTCAATATGTATTATTAAAGTTTATGTATTGAACTCTATATAGGTGAATATGTGTTATTAACTAACATCATTAAAATGATGTTGAAATAAGAGTGTGTCAGTGATCATGTACAGTTTGCAGATTTACTGTATAAAAATAGTCAAGTCAAATAGTTAAATTGTGTAGGCCACATGTAAATTGAAAGGCAACTCTAAATTAAAAGAACACATTTACTCATTTGGAAATACAACTGATCTGATGCCTGAAGCATATAATAAATAAAAAATAAATAATTGAAGTATATGTGCTTAGCAAAAAAAATGTCAACATATATAGTACAGTTATTCAGGAAAACTAAAAATAACAAAAATTGCCAAGATGAAATGCAGGTTAAAATCATTTAGACAATACATATAGAGAAGTTTATGAACAGGAAAAGCTCTGGATAAATTCTAGGGAGAGTATACAGAAGACTTTTCACATAGAGACTCTCCTATCAGGTCTGTCTTGGGAGAGGGGTTGAGTTAAGGAGGAAGTGTTTTAGGGGGATCTTGGAGGCGTGAGTGTTCTGTGAAATTTCATGACTTATATGAGCAAACATTGTCATTCTAGACCAAAATAATCCCTTCTCTCTCCTCTCTCAGCAAGCCCAAGACCCCACCTGCTTTGCTTTGGCTTGCTGAGGAGGCTCACGGAAACATGGTTTTCTTAAAGTCACTTTAGATGTGCATCTGGCTCCTGTCTGGACACATTTACTATGGCTGGCCTAAAATGTCATGAAATCGTTGTGGTGCAATCCAAGCATGCATATCTTTTCAGATCTTCAGGATGTTCACTGGCCTTTAATTTTATTTTTCCTTGGTTAATTTTCTGCAGCATTTACAGGTTTTCATGTTGTTTTTACCTCCTTTGAATTTACCTGTTGGATACTGAGCCACGATGCCACCCTCCCTGATGCCTCCGCAGCGCTGTTCGGTCTGCTTGTGGATAGAATGGGACACTGTTATTTTCTGCCCTTAAGGGAAATAAGAAAAGGATAGAGGGGTTTTCTGTTTGTTTGTTCGTTGGTGGGGTTTTTTTGTTTTTTTTTTTTTACTCTGAGGAAGATTAAAGTCAAAATTTACAATCTTACAGTGCTACCAGAGACAGTATCTGGAAGAAACAATATTAGGCCAAAATAAAAATGCTAATTAAACACACAGCAAGGTTTCTAATCTTTGTTTCTTAAATCCTTATTTCATAAGTTTTATTGCTCCCCCTTGGATATTTTTCAAAAGTAAAAACTACTCTTATATTAAATGTGTAAGAGCATGTGATGAAACAGCTGATTTCTGGAGTGGCCTCTCAGCTGTGTGTTTATAAAAATAAAAATGAAAGCAAATTACGCTTGCTACAGACTCAAATTTTATCAAAGGAACAAGAAACCACATTCATTGATATTGACACTACTACTGCCTTTTGAAAGGAATTAAATGTAGCAGATTATTTATTGGTAAGCATGGTTTGTTGCGGTCTTGGAAATCAGTCATAAAATTTTATAAGTTCTAAAAGAATAATGGCATCCAAAGGACCAGTGAATACTTTTGAGAAAGAAAAGAAAAATAATAATTGAATGAAAAATGATTCCATATCATTCAGATGAGATTTTGAGTAAATTTATATAATATTAAAAAGTTTTCTGATCTTAAAGTAAAAAAAATGAAATACTTCTCACTGTTTCTTTAAATAATAATTCTTTGTGAAGAATTCTAGTGAAGTTGAACAGGTTTGATATATGTGTGAACCATTTTTTCTTTCTGAATTGGGAATTTATTAAGTTAATCAATTTTTGTACTCAGGTTGCATGTCTTAGTAATTTTCTAATAAAATTCTTTAGTAAATTTGGGAAGAAAGCACTTTTTGATGTTGGTTTTTTTTTTCTTTACCTCTTTGTATTTGTCTTCTAGCCTTATCTGTAACATATTTTTCAGAGAAAAGCTTTTAATTTTTGTATGATCAAATCTAACAGCTTTTTCTTTATGTTTTCTTACTTTCCTTTTATGTATCCAGCTCTTCTGGAACATTTTATCTGCTTTTCACTTATTTATTTATTTGTTTTTGATCTCTCACCAGTCCTTAATTTCCTCTTATGCCTCTGTCTCTTCTCCACTCTGAAGACTCCTCCTTGCTCGCCTCTGAGGGTCGACCTCTTCACTCAGTCTGTGCATTCTCTCTCACTCTACCTTGTCTCTATCAGAATTGATTGCTTCAAAGAATCATTCTGCAGAAAGAAGCTCTTAATTACATCTCTCACTATTAGTACTTAATACTTGCCTGGCACTCCTGAGTGCTTCAAATGCAGTATTTCATTTCATCTTAACATCATTTGGGTCAAAGAGGTTAGATTGCTTGCTCAAGTTTACCCAATAGTGAGTAGCAGAGAATGGATTTGCATTGCTGGAAATATTACAATCAGAATTCTGGGAGATAATATAGGTGAGGGCCTTTTCAATACCACTTATATTACAATGCTCAGGTTTAATCCTCGATTAGGTGATGCCCACAGTACAAAACACTAAGGGCACTTTTGACTCCTAATGTTGGAGTTTCCACTCAAAATCTCTTTTCTGGGAAGTTCAGCCATAATATCCACTTTTTTTTATTACTCCTTGATACAACATGGCAGAATCAACTTTTATTCAAATAGAAAACTCTACACTTCACATCAAGTAAAATGCTCTGCTTTTGAACTTTTCTTAAGGTTACATAGGATCCATTGGCACTGATTAACATGTTGCGATTGACTAGATATACTCTCAGCCCTCATATCTCATAGCCCTATAGTAGGGTTAACCATCTTCTCCCCGTGAATTTACTGTCTCCTTGTTCTTGAGATGGTAAGGGACTTGTATTATCCCCTATTTATTCATATTTGACTCAGTTCCCTATGTTTTCAAACCTCGTAGACCAAATGCTTTAAACATGGAAACTGATCATTATGTTTTCTTATTCCACAAAAAAAAATGGACTCTGAAGAAATAGTATAAAGCTGAGTAGGGAAGCTACATGCATGACATGTGGACTTGGGTACTTATGTTTCAAAATCTAATTCTGGCTTTTCTACTCTCTTCATTTTTATCCTCTATAGCATCATGAGAGTGGTTATCCTCCCTCTGACAAGATAGATACATTCTCCATTAATTCTGTTGTGTGTGGGGTTTTTTTTGGGGGTGGGTGGGAAGGGAATAACAATATTCAAGTTTGATCTCATACCAAATACTGTATGTAATTGTGCAAACAAAACCTGAGCAGTCTAATGTTCCTCTGGGTGTTTGCAGTATCTATTAGTAGATAGTTTTAAAATAGAAACATCCATAATAATGGAATTATCATTTTCTACATTACAGTGGGATAGTAGCTCTAACAAAACCATGAAAGATCATCTAGAAAAACTTGTGAATACATAATAGTAACAGTCTGTGGCAATGGGCCTATGAAATTCTCTCATTACTTTAGAGCCAGATGCAGTAATTTCTTTGTCTGTTGACAAGGCCATTTGTTCACAGCCACAAAGAAAAACACTGTATTTAGAAAGCTTTGGAGCAAGAAATCCACTATTTCCTATTATGAATACTTTTATATCAAAGAAATTGGTATCACGAGGTGTTTCCCTTTATTTTTTACTAAGCTATCATTAATATACAATCTTATGAAGGTTTCGCATGAGCAACATTGTGGTTAAAACATTCACCCGTGTTATCAGGTGCCCCCTCACATCCTATTGCAGTCATTGTCCATCAGCATAGTAAGATGATATACAGTCACTACTTGTCTTCTCTGGGCTATACTGCCTTTCCCGTGACCCCCCTACATTATCTGTGTTAATCATGATGCCACTTAATCTCCTTCTCCCTGCCTCCCCACCCACCATCACCAAGCCCTTCCCTTTGGTAACTGCTAGTCCCTACCTGGAGTCTGTGAACCTGCTGCTGTTTCGTTCCTTCAGTTTTGCTTGGTTGTTATACTCCACAAACGAGTGAAACCATTTGGTACTTGTCTTTTTCCAACTAGCTTATTTCACTGAGCATAATACCCTCTAGCTCCATCAATGTTGTTGGAAATGGTAGGAATTATTTTCTTCTTATGACTAAATAATATTCCATTGTGTATATGTACCCCATCTTTTTTATCCATTCATCTACTGATGGACACTTAGGTTGCTTCCATTTCTTGGCTATTATAAATAGTGCTGTGATAAACCTAGGGGTGCGTATGTCTTTTTGACACTGGGAAACTGCATTCTTAGGGTAAATTCCTAGGAGTGGAATTCTTGGGTCAAATAGAATTTCTATTTTTAGTTTTTTGAGGAACCTCCATACTGCTTTCCACAATGGTTGAAGTAGTTTACATTCCCACCAGCAGTGTAAGAGGGTTCCCCTTTCTCCTCATCCTTCCAGCATTTGTTGGTCCTATTCTTTTCTGTGTTGCCTAACCTAACTGGCATGAGGTGATATTTCACTGTAGTTGTAATTTGCATTTCCCTGATGAATAGCGACGTGGAACATCTTTTTATGTGCCTGTTGGCCATCTGAATTTCTTCTTTGGAGAAGTGTCTGTTCAGATCCTCCACCAACTTATTAATTGTGTCATTTGTTTTTTAGATGGTGATGTGTGTGAGTTCTTTATATATTTTGGATGTTAACCCCTTGTTGGATATGTCATTTATGAATATATTCTCCCATACTGTAGGATGCCTTTTTGCTCTGCTGATGGTGTCCTTTGCTGGGCAGAAGGTTTTTAGTTTGATGTAGTCCCATGTATTCATTTTTGGTTTTGTTTCCCTTACTCGATAAGATGCATTCAGAAAAAAGTTGCTCATGTTTATATTCAGGAGATTTTTGCCTATGTTTTCTTCTGAGAGTTTTATGGTTTCATGACTAACATTCAGGTCTTTGATCCAGTTCGAGATTACTTTTGTGTACAGAGTTAGACAAAAGTCTAGTTTCATTCTATTGCATATAGCTGTCCAGTTTTGCCAAGAGCAGTTGTTGAAAAGGCTATCATTTCCCCATCGTATATCCATGGTTACTTTATTGTATATTAATTGACCATATATGCTTGGGTTTATATCTAAGCTCTCAATTCTCTTACATTGATTTATGGGTCTGTTCTTGTGCCAGTACCAAACTGTCATGATTACTGTGGCTTAGTAGTAGAGTTTGAAGTCGGGAAGCATAATCCTCCCAGCTTACTCTTCCTTCTCAGGATTGCTTTGGCTATTTAGGGTCTTTTCTGGTTGCATATGAATTTAAGAACTATTTGTTTTATTTCATTGAAGAATGCTGTTGGTATTAGATTGCTTTAGGCAGGCTGACGACTTTGAAAATATTAATTCCTCCTATGCATGCGCACAGGATGTATTTCCATTTATTGGTGTCTTCTTTAATTTCTCTCAGGAGTGTCTTGTAGTTTTCAGGGTATAGTTCTTTCACTTCTTTGGTTAGGTTTATTCCTAGGTATTTTATTCACTTTGATGCAATTGTGAATGGAATTGTCTTCCTGATTTCTCTTTCTGCAAGTTCACTGTTAGTGTATAGGAATTCAACAGATTTCTGTGTACTAATTTTGTATCCTGCAACTCTGCTGAATTCAGTTATTAGTGCTACAGTTCTGGGGTAGATTCTTTATGATATTTTATGTACAATATCATTTGCAAACAGTGACAGTTCAACTTCTTTCTTACCAATCTGGATGCCTTTTATTTCTTTGTGTTGTCTGATTGCCATGGCTTGGACCTCTAGTACTATGTTGAATAAAAGTAGGTATAGTGGGCATCCTTATCTTGTTCCCAATCCTAAAGAAAATGCTATCAGCTTCTGGCTGTTAAGTATAATGTTGGCTGTGGGTTTGTCATATATATGGCCTTTATTATGTTGTGGTACTTGCCCTCTATACCCATTTTGTTGAGAGTTTTTATCAGGAATGGATGTTGAATTTTGTCGAATGCTTTTTCAGCATCTATGTAGATGGCCACTTGGTTTGTCCTTGTTTTTGTTGACGTGGTAGATGATGTTGATGGATTTTCTAATATTGCACCATCCCTGCATCCCTGGAATCAATCCTACTTGATCATGATGGATGATCTTTTTGATGTATTTTTTAATTCGATTTGCTAATATTGTGTTGAGTATTTTTGCATCTATATTCATCAGGGATATTGGTCTGTAATTTTCTTTTTTGTGGTGTCTTTGCCTGGTTTTGGGATTGGAGTTATGCTGGCCTCATAGAACAAATGTGGAAGTATTCCCTCCTCTTCTACTTTTTGGAAAACTTTAAGAAGGATGGATATTACGTCTTTTCTAAATGTCTGATGAAATTCAGTGGTGCATCCATCTGGTCCGGGGGGTTTTTTCTTGAGTAGTTTTTGATTGCCAATTCAATTTCATTGCTGATAATTGGTGTGACAGATTTTCTCAATCTTCCTGGGTCAGTCTTGGCAGGTTGTATTTTTCCAGAGAGTTGTCCATTTCTTCTAGATTATACAGATTATTAGCATATAATTTTTCATAGTATTCTCTAATATTACTTTGCATTTATGTGGTATCCATAGTGATTTTTCCTTTTTCATTTCTGACTCTGTTTATGTGTGTATGCTCTCTTTTTTTATTGGAAAGTCTGGCTAGGGGTTTATCTACTTTGTTTATTTTCTTGAAGAACCAGATCTTGGTTTCATTGATTCTTTCTAGTGTTTTATTCTTCTCAGTTTTATTCATTTCTGCTTTGATCTTTAGTTCCTCTTTCTACTGACTTTAGGCCTCATTTGTTCTTCTTTTCCTAGTTTCATTAATTGTGACTTTAGACTGTTCATTAGGGATTTTTATTCTTTCTTTAGGTAGGCCTGTATTGCTATATCCTTTCCTCTTTTAACTGCCTTCTTTGCATCCCACAGATTTTTGGATTGTGAGTTGTTATTTTCATCTGTCCCATATATTGCTTGTTCTGTACTTTTTATTTGGTCATTGATCCATTGATTATTTAGGAGCATGTTGTTAAGTCACCATGTGTTTCTAGGCTTTTTTGTTTTTTTTGCGTAATTTATTTCTAGTTTCATACCTCTGTGGTCTGAGAAGCTGTTTGGTACAATTTCAGTCGTTCTGAATTTACTGAGGCTCTTTTTGTGGCTTAGTATGTGAACTATTCTGGAAAATGTTCCATGTTCACTTGAGAAGAATGTGTATCCTGCTGGTTTTGGGTGGAGTGTTCTGTAGCTGTCTGTTAGGTCCATCTGTTTTCATGTGTTGTTCAGTGCCTCTGTCCTTATTTATTTTCTGTCAGGTTGATCTGTCCTTTGGAGTGAGTGGTGTGTTGAAGTCTCCTAAAATGAAGACATTCCATTCCATTTCCCCCTTTAATTCTGTTACTATTTGTTTCACATATGTAGATGATCCTGTGTTGGGTGCATAGATATTTATAATGGTTATATCCTCTTGTTTAACTGACCCCTTTATCATTAGTCTTTTGTCTCACTACTTTCTTTGTTTTGAAGTCTATTTTGTCTATTACAAGTATTATAACTCCTGCTTTTCTCTCCCAATTACTTGCATGAAATATCTTTTTCCATCCCTTCAAATTTAGTCTGTCTATGTCCTTGGGTTTGAAGTGAATCTCTTGTAGGCAGCATATAGATGGGTTTTGTTTTTTATCCATTCTATTACTCTGTGTCTTTTGATTGGTGCATTCAGTCATTTACATTTACGGTGATTATCGATAGATATGTGCTTATTGCCATTGCTGGCTTTAGATTCATAGTAACCAAAAGTTAAAAGGTGGCTTCTTTACTATCTAACAGTCTAACTTAACTGACTTAACATGCTATTACAAACACAATCTAAAGGTTCTTTTTTTTCCCTCCTTTTTCTTCCTCCTCCATACTTTATATATTCAGTGTCATATTGTGTACTCTTTGTCTATCCCTTGACTGTCTTTAGGGGTAGTTGATTTAATTTTGTATCTGCTTAGAAATTAATTGTTCTATTTTCCTTAATGCCCTTTTATTTCCTCTGGTAACATCTATTTATCCTGATGAACACTTCCATCTATAGCAGCCCCTCCAAAATACACTGTAGAGAGAGAATTTGTGGGAGGCAAATTCTCTCAGCTTTTGCTTATTTGGAAATTGTTTAATCCCTCCTTCAAATTTAAATGATAATACTGCTGGGTAGAGTATTCTTGGATCGAAGCCTTTCTGTTCCATTGCGTTAAATATATCATGACATTCCTTTCTGACCTGTAAGGTTTCTGCTGTGAAGTCTGATGATAGTTTGATGGGTTTTCCTTTGTAGGTGATCTTTTTTTCCCTGTTTGGCTGCTTTTAATACAGTGTCCTTGTCCTTGATCTTTGCCATTTTAATGATTGTATGTACTGGGGTTGTCTTCCTTGGTCCCTTGTGTTGGGACATCTGTGCACTCCATGGCCTAAGAGAGTATCTCCTTCCCCAGATTGAGGAAGTTCTCAGCAATTACCTCCTCAAAGAGACTTTCTATCCCTTTTCCCTCTCTTTTTCTCCTGGTACCCCTATAATGTGAATAATGTTTCTTTTTGATTGGTCACACAGTTCTCTTACTAGTCTTTCATTCCTAGACATCCTTTTTTCTCTCTGTGCCTCAGCTTCTTCATATTCCTGTTTTCTAATTTCTATTTCATTTACCATCTCCTCTACCTCAGCTAATCTCCTTTTGAAAAACTGTGTTTTTCAAAGTTTCTATCTCTTTCTTGAAGTCCTCCCTGAGATCTTGAATATTTTTCTGTAGTTCTGTGATCATGTTCATGAATTTTATTTTGAAATTTTTTCAATAAAATTGGTGATTTCAGTTTCACTTAGACCTCTCTCTTTTGTTTGAGGGATTTTGGTTTGTACAAAATTCTTTTGCTGTTTCGTATTTCTAATGATTTTATGGAATAATAACTTTGTGTAGGTGATGGCCTCTGGTGCCTAGAGGCTCTATTGTCTGGAACTGCCCAGCCCCTGGAGCATTGGCAGGGGTTGCAGGTGTGCGCCAGTGTCTGTCAGGAGGAAAGAGCTCTTTCCTCCTTCCTGGCTGCAGTGCCTCCCTCCACTGCCAGGACCAGTGGGACAAGCATGCAGGAAGGAGCCTCTGCGTTATGCCCCTGTAGCTGCCATAGGTGGGGCTGCTCTCTAGCTGGGTTGATGTGATGGTGTGGGCAGCAAATTTGTGAACCAGTACTTGCCAGGAGGAAGGAGTGGCAGGCTGTATATCAGAGTGGGAGGCCTTAGTCCTGCATTGCCAGCCAGGGGGATGGAGTGCCTGAAGCTCCTGAAAGTTCCCAACCTACTGGGCTGAGTGTGCTGGGACAATTTTTTCCATCTGTCCTTACCCCTGGTCAGCATACTCTTTGTAAGCCTTGCACCTTAAGCAGCCCTTTCACTGTTGGAACATCTTTCAAAGTGTCTGCCTTTCTTTTGTCCCAGAGTGGCTTGTTGTAGGTACCTGTTCAAGTGGCTGCAATCTTAGTCTCTCTGAGTATTCTGCCCATCTTTGGTTTCCAGCCCCTCTAATCTCCAGAGCACAATGGAATGTCGATTCATGCTCCTGGAGCATATCTGCAGGCATGCGATTTTAGCAGTCCTTGGCTTCTACTCCCTCCCCACTCTGCCTCTTTTCCTCCCACCTCTGAGCTGGGGTTGTGGGAGAGCTTGGGTCCCACTGAATTGCATCTTTGCTACTTTACTATTTTTTGTGAGGTCTTCTCTTTTCCCCAGATGTAGGCAGTCTTTGGGTTGCTCTTTCAGGATTAGTTGCATTTGCTGTATTTTGGTATTATATGTAGTTTTGGAGGAGATTTCTGCCTCACCTCTCATGCCACCATCTTTCTCCCTGTGTTCTTTACAGAAGGTGTTTCTTTACATTTAATCTGAATTATAAGAAAACAATATATACAACTCCCAGCAGAGTGGTGGACGTTCCTGATACATATTTCACTCATTTCATCTTTTTTCTTGAAATTTTCTCTAAAAATAAAAAAAAAGCCTTAAAAGGTGTAAGATTCAACTCCTATATAGAATGATTTTAAAATTATAAAATTAAACTGTTTCAATTAGAGAGGCATGTGATATGTACAGGAATTTTAGATGAGAAGATATAAATATATTCCCCTTATTAAATATACTATTCTTATTAAAGATTAAAATTCCATGAGAATCTATCTTTCCTACTGTGAACAACAAAATTAAACTTAATTCACTAGCTATTAAATCCAGTTATATTATTTTTTGCGTGAGGAACTTAATCCCATTCTTTTCTTGTTTTTGGTCTACTTGTTTACTAATAAAATTTCTTAGACATATAAAAACTTTTCTTCTCAGGAAAATTTTTCTTGTAGTGAAAATTAGAAGCAGTAAGTTCAATATTTGCAGATGATTATTACTTTCTAGGAAGTGATCTTAGTTACTGTGTAATATTAAAAACCTTGGTCTACCCAGTAAGTTTTTCATCTCTTTAAAAACATTTTAAAAAATTATAAGCCGTACAGATTTTACTTTATTTTAAATTTACTTTTAGAGCACATTGGTTATAGTGGTATGAGTTTAAGGTAGTTGGGCTAGGATGGCAATGTTGAGATGTATATTTTTTTTCATATAAATTACTCCATAAATCTGTAAAAAATGCTTGGGGTATGTTTGTAAATAATGTATTGTCCTTCAAGTGTGATACATTTGTCCCCATGCATATACATTTTATAGAGTTAGACTGAGTCATCTGGATTGCATTTGAAAATATGTCAACTTTGTAAAATAGGTTACCGGATATACCCATATGATCTATTCAGACTTAGTTGGTAATATATATTCCACTCTTCCTTCTGAGGGCCAAAGTGCTCCTATTTTATTGTAGTAGTTGCCATCCAAAGAACCACATAAAAGTTACTGGATCAAAAACCAGATTTTCAGTTTCTGTAGCTTTTATAATACACATGCAACTCTGAATGTGAATATTTCAAAAATTTATAAAGTTTTGATAATATGGGAAATGGATTTTTGTAACTTATTCCAGGCATCACTATATATCCCATAAGTCCTCGGAATGTGAGTCTATTCAGATCCTCAAATCTCAAGAAGGCAGTATGTCTTTATCTTCTTATACACATGAGGTAGCCTGTTTTTACATAGTTGAAAGTTGGTAGGAATGCGATTGTGGCAAATCTCCTTAGAAAAGTGAAGAACATTTGTGAAGAACTTTCTTTAAATTCTTATTCAAAAGTTTTTCCTGCAAAACTACATTTATACTACACTCGATTTTGGAATGGGATGTGATGAAATGTTTAGTTTATAATCATGATTAGTCTTTTAACAAATTTTCTGAGCTTTATTAAATTTCATGAATTAAAAATCCAATTCTTCAGAACTTTTCATTGTTTGCTGAAAATTTTATTTGAGAAAAAAGTACAAAATATGTACACCTCATGTTATGTATTAAACATGAATTAGATTCACTTGAAATTTCAATGATGGGTTATTAAACTTTCTTCAAAACACAAATATCACCCTGTGTAGGCTAAATTATAATAAAACACAAGCAATGGCAATGGACTTCTTAATTTCTTGGCTAACACAGTAGTAGCTATATAAAGTGATGCCTAGAAGGTTACATATGCTGTCTCTGTGGGAAACCAACTTCATTTTGCAGCAAATTAGCAAACAGTGTTTCTCTATAGATGAATATGAGACATGAAATGGCACCATCTCCCATAGTGTACAGATTTAAATTTAGGAAATATACTAAATAAGTAATCTGTCATACTCAAGACATTTTAGGTACATTTTAGGTAAATTGCAACCGGGTTAAGTGGGCAAAATACAATCAGGAGGCCAATGGGTGGGTTTTGACTAGTTCTGGTTGTTTGTTTAATTGAAGTTTAAGTCTGAATTACTTTGAGTCAGAGCTTAGGCTCTGGAATGAAATGTGCCTGATTTTCTTAATAGGTATAAAACATCTGGGCAAGTTTTAGATTCTTCATCTTATAACATGGAACTAATAAATACCTACCTCAAAGGATTGTGTGGTGTTTGGGGCAACATTTCTATTTTTTTCTGTCACTATTTATTCTCCTTTGTGTATTTCATCAATTCTTATGGATTTTAATCCCATCTTCAAAGTAATGATGAAATCTCCAACACATGCCTCTTCTTTGTGCTTTAGACTTGACTACCTACTTGTTAATATATTCATTTCCACTTGGATTTCTCACAGATATCTAAAAGCTACCATAATTCAAATGACAATTTGTTTACCATCCAAATAGATAACTTTGGATTCCTCCCTTCACACCCCAACATTGAAACTATTAATAGTTCTCATTCCATTTCTGAAATATAATTTTAATATCCTTCCATTTCCAGTGCACCTCATCTGCATCTACAATCTATCTTTTCCATTCTTGTGTCTTTCATATCCAGTCTCCACATGGATGCAACTGTGATATCCTTAACATCTAAACTGGATCACATCATGCTTCTGCCTTACCTTCTTTGTGGCTTGCCACTGAATTTAAAATAAAATGCCACCGAATTTAACATTTCTTACCATGGTTCAGAAGGTTCTTGGTGATTGCTTGGTGAATATCTTGCAAAATTTATGTTGAGCTGCAGCCTTTGAAGCTTGCCGCACAAGCTAAATTGTTTTTCCTTCAGTCCTGTGACCACCCAAAGCTCTTTCTGGCCTTGGCATTTTGGCAGAAGATGTGCCCTTTGCATGGCATGCTTTCCCTCACCCCTTCCTTGCCTCACACCTCACTCCAACTCTTCATGTGGTTTTCTTACTTCAGTCTGCAGTTTAAAGATGTCTTCCTCTGAGGTCTTCCCCCCGACTGCCCTAACTAAAAAAGATCCTTGTATGTAATTCTCTTTATCTCCTATATATTTCTATAGTAAGGCTAATAATTAAAATTTTTTTATTATTTATCAGTTTGCTTTCTTTTGTTTGTATTCTCTGTGAGAAGTTAAGCCAACTGAGAACAAGAATAGTGTCTGTTTAGATACTGTCTAGTCTAGGATATCAATTTCTACCCAGTAACCAGCATGGTTCCTGGCACATAGCTGACATTGGCAAAATACATGTTGAATGAGTATATTTAATAAGAAAATGGATGGAAAGCACAATACACAGTGCCCTATTTATATGAAGTGCTCAACAAATGCTAATTATAATAATTGACTTCATATCTCAAATCTTGTTTAAAATTATAAGATAAGATAGTATGAGAATCTTGTGAAAATAATAGTGATATAATAATTGACTCTGATGCTTTTTGTTTGTTTACTCAGTATTTTTGGTGTTACTCTGTAACTTTGGTGAAGGTAGCTTTTTTCTCCTATATTTCCCTGCCATGAATGGTAATTATAACATAGGGCAGTTGTATAATGAAATATTATTTAGCCAAAGAAAAAGAAATCCTGTCATTTCCAACAACATGGATGGATCTAGAGGGTATTAGGCTCAGTGAAATAAGTGAGGTGGAGAAAGACAAACACCATACAATTTCACTTATTATAAGAATATAAAAATAAAGCAAAACAGAATAAACAAAACAGCAGTAGACTTATAGACTGAGAAGTGACTACTGGTTACCATGGGGAAGGGGTTGGAGTGGGTGTGTAGGGAGGGTGAAGGGGATGAAGGGGCACAAAAATTCTCAATTATAAGTTGGTCACAGGGATGGCAGTACAGCATGGAGAATATAGTCAATGATTCTGTAACATCTTCCTGTGCTGACACACTGGAGGGGTGTGAGGATTTAAAAATATGGGTAACTCTTGAACCATTGTCTTGTATATTTGAAACAAATACAAGATTGTATGTCAACGATACTTCAGTAAAACAAAGATAGTGCCGTTGTGATAGGAGGGCTGGTGGTCTTCAAATACATGCATTGACCACAGTCTCTTGATTTAATAGGTCAATTTTTAACTAATTATAAACATACTGACCTTCCAGTTCAGTTATAATCAATCATTAAATGCTCTGACTGTATATACTCAAAAAGAAATTATAGAAAGTAAGAATCATGGGAGAAATAGTGTTTTAGACCCATTTTTTTAAAACTTCCAGATTGATGATTTTTATTCTAAGGCTGATGACTAAATAATCTCTGGAGAGGGACTGTGGCTTATGAGTCTTAGTGGCAGATGGAGGTAACCTGCACTCCTCTGCCTCCTTGGCCAAGTCCACTTGGCAGATGTTCGTCATGTTCACATTTGTTTCTCAGTTCTGAGGATGTGTAACTTGGGATCGGGTCACTTTCAGTTTCGGCAAAACTCCATCTCACTCCAACCACGAACCCCCAGAACTTCTATTTCTATGCAGTCTAAGCCTGGGCAGGGGTATAGGTTTCTCTTACACAGTTCTTGCTATAAAACACTAATTTTCTAAAATATAGACTCTGTATCTGCCTCCTTAAGCTGATACTTCTGGATTTGATCCACCTAAAGAAGAATCAAACAGCTGCCCCTTGGGTTGGTTTAGAGCAGTTTGGAAGGAGGCCTTTTTTCACATTCTTTGACAGAAGGTTGGGATAGGTGGCAATACCAAATACCTCTGAATCCATTGAAGACATTTCCCTTTCATTGAAAGGAAACCCCATAGAAGGATTCTGGGTGCAGAACTTTGACCATTTGCTTTCTCCTCTCCTTCTCTTCCTAATGATCTTCTTGTCCCAAAAGATGGCATACTTCTATTTTAGTTACCCTATTTTGTAGAGTAACACATAAGATCTTATTCTTCAATGAATAAAGAGGAGTTCCTCCATTTTTGTCAGAGTACTGGATAATTTGAGTCTTCCAGGCTTGGTCTCTACTATACTGCTAAGGGGGAGGGAAAAAGACCACCTGAGAAATCCTTTCTCAAAACAATAACTCAACAACCCAGCATATAGGAATTTTTCTTCCTACAAAATTTTGTTTTAACATACAAAATACTACCAAGGCTTTTTCTCCCAACCACCCACACATTACTTTACATTCTTTCTTTAAAAAGTTCTAATTTTATCCAATAGGCAAATGCATGCCTTTGGCTGATTAGGTAAAGATCTACTCATAAAGGTAATCACAGAGACAAAGGAGATAATTACACTCACGATTATCTAAATATATCCTCTATACTAGGCATTCGCATTGAACATAAAATTATGAAGACTGGGAGAAACAGTTTGGTACAGATGTTAAATTATTCATAACACCAGGAGAAGAGTTATAAAAAGACAGATCTTAAAAGATATGTCAATGTGCCTGTGAATATAGTTCACCATACATTAATTATTTTGGGTTAGGGGGTAACTTTAGTTTCTGAAGTTGAGGGGCTTAATATGAATCTACCAGGAGTACACACTGTAGCTTGTTTTAGTTGGCAATATTTAAATTCAAAAGTTGTCTGCTCAGTTTTCTCGACCTCATATTCTCCTCTGCCTATCCTATACGCATTCAATCTCTTGTCTCAGATTTTGCATGATTTAGTGAGGAGCAAGGTCTGTGTAAAGAAGTTGCTCAGTCAGCACTTAGAAAAGGAAGCAAAATTTGTAGCATTGGCTCTGCTGGTAGATAAGCTGCAAGAAAAGATTGTGGTTATTAAAATAAGATAGTGACTGTTAGATGCCTTTGCCAAAAGGTTTATTATAATAGGATATGGATCTCGCTAATTAACTCAGAAAAATGTAGTAAATCTAGACGGTCCTCTCTGGAAAATACAGAAAGGACAATTTATATGCTTAGACAGTGTTATATAATCAGAACCTTTTCATTCAATGGGCCATGCACTCTACTGGTGGGCAGGATAAGTTGGGCATTTGACTGAGGTACCAGGATACAATATTTAAATTCCAAAATGAAGATCCAGGTACAAAGGATAATATTTAAAGGTAATACCAAGATGCAGTTTCTTAACTCTTGAAATTTCTAACAAATGTTGAGGTCATGAAATTACTGAGTAGACAGTGAATTATCAAGCCTTTGAGGATTGAAGTAATTTCTTGGAGTAGGCGGTTGGGGTTATGGTGGTTAACTCCTAAATCTGTGCTCTCAAGGAGAGCTTGATATGCGTCTCCAGGTGTACGAGGGAAGAAGGAGTAGGTGTCAGGCAATGACGGAGCAATCTAAGGTCAGGGGCCTGCCGCCGTCTGCCTAAGGCAGGAGAACAGGGCGAGGAGAGGGTTTGGTGCTGCGCTTGAAGTAACTCTGCTCTCTTCCAGGGGTGATCCTGGGCTAGGAATGCCAGTACAAAAGACATTTTGCCCCAAAATCTTTCTACCGGGAGGTGGGGAAATTCCAACAAAGAGGCACTCTTTGCAGAAGTTGAAGAAGAGGAGGACTGGAGGGGGAGCAGTCCAATGGGAGAAACAGTGGGCTGCCAAAGGGTAGCCATCTGATTCTTCCTTGGATGGATAAAATCCAAAAATGTCAGCTTAAGGAGGCAGGTATGGAGTCTATCTTGGAAAGGCAGAGCCCTTTAAAGCAAGAGCTGTGTGTGAGAATGAGAAGCCTATGTCCTTATCCAGCCTGGGACTGAGCAGGAGGTGGGGGATCACTGAACCCGTGAAATCACTCAGGAGAGAA
Organism: Phataginus tricuspis; assembly: GCA_029783875.1. Lineage (NCBI taxonomy): Eukaryota > Metazoa > Chordata > Mammalia > Pholidota > Manidae > Phataginus > Phataginus tricuspis. The sequence goes on along the minus strand of JAQQAC010013566.1, from coordinate 5,912,523 downwards.
AAGTTGACTTTCAACCCCACTGCAGCCAGAAACTGAAAAGCCAGGAAAATCAAATTATCTGGAAAGAATATTTCTTTTTCTCCCCTTGCACTCAAATTTTAAAGGATATGGAAAGTAGGCACTGCAAGCTGGATGGGGAAGTTCAGAGAGAGAGAAAAAGCTGATTATACCCTCGTCCCAAAAGGCTGATACCCATCTAAATCCAGACCAAGATGATTGGAAAGATTGAACTACAAGTCATATCCAGACATTTTATTTTTGCACTGGGCAGGATATTTTGATTAATAAACTGAAATGATTCTAACTTAAGTGAGTCTAAGAGTAAGCAGAAAAGTCATAATTCCTACCAAGGTTTTCATTCAGGGGAAGGGAAATTTCCATGAGGTTAAGGCAAGGCTAAGAAATAAAGCTGTGTTGGAAAAATATGACATCATTCATGACTACATTAGATCTTAGATAAACAAACAATGAGATGCAGTCCTGTCCTCAAAGTCAACAGTACAATGTCTTTTAAAGAAGACTGATATTTAAATACAAATGGGACACTAGGGAGAGACATTTAGCCAAGACAAAGAGGGATAAGAGAAAATTTCCCTGAAGGATGCAACATAAGTTGAGTCTTGAAATATGAAGTGGTATGAGCTGGGAGAGGCAAGAGTGGTTCTGGGTAGAAGGAGCATTGCATGCAGCGTCAAGATCAATTTTTATAGATTTTTCTAGAGAGGGTTTCTGCTTAAACATGCTGCCCCTTTTTGTTCTATCTGCTGAACTGAGTTGAGCCAAAGAACCAGAATGGACCCACAAAGGTGATTTGTGCCTGTGAGTCTCCAAAGAGTATAGATCTCACCTCTCTAAATTTATGGAGCGAACATTTCCTTAAGGCAGAGGAGTTTTTAGCCCAAACTAGAAAGTAAAGAGACTCCTTGAATTTGAAGTCTACAGGATTCTTCCAAATCTCTGCAGTTGAAGACCTACCCCTCCACTGCACCAGTTCTAGGTCTTGATTTGAGGCTGGAGGTAAGGTGGGAAAGAGTTGATAGACTATTTCTGACTCAAAGTGAACTATTCTCTCTTCTCTTTGATGTTTTTAAAATTTGGGTTGGATTGATTCTTGCCACTTATTTGTAAGTCAAATTAACTATTTACTAATTTCTAGGCATGTTCACTTATTGTATGTATTGTATGTAAAAACTCCTGTAAGAGGGAAGTAATGTGGGCCATGTGAAGGCAGATGCTAACCAATAACTCCTATATATCTGAGAATCTTGAGAATTTGCCAGAGGATATATTGAACAAAAACATCTGGCGAAGAATCACAAGTGCCATTGAACTCACAGTGAATAAAATTAGGAAGAGTTTAAACAAACAAGTGAGCACTTTATCCCACAGGTCATTATTCTGTTCCTTATTTTTTATAAGACTCAAACTCTCAGGTTAGCAACAAAAGGATAATAGAGTTCTGATTTTCAATTCTAAATCTTTGAAGTTGAAGAGCCACATGGAACAACAGAAGAGGACTCAGCTTAGGGCAAGGGGCTGCTTAGTCCTGGGTCTACCACTCGGCCGCTGGATGGCTTAAGGAAAATCATTCATCTTCTCTGCATCTCCATTCAGTCATTTAGAAAAGTGCCCTTTCCATTTCAAAATTTTGTTTTTAGAATCAGAAAAGTTAATGCATTTTAGGCTGTTAAAGGCCACACAAATGTTAGTTGTAATTATTTTGAGAATAGACCTGGTTTTAAATCCTGGACTACATGTGAGCTCTAGAAAGTTTTCATTCTTTTACTTCTTACAAGCTATGCATCCTTGGTCAGGTTATTTAATATCTCTGTGCATCTGATTCTGCATGTGTAAATTGAAAACAGTATCTATGTTGAAAGGTTGTTAAAAGTTTTAACAAGAGTATGCATATTAAATGTAAGAACAAGTATCTAGTTGAGTGCCTGATACAGGTACTAGAAATTTAAGGCTATTTATTTATTTATTTATTTATATTTTTTGCAAGAGTGGAGAACATTTTATTCTCTTTTTTTTTTACAATTTATTTTATTTTAGTATCATTAACCTACCATTACACGAGCAATATTGTGATGATTAAACTCCCCCCTTCATCAGGTCCCCCCACCAACCCTACTACAGTCACTGTCCATCAGTGTAGTGAGATGAGAATCACTACTTGTCTTCTCTGATTATTACTTTAAAGTAATAATAATAATTTCCCTTATTACCTGTTCTTCTAGCACTGTTCCAGTTATCTAGGCCCCTGGTGGCAATAGACCCCTGGTGTTTGTGTCTAGCTTTGACTTCTTTGTTTGTGTCTATTACTCTCTCTTGCTAAGTGGGCAGGCTGACTCATCTGGCTGCATAAAGCATCTAGAGCTTCATCTAATCACGTTAGTGGAGGGGGCTGATTCTTCTCCTTACTGGCTTCAGTGTACCTACCTGTGCGTTATGGCACACTTGATTCACTCTAACTTTTGATGCGAGATCTAACAGCATTCTCTGTTGGACCCAGAGACCTAACCAAGATCATTCAAAAGTCAAACTGATATGAAAGTTTGATTCCTTTACTCCAAGAATCTGTTTAGCATTCTTTCTTCAGGGAGTATAGTAGCAGTTTTTACTCACCAAGGAGAAAAGGTCCAGTTGCCCTCTAGGCTGCAGACCCTGTCTCAGTGGGACTCGTGGGTTACATGGCTGTGCTTAGGCGCAGATCCCATGGGGCTGCGTCTCCATATTAATACCACCAGAGCCAAAACCAAATGAAGATTCGGCACAGGGCCAGTAACTGAGATTTTCCTTTTCTCATCACTTGGCTAGTATTTTGGATTCTTTTGATCTAAAACCAAACAAAACAAAATCTTTGGAATTAGTCCAAATCCCATTTTCTTTGTTGAGATGAGGGTAGGTGATGTGATTGTTTATTAGGATGAGCTGCTATTGAACCTATCTACAAAAGTGCAATAAAAATGGAAACAACAATTTTCTTGTCCTTTGTCAATCAACCGATTGGTTGACAAATATTCAGTGATTCCCAAGAAAGTGGATGTTGTTATAGGCCCACATTCCATTATCTGAAATCCTTGGCACCAGATGTGCATATGGATTCAGAATTTTTAAGATTTTAGAAAGGCAATAAAGTGCGCATACTGTATTTTGCATAATGTTGCCAGCAAGATCTGTGGCAATACCTTGAAAACAAATATGCTTTCTTTCTGTGAAACATTCAACTAGTCAAGCCAGATAGGATGAAATAAAGACTATAATGTTTCCCATTAGTGCGGGACAGGTTTTGGAGCCATATTTTGTTCAGTTATGCCAACTTTTGCTCATAAATGAGTTATAAAAACACACTCAGATGTTATAATTTTTAGATTCTGGATTTCACATGAAAGATTGTGAACCTTACAATGCTAACTAAGAAAGATGCTGATCAAAAGTTCTCACATGTGCCCAAATTGTATAAACATACTTGGCAACATGCAACTCTCCCACAAAGGTACATTTAGTAACATCGGAGACTAAAAGATTTTTTTCAAAAATGTTGGCTGTATCATTTGTGTACCTCTGTACATTATGATAACATAAATTTCCAATCTTAGCAAGTTGCCAAATAGACTTTGACACCTTATATTCCCTTGCTTGCTGCTATTTCCACTGCAGTACATAACACCTCCATCCAGCTATTTCTCAGTCAAGAAATCAAACATTATTCTCACTGATATTTTCTTCATCCTCGCTCTGTGCCTATTTTGAATTCACCATCCATTCTTTCCTTTTTTTTAATCACAAAAGTTGATCTCAAACACACTCCAAACAAACACTGAGTGTTTATACACATTGCTTGTATTATGTGTCATACATTGCTTAGTACACTGTTTTCCATTGCACTTAGAATATGTCAAAAGTTCTTCACAAAAAGTATAATTTCCTGGTGATCTGGCCCTTGCCTGTCTCTCTAATGTTATCTTATACCATTCTCTTCCACCTGCTTGCTATTCCTGGAAAACATAATTATTTCTCTTTTAAGGTGTATATACATATATATGTTGGCCCGTACTTGAAGTGCCCTCCACCTCTCACTCTGTCTCCAGATCATCCTTGTTTAAATGCTTTTAACTTAAACAGACCTTCCCAAATCTAAAGGAGGTCTCCACTCTTTTTCACAGTACTGTGGTCTTTTCCTTCAAATTGTCACAATTTGATTATATACTTATTTCTATGTTTTTTGGTTAATGTCTGTCTCCCACATTAGACTGTAAGGCCCATGGGCAGGGCCCATATTTGTTGGGTCACTACTCTGTGCACAGTGCTTAACAGAGGGTAGGAGCTCAAAAATGTTGGATAAATGTTGATGCTGAATAAATGAATAGCTTAATTGGTAGTGACTAACAGCTAACAAAGCAGTCTCACACTCATTATCACATTTAATCTCAAATCAACCATGTGAGAGAAGCAGGAAAGATATTATTAGCTCTAGGTTATAGATAAATGGGCCACATTCAGAAAGATTAAACAATTTGATTAGAATCACATAAGAATGAGAATAATGCCTTAGATTTCTGATTCTTAACCCATCATTTTTTGTTATTTTCCCCTAGTGACTCTGTACTATTTCTCTCTCAATCTTTGAAAATGAAAGTAGATTTAGAAATCATGCTTATAGATTTCAATAGGAAAAAATTATGTAACAGAATTGCAAGTAGTTGAATTAAATTCCTGAAATGAATCTTGCTCCTAATTGTTTTCTTTACCAACTGGGCTTTGTCATTTCAGGAGAGAACACAAAGGCAGCTGACTTGGGGACTCAGGGGCACATTTATAAAATGGTAAGAGAATACACAAAGGTAAGTCTAACCTTGCATTCATGGATGTGCTCAAGGACTGAAAATCATGTAAAAGGAATGAAAATCTGCCTATTGTAAAAGAGAAGTATCTGATAGACAGTGAGAGAAATAAAAGCTTATTTTTACTATTTGCTTAAGAAATTTTATTAAGGCCTTTTCTTTCTTCATCAGGGCACACTCTGGGGATACAAATACTCTATAGATGCAGTTGCTTAAAAATAATTCTGATGAGGACATAAACAAATGAAGCTGTATTTTTAATGGGGAAGGCTAGCCCAGGAGACCAATCTCCTCTTGACTTTGTTTTACTTATCTACAAAATGAAAGGCTTAACTAGATGTTTCATAAAGCAATTTCAATTCTTAATATTCTTTTATATGGATTCAAGAATTAGGAGGGAGATGCTGTAATTGTGAAGTCCTTAATATAAAATGATATGAGGTTGACTTATTTCTCAACCTCTTATCATTCATTCTGTTTTAAGAAATAGTTGAACAGATATGTTAAATAAAGGCAAAGTTTTGTTATAGATTTTGACATTTCTACAAGGTCAGGCCACCTCCACAAGGTCAGGCCACCTCCACAAGGTCAGGCCACCTCCACAAGGTCAGGCCACCTCCACAAGGTCAGGACACCTTCACAAGGTCAGGCCACCTTCACAAAGTTAGATCATCAAACAGTATCTCTTCAAGTTTTAGGTCAAATCCAAGTGCCAGAAAATGTTAACAGAAAGAGATGCAATATTGGTAAAATGCAAGGCAGCTATTGCCAAGAAAAGGTGCTGCAGTAGACTTCCAAATGTACACCGTTCCTTTCAGGAAATATGGAAATTAGCACTTCAGGAATATGTTTGTGAACCCTCACATAAGAAGACAAGCCTGATTGCAAAATGAAACTGTAGGTACATGTAGCACATCGTGAAATCTGCTCACGATCACTCAGTAGAGGACAATGGCACCCTGGTCTAGCCAGTTAAGAGACTGGGCCCTGACATCAAAGAGATCTAAGTTTGAAATCCTGGCTCTGGCATTTGCTTTTTTTGGTGGTCTTAGGAAAGTACTGCTCTGTCTATGCATAAGTCTATAAAATTGTAGAAATCTCTTTCTATAAATGAGACAATACATGTAAATATGTATATTCTAAAATGTTAGCTTTGCCAGGTAAATTATTCCTTATTGTAAATAAAGTGAAGGTTCCTATGGCAAGGATTCTCACCTGGCCCTGGTTGGCTAGCTCACTACACACATGTGGGCAATACGATGTTACTGACTCTATATAAAGAGCTCCACCGAGGGCTCTGAGAGACACGGTGGCACAGCTGCAAGGCTGCAGAAGAGCAGAGACAATACCGGAGTGGTGGCAGCACTGAGTACAGAGACTGAGATGGCTGTGGGGGCAGAGAGGCCCAGAGGCAGAGACCAGCTTGCTGTCTGCAGACTCGCTCTGATTGGACGGTATTCTAGTGATTGACCTGCCACTGTGGGAATAAAGTTGGGTATAAACCCTTTGACTCCAAGAACTTTACACTGTCATTTCTTTGGTCTCATTGAATCCACAGTGAACTTGTCCAGAGCTGAAACCCATTGGCGAGACACTTATTTAAAGAAATTCTTTTTATTTCAATACAAAGTATTCATGCTCCCAGGCTATAGCTAAAATGAGAGAGGAATAAATGCCTATTATTAAAACATTTTCTAAGAAATATTTACTTTAAACTTTAATTATTTTAAATTGATTTGATTAATAATTGATGATAATGCATTTTTTTGAGATAACAAAGAATGGCCTTAATTAGACAATAATCCTCCTCCCATTTTTTTTGTCATTTGTTTGCTCAAGTTCCATTCCTATGGCTCCACATGAAGTGTTTTTTCCACCTAAGCCCAGCTTTCTGGGGACTGTTCTCTATTGTCACATGATTATCTTCTGCTGCAAAGCTCCCAGAATGCAAAGCCACAAATGCAGTGTGTGATTGTCCATAATTGTAAATCCACCCACTCTATTTCCATTTTTGTTCATTGTAGGTAATCACATTTTAGTCCTCAGCTGGAGAGCATCATATACATTAACTGGCACTGAGGTTGCTACTGGCTACCACTTTTATTTTGGAAAAGTATTTAAGGCAAAAATATATAAATTCTGTTCTAAGCGCTTCAGTTATTCGAAACTTTTTACATGCAGTTCTCAGAGAAAGCTTGCACAGGAATTGCTTTTGATTATCCAGATATAATTAGAAGCTTATTGAAGAGGAAATAATATGAGAATTAGCATCTTACATAAGGCACGGAGTGTGGTACCTTGTGGAGGAATAAATCGAGACAGGAACAGTTATAAACACTTTCTAAGCAAGTCCTAAATTTCAAGTAGAGGCAGTCCCCACATTATGGTGGTTCGACTTAAAATTTTTCGACCTTATGATGGTATGAAAGCCATTTGCATTCAGTAGAAACCATACTCTGAATTTTAAATTCTGATTTTTCCGTGGACTAGCTATATGCTGTATAAAACTCTCTCATGACGCTGGGCCATAGAAGTGAGCCAGAGCTCCGGTAGGCCACGTGATCATGAGGGTGAATGACTGATAGATTTACAACCATTCTGAACCCGTGCATTCTGTACTCATTCTGTTTTCCACTTTCAGTAAAGTGTATAGTCAACTACATGAGACATTCAAGACTTTATTATAAAATAGGCTTTGTCTTCGATTATTTTGCCCAACTGTAGGCTAGTGTAAGTGTTCTGAGCATGTTTAAGGTAGGCTAGACTGAACTGCGGTCTTAGGTAGATTAAGTTTATCGATGCATTTTTGATTTATGATATTTTCAACTTATGATGGGTTTATTGGGTCAGTCAAGGGAGATCTATAAATTACTGTGAAAAATGGAAGTGGGAGGACCCAGTGATCTCTTGGAAATGTTAATTTCATGACCAAGAATTGGACTAGTAGTTTAGAAAATCTTGATGTAGGTATTTGTTGTTTGCAGGCTATAAATTGAATAACTAATTTGACTAATTTTGGGAGTGATCTGTAAGTGTGAAAGGACGTGTACCAGAAAGACTAGATCTGCTGTTGGTTGCATCATATTCTTTCCATTTAAGGCACCTCTGGGTATCAGGGTCTTCTTACTATGTATCATGGAACTCAAGATCTGGAAATTGCTCGAATGATCCAATTGGTTTCCTCAAGGTCCATTCCAATACTTGAAATGTAATGAGCATATTAAAAAGTTAGGAGAATTACCAGAGGAAAGAATGTTTCAATTTTGCTTAACCCAGCATTTCCCAAATTTGGCCATCAAACCTTTTTATTGGAGAATAATACCTATTAAAACCAAGGACACAAATAAGAGGAACACTGGGTTAAGTACTGGTTGTAGAAGGGTTTTCTTCAGTTGCAAATATTCACCTGGTAGTTAACACTTAAGAGAAATCAAAGTTACACTATTAACACTTAAGAATATGTTACCAAGATTAAAGATGGCGGCATGAGAGGTGAGACAGAGGCTTCCTCCTAAAACCGCACATAATATGAAAATAAAGCTACTACAACTACTCTTGAAAGAGCAACGGGAAAGAGAACTACAATAAACTGCATACACCTGGAGACAAGAGCAGCCCTCACAGGAAACGGTAATGTACTAAAGCTGTGGTCCTGCGGGATCCAAGCCCCTCCCCCACCCCAGCTCACCAGCAGGAGGAACAGGAACAGAGCAGAGAGGGAGTGGAGAACAGGGACTGTTTAATACCTAACTCTGGAGATCTACTCTGGGAGCACAAACCTACATTTCATGGTGCTTGCATGATACTCTTGTAATTAGGAGCTTGGAAAGCTAAGACAGGCGGAGTTCCTGGAGAGACTAAGATTCTGGCTGCTTGTGAGATCAGGGATACATACCCAGCTTCTCCAGGATGGGGGAGGGGCAGGAAGTCTGAGAGATTTCCTGGAAGGGAGGACCTTGGAAGGAGGCCTGCGGAGGGGGCAAGGACTGCACGGAGCTTGCTGCTCGGGAGAAAGGACAGGTGGGCAGGATTGTCCGGGTGTACTCTGCCCAGCAGATTGGGGGTTTTCTGATCTTCAGCTGTGCCAGCTCCCTGGCTGCCTGCATGGCTCCAGGAACACCTTCTGTGACAGGCAGACTAGTGCACCTTTTGCCTGGCCAGCCCCACCGGGCTTGCAAACCTGGAAGCCCTTCCCTGGTGTTGGGCCAAACGGAGGGAGGACCTATCTACAACAACTTAAAAGGCAAAGCACAGAGGCTTATACCTGTGTGCTCAGCCCACCGGTTCAGACAGTGGAGAAAGGCATAGAAGCCAGGAACCAGGAAACAGCCCTTTCCTCCCCTGAGGCACCAATACCACTCCCCTACAATCTCTGACATTGCTTCAGGGGCTGAGCAGCTCCAGAGAGTAGAGCTTCTGGGCACTAGAGGGCTCCATACACAAATATGAAATGCCAAAGGAACCTGGTCCAGAGTAAAATTATGAACACAACTCCTGAGAAAGATTTTAATGATATGGACCTATGACTCTCCCTGAAAGGGAGTTCAAAATAAAAATCATTCACATGCTCATGGAGGTACGGAAAGATATTCAAGAACTCAGGAATGAATTCCAGTCAGAGATCCAATCCTTGAGGAACACAATGGACGGTGTTAAAAGCAGATTGGATACGGTGGAGGAGATGATAAATGAAATAAAACTAGAGAAGAGGAATACAAAGACGCTGAGGTGCTGAGAGAAAAAAGGATCTCTAGGAATGAAAGAATATTGAGAGAACTGTGTGACCAATCCAAACCGAACAATATTTGCATTATAGGAGTACCAGAGGAAGAAGAGAGAGAAAAAGGGATAGAAAGTGTCTTCGAAGAAATAATTGCTGAAAACTTTCCCACACTGGGGAAGGAAATAGTCTTACAGTCCACAGAAGCCCACAGAACTCCCAACACAAGGGACCCAAGGAAGACAACACCAAGACACATAATAATTCATATGGTAAAGGTCAAAGATAAAGACAGAGTATTAAAGGCAGCTAGAGAGAGAAAAAAGATCACCTACAAAGGAAAACCCATCAGACTATCATCAGACTTCTCAACAGAAATTTTACTGGCCAGAAGAGAATGGCATGATATATTTAACGTAATGAAACAGAAGGGCCTCGAACCAAGACTATTGTATCCAGCACGATTATCATTTAAATATGATGGAGGGATTAAACAATTTCCAGACAAAGGAAAGTTGAAAGAGTTTGCCTCTCATAAACCACCACTACAGGATAGCTTAAATGGACTGCTCTAGAGGGAAGCACCCCAAAGGCTAAAAAGATGTCACCAGAGAAAATAAAATCATAGCAAAGAAAGCAGACCATCCAAATACTAACTAAAGGCAAAGAATGAAACACCCAATATATAAAGAATGGAGGAGGAAGAATAGGAAGGGAGAGATAAAGAAACATCAGACAGCGTTCACAATAACTTAACAAGAAAGTTAAGTTAGATTCTCAGATAGTAAAGAAGCAACCCTTGAACCTTTGGTAACCACGAATCTAAAGCCAGCAATGGCAATAAGTACATATCTATCAATAATCACCCTAAATGTAAATGGACTGAATGCACCAATCAAAAAACACAGAGTAACGAGTGGATAAAAAAGCAAGACCCATCTATATGCTGCTTACAAGAGACTCACCTCAAACCCAAAGATATACACATATTAAAAGTTAAGGGATGGAAAAAGATATTTAATGCAAACAACAAAGAGAAAAAAGCAGGTGTCAGACAAAATAGACTTCAAAACGAAGAAAGTAGCAAGAGATAAAGAAGGACATTACATAAAGATAAAGGGGTCAGTCCAACAAGAAGATATAACCATTATAAACATATATGCACCCAACACAGGAGCGCCAACATATGTGAAACAAATACTAACAGAATTGAAGGAGGAAATAGACAACAATATGTTCATTTTAGGAGACTTCAACACACCACTCACTCCAAAGGATAGATCAACCAGACAGAGAACAAGTAAAGACACAGAAGCACTAAACAACACACTAGAACAGATGGACCTAACAGATATCTACAGAACTCTGCACCCAAAAGCAACAGAATACACTTTCTTCTCAAGTGCATACGGAACATTTTCCAGAATAGACCACATACTAGGCCACAAAAAGAACCTCAATAATTTCAAAAATATTGAAATCCTACCAAACAACTTCTCAGATCACAAAGGTATAAAACTAGAAATAAATTTTAGAAAGAAATCAAAAAGGCTCACAAATACATGGAGACTTAACAACATTCTCCTAATGAATCAATGGGTTAACGACCAAATCAAAACAGAAATCAAAGAATATATGGAGACTAATGACAACAACAACACAAAGCCACAACTTCTGTGGGACGCAGCAAAGGCAGTTCTAAGAGGAAAGTATATTGCAATCCAGGCCTATTTAGAAAAGGAAGAGCATTCCCAAATGAACAGTCTAAAGACACAATTATTGAAACTGGAAAAAGAAGAACAAAGGAGGCGCAAAGTCACCAGAAGGAGGGACATAATAAAGATCAGAGAAGATAAAAATAAAATTGAGAAGAATAAAACAATAGAAAAAAATCAATGAAACCAAGAGCTGGTTGTTTGAAAAAATAAACCAAATAGATAAACCCCTAGCCAGACTCATTAAGAGAAAAAGAGGATCTACACACATGAACAGAATCAGAAATGAGAAAGGAAAAATAACGACGGACCCCACAGAAATACAAAGAATTATAAGAGAATATTATGAGCATCTGTATGCTAACAAGCTGCAAAACCTAGAAGAAATGGAAAACTTCTTAGAAAAATACAACCTCCAAGACTGACCAAGCAAGAAACAGAAAAACTAAACAGACCAATCACCAGCAACGAAATTGAATCGGTAATCAAAAAACTACCCAAGAACAAAACCCCCAGACCTGACGGATTCACCTCTGAATTCTACCAGACATATAGAGAAGAAATAACACCCATTCTCCTTAAAGTTTTCCAAAAAAGGGAAGAGGAGGTAATTCTTTCAAACTCATTCTATGAAGCCAGCATCACTCTAATACCGAAACTGGCAAAGACCTCACCAAAAAATAAAATTACACACCAATATCCCTGATGAACATAGATGCAAAAGTACACAACAAAATATTAGCAAACCGAATTAAAAAATACATCAAGTGGATTATACACCATGATCAAGTGGGATTCATCCCAGGGTTGCAAGGATGGTACAACATTCGAAAATCCATCAACATCATCCACCACATCAACAAAAAGAAGAACAAAACCACATGATCATCTCCATAGATGCTGAAAAAACATTTGACAAAATTCAACATCCATTCATGATAAAAACTCTCAACAAAATGGGTATAGAGGGCAAGTACCTCAACATCATAAAATCCATATATGACAAACCCACAGCTAACATCTTACTTAACAGCGAGAAACTGAAAGGTTTTCATCTAAGATTGGGAACAAGACAGGGATGCCCACTCTCTCCACTGTTATTCAACATAGTAATGGAGGTCCTAGCCACGGCAATCAGACAAAACAAAGAAATACAAGGCATTCAAATTGGTAAAGAAGAAGTCAAATTGTCACTATTTGTAGATGACATGATATTGTACATAAAAAACCCTAAAGACTCCACTCCAAAACTACTAGAACTAATATCTGAATTCAGCAAAGTTGCAGGATTCAAAATTAACACACAGAAATCTGTTGCTTTCCTATACACTAATGATGGACTAACAGAAAGAGAAATCAGAAAAACAATTCCATTCACAATTGCATCTAAAAGAATAAAATACCTAGGAATAAACCTAACCAAGGAAGTGAAAGACCTGTACTCTGAAAACTACAAGACACTCCTAGGAGAAACTAAAGAGGACACTACCAAATGGAAATGCATCCCATGCTCTTGGCTAGGAAGAATAAATATTGTCAAAATGGCTATACTACCTAAAGCAATTTACAGATTCAATGCAATCCCTATCAAACTACCAACAGTTTTCTTCAATGAACTGGAACAAATAACTCAAAAATTCATATGGAACCACAAAAAACCCCGAATAGCCAAAGCAATCCTGAGAAGGAGGAATCAAACAGGGGGAATTACGCTCCCTGACTTCAAACTCTACTACAAAGCCACAGTAATCAAGACAATTTGGTACTAGCACAAAAACAGACCCACAGACCAGTGGAACAGAATAAAAATCCAAACATTAACCCAAACATATATAGTCAATTAATATTTGATAAAGGAGCCTTGGATATACAAAGGGGAGATGACAGCCTCCTCAGCAGCTGGTGGAAAAACTGGACAGCTACATGTAAGAGAATGAAACTGGACTACTGTCTAACCCCATACACAAAGGTAAATTTAAGGTGGATCAAAGAGCTGAATGTAAGTCATGAAACCATAAAACTCTTAGAAAAAAACATAGGCAAAAATCTCTTGGACATAAACATGAGTGACTTCTTCATGAACATATCCCCCCGAGCAAGGGAAACAAAAGCAAAAATGAACAACTGGGGCTATATCAAGCTTAAAAGCTTCTATACAGCAGAGGACACCATCAGTAGAACAAAAAGACATTCTACAGTATGTGAAAATATATTCATAAATGATGCATCTGAGAAGGGGTTGACATCCAAAATATAAAGAACTCTCACACCTTAACAAACAAAAAGCAAATAATCCAATTAAGAAATGGGCAAGGGACATGAATAGACACTTCTCTAAAGGAATAATTCAGATGGCCAACAGGCACATGAAAAGATGCTCCACATCGCTGCTCATCAGAGAAATGCAGATTAAAACCACAATGAGATATCACCTCACACCAGTGAGGATGGCCAACATCCAAAACACAAACAACAACAAGTGTTGGCGAGGATGTGGAGAAAAGGGAACCCACCTACACTGCTGGTGGGAATGCAAATGAATTCAACCATTGTGGAAAGCAGTATGGAGGTTCCTCAAAAATCTCAAAATAGAAATACCATTCGATCCAGGAATCCCACTCCTAGGAATTTACCCTAAGAATGCAGCAGCCCAGTTTCAAAAAGACAGATGCACCCCTATGTTTATTGCAGCATTATTTACAATAGCCAAGAAATGGAAACAGCCTAAGTGTCTATCAGTAGATGAATGGATTAAGAAGATGTGGTACAAATACACAATGGAATATTATTCAGCCATAAGAAGAAAAGAAATCCTACCATTTGCAACAACATGGATGGAGTTAGAGGGTATTATGCTCAGTGAAATAAGCCAAGCCGAAAAAGACAAGTATCAAATGATTTCACTCATATGTGGAGTATAAGAACAAAGAAAAAAACTGAAGGAACAAAACAGCAGCAGACTCACAGAACCCAAAAACGGACTAATAGTTATCAAAGGGAAAGGGACTGAGGAAAATGGGTGGGAAGGTAGGGATAAGAGGGTAAAAGTGTATTACGATTAGCAGACGTAAGGTAGCGGGGGCACGGGGAGGGCTTTACAACTCAGAGAAGACAAGTAGTAACTCTATAGCATCTCACTACGCTGATGGACAGTGACTGTAATGGGGTTGGTGGGGGGGACCTGATGAAGGGGGTAGTTTAATCACCATAATATTGCACATGTAACTGTAGATTAATGATTACAAGATAAATTGTAAACAAAAATAAATAAATAAATAAAAACAAATAAGCAAACAAAAACAAAAACAAAAGCTTTAAAAAAAAAGAATATGTTACCATGATTTAATTTCCGATTATAGGGACTCTTGTTTTCCAGAATAGAGTATCCTAATACAATGGGGATAGTCATAATTACACTAATAACTACTATTTTTTTAAAAGCTACTAGATGCCTAGCATAAAGCAAGCTATGAAATATGTGCAAATTGATTTAAACTTCATAACAAGCCCGTAAGTCTCTAAATCTCATTTTAAAAATTACTGAGCTATTTTTGTAATAATAGTTGCTAATGAATTAATGAAATCAATGAAGAGTTGATTTTTTCTATATATGAGTTGATGTAAAATTATATAATTTAATTATATTGGATGTTAAAAGGAAAAAGAGAACAAGAAATCTCAAACAACCTTGAGGTTGTTGATTGATAATGGAGAAAAGTATGCTTTATTGTAAATCTTTGACTCCACATTTGTTTTCTTTTCATGGCTAATCAGTAGTCAAAACTCTTTATTTCTGCCTTTTAATAATTCTTAAGCTCTGATCCATGGACTGGTGATATTTTGGCCTGCACTCTAGCTGCCTCTGGGAAAACTGCCTCTTTTCCTTCGACCGCAATACAACTTCTAGACTTACTAGAACGACATCTGGGAACAGCTTTAAAAATCTCACTATACTTCTCATAGTGTTTTGATGTCACAATGTCTCACATCCTAATCCTCATAAATGAACCATGGCCTTTCTTCTTCTGACTGATTGCCAAATGTGCTCTAGCTTGCAAATACATCTCCAATTACATGAAACACTTCCATTCCTCAATCATGGCAAGGAGTCTCAATTATTCTGCCCAATCCTCCTTCTTAATGCTCTCCTTACTTGGGTAGATACTACTTTACAATTCTGCAGAGATGACCACTTCCTCTAGGAACCAGCTTTATGGATAAATAAAGTGTTCTTGTAATAGTATTATGCTATTGTATAGAAATGCTTTTGCCTCTCTTCTGAATGGAATGATGGGAGGGACTCTAATTTATTTCTGGAACTCCATTACTTAAATCAGCAAAAGTCTAATAAAAGATTGTAAGTTCAGACAGTGCTGGACTCTGGGTACCAAGATACAGTTCCTGAGCTTAAAGAAGTTATAGTCTAGTTGAGAAATAGAGAAATGTCTGGATAATTATAATACCATAAAGTAAGCATTGTGGTAGGTAATCAAAGTAACCATAAAAGCACAAAAGAAGAGACCGAAACACAGTGTGGAAGGGAGGGGTAATTCCAAGAATACCACCACTAGTCCTGAAAGACTAAAGATGTTGAATAAATAATTATGTCACCCACCACATACACGCATTGCTCAAGATTTAGCTCAGCAACAGCTCTGTGGATATCACAGATAACTCTTAAAAGGCTAATTCATTGGACACAAATCCTTTAGGAGCACAAAATTAAATATCGTTGACATATTTCTTTAGGAATAATCTAGGTCTTTTTATGATTCTTTCCTTTGTCTAGAAAAAAACATATATACTGTGCTACTTCAAAAACTATTATAACTAAAGAATTTAAAAGAGGTTAAATTAATTATTAAAATGGCAATTAATTGGTTGTGTCTTCTTGGAGGGTGATGTTGAGAATGATTCTGAGGTTGTGTGCTGGCTCCATGGTAAAGGGTGCTAAAAGAAGTTGGTAATGTCTGACAGGAAGCAGGTAACAGAACTGGAAGTGTCAATTCAGCCTTAGATGTTGTTCATTTAGTTCAAACCAACATTTTACTCTTGAAAAAACTGAGGCACAGAAAGGTAAAGTGACTTCATTACACAACAAATAAGGACCAGAAACAGAAATAACCTTAAATATTTTGTTTTTGAGGCCAGTGAACTTTCTCTTGAACAGAATTCTATTTCTGATTCTTTGCAGTGTAGAGAAAAACAAATTTTGGAGTCTTTTTTCTCAAAGACTACAAGTAAAATAATACAAAATGTGAATTGTAAGAGTAATTAATAGTATCTTTTATATAATTATGAATTTTGGATTCTTTATTTTCATCAGGGATAATAAAAGGAAATGACAAATGACTCATACTGTCCTTAAATGGTCCTTTATCCTGGTATTGTTGGGAAAGCTTAGAAGGCCAAGCTACCAAAGAGGTATTAAGCTGTTACCTAGCCAAACAAAAGTAAAATAGAGTCCAATTCCTATATTTTTGGTGTTTCCCAGGATAATTATTTTCTTCTCCAAATATAAATATTCACAATGAGCCAAATATTTTCCAAGTTTTAATTAATAGATAAAATTAAGTAGTTTCTCCATTTTACAAAGAGAAATACATAAGAAATACATTAAAATTATTAGTTAGTTTAAAGATTTCTTGTTCACCATGTATTACTTCCTTCTCATGTGACATCTCCTCAAGTCATTTCAACAGATTTTTCTCACTGTGAATTATTCAAAATATATTGTTCTATTATTGTAACACACTTCAGAGTGCTTAATTATACTGTACTCCACTGGAGAACTTTCTGAAATGATGGAATATTCTTCTATTTATCTCAGTAAGGCAACCCCTGGGCATATGTGGCCATGCACTTGAAATATGGCTAGTGAAACTGAGGAAATGAATTTTTTATTTTACTTCATTAAAATTAAAATTAAAACAAGATTAAATGAGATGGTTCTGCATGTAAGGAACTTGGAAGCTGCCACTCTGTCTTAACAAGACAAAAGATGAACAGACTAAAAAATCAGTAACTCTTCTAGGATCTTTAAGAGAGTGTGAACACAAGAAAACTACTGCCCTCAAGGTGGAGAGACAGATAGACAAAGCCAGAGAATGACGACTTACACACAGGCTGGTTTTGTTGCTTTGTCTCTGGCTTCTGCTGCTTCTTGGGCCACTGCACCTTCTTGTGCTGCTTCCTCTCGGGCTACCATGACATTCTTTATCATTTCCACAGTACCTCATAGTGATGCCATTTCAGTCACCAACAAATTTTTTACTTCCTCAACCGCACCTCACAGCTCACATTCTAGTGCTGCCACTTTTTGTACTTTCTCCCTTACGGCCTTTCTCAATATTGTGAGAAGAAAACTCCCCACAGTTTCCTCAGCCTCCTGGGCACTCTGTTTAAATACTCCTCCCATGAGGGCAGCCTGCTCTGTTCCTAGGTCAACAATGAATACTGCCGACTATGCCAATTGTCTTGCCAGTGGGTTTCAGCCACAGGCAAATTCACTATGGATCAATGAGACAAAAGAATGACAATAGAATGTTCTTGGGGTGAAAAGGTTTATACCCAACTTTATTCCGAGAGTGGCAGGTCAATCACTAGAACCCTGTCTACTCAGAGCTAGTCTGTAGGCAAAAAACTGGTCTCTGCCTCTGGGACCCTCTAACCCCACAGCTATCTCAGTCTCTGTCCTCAGCACTGCCACCACTACAGTCTCTGTTCTCCTGTAGCCATGCAGCAGCCCAGAGCACTGGACAGAGCTTTTTATAGAGAGTCAATAACAACATATTGCCCACACATGTATAGTGAGCAAGCGGACCAGGGCCAGGTGAGAATCCTGGCCATAAGAACCTTCACTTTATCCACAATAACTTTGCCTACAGAGGAAGATAACAATTTTATACAGTTTCTCCTCAGAAACTGTGCAAACAGTAATAGAATAGAGTGGAATATTTTAAAGTATGAAAGAACAAAAACCTAACCAATCTACTTAGAATTCTGTACCCTGTGAAATTATCCTTCAAAAATGAGGAAATAAAGATTTTCTCAGGCAAATAAAAATTGAAGGAATTTGTTAGCAGTAGACTTGTCTTACAACAAATATTAAAATAAGTTCTTTAGAAAGAAGGAAAGTAATATAGGTCAGAAACTCAGTATTCCACATAAAGGAAGAGCATTGAAGGATTAAATGAAGGTAAAATAACTTATGTTTTTCTTACTCTTAATTGATCTAAATGATGTTTTTTTAAAAATAATATTTGTGCATGTATATTTTATATATGTATATATACATATATTAGCTTATATATGTGAAATGAATGACAATTATGATACAAGGAAAGGAGGGAGGAAATAGGATTGTTTATTATTACAAGGTATTCATACTACTGATGAAGTGCTATAGTGCTATTTGAAAATGGACCTGGAGTAGCTGTAAATGTATATTGAAAACTCAAGGGCAGTAAGTAAAACAAATAAGTATAACTAACATGCTAAAAAAGAAGAGAAGATGGAATCATAAAAAATACTCAATTAAAACCACGAATGACAAGAAAAGAGTGGAAGGCCAAAATAAGAACAAATAACAAGGTCAATAAATAGAAAACAGTATTCAGTAAGGTAAATACTAATCCATCTATATCAATAATATGGTCTAGATGTTCCAATTAGAAAATAGATTATCAGAGTAGGTGAAAAAAACAAGACCCAACTATATGTTATCTAAAGAAAACACTTTAAATATAGACACCTAGATTAAAAGTAAATGTATGGATGAAAATATACCATGTTAACACTAATCAAAAGGATGCAGGAATAACCCTAGTACTTTCATAAAGAGAAAACTTCAAAGTAAAGAAAGTTATCAGGAATGAAAAAGGGCATTACATAATGATAAAGGTAGTATTCTCCAAGAAGACATAACAATCTTTAACATGTCTATGACTAAGAACAGAGCATTAAACTTTGTGAGTCAAAAACTAATAGAACTGTAAAGAGGATGTATCCACTATCATAGTTGGAGACTTCAACACCTCTCTCTCAGAAATGGACAGATCCAACAGTTAGGTAATCAGTAAGGACATAGATGAACTCAAGAATACTAGCAATCAACTGTACATAATTGTCATTTATAGACTATTCATCCAACAACAACATGATATACATTCTTTTCAAGTTCTCATAATATTTACCAAGATAAACCACATTTCTGATTGTAAGACACATCCTAACAAACTTAAAAAAAGGTCATAAAATATCTGTTCTTATACCACGATGATTATTACTAGAAATCAACAACTGAAAAATAACTGAAAAATCCCCAAATACATGGAAATTAAACAACACAATTTTAAATAAGGCACAGGTGAAAGGAGAAATCTTCAGAGAAATTTTTAAATATTTTGAACTAAATGAAGATGAAAACACAACTTACCAAAATTTGTGGGATTCAGCAAAAGCAGTGCCTCAAGGGAAATGTAAAGCTTTTAATGTATATTTTAGAACAAAAGACATATATTAAATCAATAATCTTAATTTACACTTTAGGAAACTGGGAAAAGAGGAGCAAATTATATCTCTAATAAGCAGAAGAAAAAAAGAATTTGAGAAGAAATAAATATTGATTTAAAACCAAAACCAAAAGTTGCTTCTTTAAAAATATTAATATAATTGATAAAAATCTAGCAAAGCTAACTAAGAAAATGAGAGAGAACAAAAATTACAAGTATGGGAAGTAAAAGAGGGGACATTACTACATATTCTATGGAAATTAAAAGGATAATAAAGAAATAGTATGAACAGCTATATGCCCACAAATTTGATAACCTAGATGAAATGGACCAATTACTTGAAAGACACAATTTGTCAAAATTCACATAAGAAGAAATAGACAATTTGAATAGGTTTATATCTATTAAAGATTTTGATTTAATTATAATTAACCTTTTAAAACAAAACAAGTGCCATATTCAGGCCCAGAATTGACTGAATTCTAGTAAACACTTAAGGGAGAAATTATACGAAATATCTCCGATGTCTTTCAGAAGATAGAAGCAGAGTCTACTTCCTAACTCATTTTGGGAGGCTAGGATTACTTTAACCAAAACTGGACAAAGACATTATAAAAGAAACTTCAGACCAATACCTCTCATGAGCATAGATGCAAAAATTTTCCACAAAACATTAGCACATATTATCCAATAATCTATAAATATAATTATGTATCACAACCAAGTGGGATTTATACCAGATATGCAAAGGTGGTTCAATATTTGAACATCGATTAATGAAATTCATCACATCAACTGACTTAAAAAGAAATATCACATATTTGTATCAGTATATGCAGAAAAATGTTTGACTCTGTCACATGTTCATGATAAAAACTCAGTAAAATGGGAATGGAAGGAAGTTTTCTTAACTGTGTCAAAAATATCTGCCCAAAAACTTTCAGTAATGGCATAACTTGAAGCTTTTCTCCTAAGGTCAGGTACAAGGCAAGGATGTCCCCTCTCATCATTCCTTTTCAACTTCAGACTAAAAGTCCTTCCCAATGCATGAAGACAAGAAAGTGAAATAAAAAATAAATCAACTGGGAAGAAATAAAACTGTATTTGTTCAGAGATAACATGATCATCTATGTAGAAAATCCAAAATAATCAACAAAAAACTGCTTGAACCAATAAGCTATTATAGTGAGACTGTAGGATACAAGGTTAAATGTACAGAAGTCAATTGCTTTCCTATATTACCAGCAATAAACAACTGGAATTTGAAATTAAAAATACGTTTACATTACAAGATCTCTATGAAGAAAACTACAAAACTCTGATTAACAAAATTAAAGAAGTAAATAAATGAAGACATACTTCATGCTCATAGAAATATACAATATTGCCAAGTTGTCAATTCTTCCCAATTTGATCTATAGACTCAGTGCAAAGCTAATCAAAATCCCAGCAAGTTATTTTGTGGATAATGAGAAACTGATTCTGAAGTTTATATTAACAGGCAAAAATTAACAGCCAATGTAATTGAAGAAGAACAAAGAGGACTAAGGCTACCTGACTTCAAAACTTACTATAAAGCTATAGTAATCAAGAAGGTGTGGTATTGGCAAAAGAACAGACAAATAGGTCAATGAAATGAATAGAAAGTTCAGAAGTAGACCACATTCATATAGATAACTGATCTTTGATAAATGAGCAGGGCGATATAATGGATCAAAGACTGCTTCTTCAATAAATACTGCTGGGAAAAAATGTATATCTACATATAAAATATGCAAAGAATTCTTAAAACTCCACAATAAGAGAAAAAAACAGTGTGATTAAAAAAGGGCCAAGGGCCTTATCAGACATCTCACCAAAGAAGTTGGATAGATGGTAAATAACATATGAAAAGATAGCCAATATCATATGTCATCAGGGAAACACAAATTAAAACAATTTACCATTACATATCTATTATGTATTATTATGTAATTTACTATTACATACTTATTTGAATAGTCAAAATCTTTAACACTGACAATAGTAAAATGTAGCAAGTACGTGGAACCCCAGGAATTTTGTTACATTGCTGGTAGGAATGCGAAAGGGTACACTCTCGGACACAAATTGTCAGTTTCTTACAAAAGTAAACATACTTTTGAGATTCAATCCAATGCTTGTGCTTTTTGTCTACCCAAAGATCTTAAAAGCTTTGTCCACACAGAAACCTGCACATGGATATTTATAGCGGCTTTATTCATAATTTCCAAAGATTGGAAGCAACTGAGATGTCCTTCAGTAGGTGAACTGATAAATAAAGTGTAGTGTACCCTGACAGTGGAGCATTATTCAGCGCTCTATAGACATGAGCTATCAATCCAGGAAAAGACATGGAGGAAACTTAAATGCATATTATTAAGTGAAAGAAGCCAATCTGAAAAGGCAAACATGCTATATGATTCTAACGACATGATATTCTGGAAAAGAAAAAGTTGCTCAGACAGTGAAATGTTTCAGTAGTTGCCTGGAGTTGAAGAAGGGGGATGAATAGGCAGAGCACAGAAGATTTTTAGAAAGTGAAAATACTTTTTTTTGATGTTATAATGATGGATAATGTCATTCATTATACATATATCCAAATCTATAGAATGTACAACACTGAGAGTGAACCCTAATGTGAACTATGGACTGTTAATGATTATGATGTATAATGCAGTTCGTCAATTATAACAAATAAACAACTCTAGTGAATGAGGGTTATAATGGGGGAGACCCTGAATGTGTGAGGGCAAGGAGAGCATGGTAAATCATTGAACTTCTTCTCGACTTTGTTGTGAACCCCAAACTGCTCTATAAAAGTAAAGTTATTTAAAACATTAAATAGCTGCATGTGGTTAGTTGCTACTCTATTGGACAGCATGCATCCAGGAGCTACTTTTACAGCCACCAGTTCTTTATTCACAACCTGAGGCTTCTATTCTACTTTTTTCTCAAGTTTTGAAAATCCCTGCTCACTTTTTAGTCATTTAAATGAAATATTCTTTAATCAACTTCCCCATGTGGCAACAATATCTCTTAGGCTCCTTTTGAATCCAAAGCTCATATTAACTGTACGTGGACCTGCTTTTTTTTACTATTATGTTGTTCATTTACCTTATGTAAGCAAGATAAGGCGGTTACCTTTTATTTTTTATTCCTGAGCACTATCTTTACTATAAGGTACATACAGCTTTGAAAGGCTGCCTAACTTAGGGGGCCATGCAGTCATAAGTATTTACATGCTTTTGTTGATGATAATAAAGACTACTGCAATGGGGACAAAACTTTTCTTATGATTCAAGAAAAAAATTGCTATTGATAACCTTTTCCATAAATGAAATTAGACAAATTATTGGTTGCCTTTCAATAATCCTGGCTTGTGGTAAATTATGTAGAAATGCATCTACTGAAGGTGAAAGGAAATCAGGACAGGCTGTAAATGTCAGTCTATTCCTCCAGGGCAGTGTTCTGTGCCTTGTTACATTTCGGTGATTTTTAATTTCTAATTACAATCACTGATAACCTTTCCTGGGATTATAAAATAGTTAAATCATTGGGATAGGTTAAAAAAAAAACAGGCTAGAAACACCTTCAAAGTTAGAAAATTAATGATAAAAGGAAAAATGAGAAACAAGTAAGAGAAAGTAAAAGAATAATGAGAAAGTGTAAATGCAGATAAAACAGCTAAAAAGGCATTCTGTTGAGAGTTTGGTTAAACAGACTTTATCACTTCACAGTGAGAGCAAAGTAAAATAATGAGCATCCAGAACTCTACTACCATCTCCTTTTCTTGCAATAGTTGTGGTTTACGTTTTAATTTATTACATGCTATTAAAAGTCATTAAACCAATCTGCACAGTGGGTAGACCTGCCATTTCAGCCATTAGAAGCAAGTTCCAAAATATGGAGAATATATTTTAGAAAAAAATTTAAAATAGGCATTTTATAGATTGGATTGATTTAATAGGAAAAATACTTCTAATTTTAAATATCTGTATTTTGTATGCCAAACATACTTAGTTAATCTTTTGTCACTAAAACTCTTCCAGTAATTAGATGGCATATTTCAAGGCATCAGTCTTATAGAGGAATGTGACATTTATTCATTCATTTGTAAAATAAAAATATGTCAGGATCCAGTATATGTCAGTTTCTGTGCTGGTTGTCTAAGACACAGAGAGTAAGTCATGGCACCTGCCACCAAGATACTCACAGGCTCCTTGAAGATTCTTGAAACAGACCATCAAGGTGCTCATAGGCTTAGGAAAAAGATGCCCTGCAGCAGTAGGGAGGCAAAAATGTGGGGAATTAGGGAAAGTTTACCACAGGACATGATAGCTGAGATAGCTTCAAATGAGGAAATAGACAAAGAACACTTTAAGTAGAAGTACATAAAAAGGCATAAGCTTAAAAATTCAAGACACCTCAAAAAGTTCAGTATTCCAAGAATTAATGGTTTATATGGAGGTGGATAATTAATAAGCTTAAAGCAACCAGATCTTGAAAAATCTTGCACGACATATTAAAATTTTATTTTTTTCTTTGAGTTACAGAATTTAAAAAGTCTAATCTTCTAATTTGTCAAAAAAGGTCTTTTAAAGTATATAGTTTGAGAAGTAATAGATCATATCTCTAAAGCTACTTCACCTTTTAGTACTTCATTATTTGGTAGATCATTATTACAGTCAATAGAAACCATGTTCTAAATGATGCATTATCATAAAATCTTCTCTATTATGAAGTCAAGACACAGAAGGAATTAATGGTTTTATTTATCAACAAATAAATAATGATATTAATTCTGCTTAAGTGAACATTAATCAGATTGTCCCTAAATAACTAACCTCCTCTTGAGGTTTAATCACTGTGTGGAACTACGTCCCAGCTAGATCCTATACACTTCTATCTTCACTGTTGCCTCTCTAACCCAAGAAGGACTTCATGTTTGGATTTGAATCAATTAAGTTTGCAAAGATATGCAGAGGTGTTTCTGTCAGATGAATAAAACTGAACAGGTTAAAAATTAAGATAAATATAACCATATAAAAAATCTTTCCTTTCTACTCCATTTCCTGATAAGCCATGCAGATAATCAAAACAGAGTGGAAGATGTCTTGGATCAGTTAACATGGTACAGTCGAATACACTTACACACCGAATACACAGATGTTCCTTTGTAGCTTAACCTTCATCTTTTCTTAACTAATTTTACATAGAATTTCATATTTTAAGTATTAAAAAATATGCAATAAGAAATTTGATTTTTTAAATGAAAATGCATTTGAAAATCATTATTTTGAAAACTAGCAGAGGTATCATTTTTTCAGTTTCATCTTTAAACATTCAGCTTAAATTAACTTTATCAATATTTTCTCACAGTACTTTATTTGTATTTAGCAATTTCTTTATGTAGTCCCTTCAGTTAATGACAAAATACATAATGGGAAAAATGTATTTCTTTTTAAATGTATGATGTGGGTTAGGTTCAGAAAGTTTGTAAATATGAAATACACATTTGAACTTCTCATCAAATTTACACAAATATCTAATTTAGGGTTATAAAAAAAGTAATATCATATGAACTCAGACCTAGATAAATTTAAAAAATCATATGAATTTACAACCTAAAAAATATATACATTAGATTTCTTTGAGAACAATAAAATAAGCACCTTCAGGGAAAAAATTGGAAAGATACAAAGATCAGGTGTCCACAATGACAAGTATCAGGAAGCCGGTCTCATATAAATATTCACAGTAGCTCATGGACTGGAGCTCATGGACTGGAGCTCATGGACTGGAGCCCATGTACTGGAGCCCATGGACTGGAGCTCATGGACTGGAGCTCATGGACTGGAGCCCATGTACTGGAGCCCATGGACTGGAGCTCATGGACTGGAGCTCATGGACTGGAGCTCATGTACTGGAGCCCATGGACTGGAGCTCATGGACTGGAGCTCATGGACTGCTGCTCCACGATGGTCAGGCAGCCAATCCAAAATTCCCCTGTTTCCCTGAGGGACTCGTGCCTACTACATACTCCCGGTATATCCACATTAACCTACCTCCCTTAGCAAAAAATGCCATTTAGTGAATGGATGTTAGGAGTGGGAATTTGTTGGGAGACTGAAAACTACATTGAGAAAACAGGCAGGAGCTGTGGAAGCTCAAGAGGCCACGCTGCGGGATCTGCGGTCGTGGGTCACCCCGTGGACACGTTTTGATCCAAATGCTGACGCTGTGATGACCAAGATCTCCAACCTCAATATGTCGCTGTGATGATTCCAAGTTCAAAGTCCAGGAAAGAGTATCTGATGAGCCTGTTCAGTGATTGTGCCAGAGCAGGGAGAGAAAACTATTGCTTCGCTCCCATAGTGGGACGTGGGTCCCACTTTACAGGATGACACATGTGAAGGGTTCCCAAAAGAGAGAGCATGTTGTCAGCGGGCAGAGGGTTTGACCTGGAAAATTAACAAACAAATGCTTACTACGCAGATTTCTCTTCTTGTTTTTTTTTTTTGTCTCTGGGATACATGCAACTGGATGTGTATTTTAAAATGTTTTTTTGATGATGAAGACGATGGCTATGATATCTGTAAACCTCATTACCATGGTTACTTGCCAGCTCTAAACAAAAATATGTAAGTGGAAAAAAATGTACCAATTATTAATCCTCTGAAATATTGATATTTTACTCTTCTGACTTATTTTTTCTTATCTTACCTTCATTCTTTTAATGTTCCCTTTAGATTTTCTTCACTTACAAATTCACCTTCTGCTTATTTTCCCCTTGCTCCTCCCTCTGTCACCACCTAAAATGTGCGGGCATTTAGATCGACATAACTTAGACAGCCTAAGATTAGGCTGGACAGGAAACAGATCCTTATACAAGGATTTGCCTTTACGCAGCTTATTTGGGAGACAATGTCAGGAAACTTCATCAGGCAGGACAGGAAGGCCACCAATAAAGAGTTTGTAATCAAGCAAGTCACCACTATAGATAACTGAAGTTTGATCTCACTGGGGAAATCCGACAGCTAGGGTAGAATACACATGATAGCACAATTCTGGATGAGGAATATGGAAGCTGAAGCATTTTATATTCCAATTTTCATCCATCCGTGGCTTAAATTCTCCCAGGCCTCTCTGATTTGCATGCAGGTGGGCAAAATGAGCACTTGGAAAATAGAGAAAGCCACAAGGCAAAGCAGTACGTTAGTGGCAGTTGGAATTCAGCCAATGTGAAGTAAACTAATAGAGATAAGAGATTCCAGCAGATGCATAAATGGCCCCTCTTACCTTTAACAGAATGCCCTCTCTCTGTCACTTTATGTATGCATTAGTTACCTTACTGGCTATGCTTAGCTTGAATTGGATTGAAATGAGATTCCCAAGCAAGCCCTGGAATGTTCAATGATATTTAGGAATTTGGATAGTCAGTAAGCCATTAAGGCTAAGACTTCCAACAGGGTGAGGAGATTTAGAAGAAAAGGATAGTTGAATGGTCTATGGTGGTGGCATAAGTAGGCCAACAGAGAAAGACAAAAGCTTGAGGACAAATGGGAAGCTATGATAGATGAAAAATGGGAGTTAGGAGTTGTTGAATGTATCATTCATTTGTCAGGTCTTATTTTGTTACTCTTCCTACTCCCAGCTTCTGGGAATGTTGCTGGTTGCGAGCTGGGTCCACAGCTGAATTTCTTTCTGGCAGTTGCCTTTTAAAGGAAGCTGTCTTCCCTAGTGTTAAGCTGTGTCTCCAGGAGGCGCTCACGTCCAATGACTTGTCAATACAGGGTTAAAGGCCCTGGGCTTTTCATTTTGGGGCATCTTTGAAGGGCCAGACTTACTTCAGAGCTCCGTGTGAGGTTGGCTGAGACCACAGTTAAGACTGCATCACAGCTCAATATCTCCCTCTGCCCAATTCTGCTTGCTTCACTTTCTAAGGCATGTTCTTATTTTTCTCCCAAGAGAATACCTGGTAAACTTCCTGTATGCAAGTTTCCCTCTAGAAAAATCTGTTTTCTGGGAACCCCAACTGAAACAGAAACAGTTGTAGAGTAGACTAGTAACAAAAGCAGAATAATGACTTTGATCTGATTCTATGAAAGTATAGTAGATGGAAATTGCTGTCATTTGTATTTACTTATTTATTCCAAGCATGCACAAAAATAAATGAGTTCTAATGCTTAGTCTTAGCCCATGTATAATGGTTAGTGCTTACTAATGCGTATCACAACCATATTCTAATATTGAAAACTTGCAGTTTACTTTGAATTCTATTGTATACAAATACCAAATGGAACACATGAAAAATGAATTATTTTATGGATTCATGAATATAAGCAATTCAGGAAGGATTTGGATAGCAAAAGTAGGATTGTCATCTAGGGAGTTTGGAGTTGCTGAACGTATCATTCATCAGGTCTTATTTTGTTACTGCCTATTTTTTCTCAACAATATTGGGAGGAAAATGCTATGCAGGTTACTGCAATTAGTTTTCTGTAGAAATAGTGACCTCTATTACTGGGAATCTTAATGTCACCTTGTTATTTACCTTCCATAGTTTCTGGCTCACAGGCAATTAAAGCCTGTTTTGGACTTTGCAGACATTTATTTTAGTGTGAGTTCTCCATCCCCTCCCCATCTTGGATAAAGAGATGATTTTACTTTCCAGTGTTTCTGCCTCACCAAAACTGTGAAATCACTTTTCTACTGTATGAACTCAAATAACTGCTGAAAAGGCTCTTTCTTTTCTCACAGTTAAAAACTCATTGCTTTCCTATTTATCTTAATACATCTTATAGTTCCTTAGGCCAGGGAATAGGAATGAGTATGAGGGAAAGTGCTGCTATTCTTAAGGCCTGCTTTTCTGAGGACTAGAAAATTAGGCTTGACCTTTTTCCAGCAGAGTATCATGGAATAACTAGAGTATGTTATGGATTCGAGAAATAAAAGATCATATCCTAAAGACCGGGACCAGAGAAAATAAAAAGCATCTTCTTCTCAGCTATATTAACTTTGGATAAAAGATTTAATTAGAGGAGAATCTTTAATATGCTTGTCTGGTGTGAATTTCATGTTTGTCAAGAAGGTAAATGAGAGAGGCTTTAGAATTCCACCAAAGTGATCTCATGGACATAATGAGGTTAACAAGCTAAGATAAGACTCTTGGGCTTAGAAAAGAAAATAGTTTACTTATGAAAAGAATTTCAATTAAATGGAAGTGCCTTCATCCAAATAGCACAATTTGCTTGTCAGAGATAAGAGATATAGACCTGAGAAGAGAAGATAATGAGAATGGAAAGCTGTAAGAGATTAAGAATCACAGTGTTCAGTGTAACGCTCCTGGACCCCTCAGCAGCCTGGCACTGCTGCGAAAAAATAAATACAACCCAAAGAATTAGCTTTGAGAAAGATATAAGCATCATTTTCACCCTGGTACATGGCCCACCCTGCCAATCTGTGTGTATTAGTTCCCTAGGGCTGCCATAATAAATGGTCACAAACTAGGTGACCTAAAACAACCGAAATGTGTTTTTTCTCATGGTTCTGGAGGGTAGAAGCCTGAAATCAAAGGGTGGGCAGGGCCATACTAATCTCTAAATGCTCTAAGGGAGGATCCTTGCTTCCAGGGTCTGCCAACTGCCTCTCCTTGGCGTGCAGCTGCCTCATTCCAGGCTCTGTCTCTAGTGCCACATGGTGTCCTCTGTCTTCTTACAAGGATAGCAGTCATTGGAGCAGGTCCCACCGTATTCCAGTATGACTTAATCTTCAGTCAACTAATTACATCTTCAAAGACTCCATTTCCAAATGAAGTTACAGTCTAAGGTTTCCAGTGGACATGAATTTTGGGGGGACAATATAGAACAGAGCACATTATATGAAAAATATCTCTTAGAGAACTCTTTGAATCAGGACATTTCTTGATGGTAAATGGTAAGATTGACTTCCTGCCCATTCTTCTTGGACACACCTGTTATAATAACTTAAAAAGCATGTGTAATCTATGACACTTCATGCATATTTGAGTTTCCTAATCAAAACTAAAGAGACTTCTAGGGTAAAGCTCTTTAAATCTCTGTTCTAAGTTATTGTGTTTAATAATTCACTTGGAAATGAAAATGAGAATAATTGGTTCCTAGACAATTGAAGGTATAGTCTGTTGAGGTTGAATTTGTGCCTTTTAAGAATACCAACTGAGCAATATATTATTTAATAACTTTTTTACTTTAAGAAAGTTTAGATTTATTGAAAAGTTACAAAGATAATTTAGAGAGTTCTCTTATATCCTGTACTGATTCCCTTCTTGGTAACATATTACCTTCACATGAAACATTTGCCATGATTAGTGAACCAATATGGATGCATTATTATTAACCTAGATCATGCTTTTTGAATTTCCTTAGCTTTTTCTTTTACTCTCCCAGGATCCACTCCAGGAAACCACATTAAGATCTAGTCATTATGTTTCCATGCATACTTTTGGCTTTGACATTTTCTCAGACTTTCCTTCAGAATTTTGAGGCGTAGTGGTCAGATAGTTTGTAGAATGCCTTTCAATTTGGATTTGTCTTGCTTTTTCTTTTTCCCATGAATAGACTAAGAATATGTGCTTTGGGAGAAAAGTCATGGAGATAAAGTAACGATTTCATCAAATCATACCAAAGATATATACTCTCAACATGACTTATCACTGTTAATGTTAACCTTGAACACCTGGCTGAGGTAGTGTTTATCAGGTTTTGCCACCAATATTACTCATTTTGCTTCTTTTCGATACTGTTTTATTTGGAAGGAAATCACTATGTGCCATCCACACTTAACGATTGGAGAATTATGCTCTACCACCTTGAGGGGACAAATGATAAAAGCAAATTATTTGGAATTCTTTTATATTGGACATTTGTGTATTCCATTTATTTATTGATTCAATCACTTATTTAAGTCAGTATGGACTCCTGGTATTTATTTTTTGATTTGAGTTATAATGAAATAATGTGTTAGTTGTTTTGTTGCTACACTTGTTGCAGCCTTGACCACTGGGAGGGGAGCTTTCTCACTTGGCTCCTGCTCCTCCTCGACACGTCCCTGTCCGTGTGTGTGTGTGTGTGTGTGTGTGTGTGTGTGTGTGTGTGTGCAGGCGCGCATGCTCAATACAGCACTTTCTTCCTTTATGGAATTAAACGATGCTCCAGGCTCGTACTGTATATACTGCATTCCCCAGGCCTACAATCAGACATTTTTTCAAGGATCCGTGGTTCTTTTTATTGTAGAATGGTACTAGAAACTAAAGTCTTGGTGCTGGGTGTGCTCGGTGCATCTAAGCCTTGAGACAGACATATCTGCAGGTATATATGTTCCTACTAACTTGTGTCTGCACAAAAATCTGTAAGTGTCTCTGAATCTCTCCATCTGTATTAATATTAAGTTAAACATGAGTTCGTACTGATGGCACCAGCTCCGATCCATCACCACGTGAGTCCTTCCATCTTTCTCCCCTTGCTTATCCGTCCACTCCCACTCCAACAGCGAGACTCCTGGCTCCACTACCTGCCATGCATTTACTTATTTGTTTAATTACAGTGTACATCTACAGTGGTGTTATATTGTTAACCTGTATCCTTGTAAGAAACAATCTTCACTACTAGAGGACAGTGCTTACATACAGTTTCCTTTTTTTTAATAGTCTTATAGCCTCATTTCCAAATTTACATCAAAACATTTTCCTCCATCCTCTTCAGTGAAGTTATTTGTAATATACAAATTTACAAAAATTACATTTGTAATACAGTGATATTCTTTTGTCACAGTTTGTATTCCATTGTGGGACCCCTGACCTCTTTGATATTTTTGTTTGTATAAATTAAGATTTACTTCTTTTGGTGAAAAATGCTGTGGGTTTTGATAAATGCACAGTGTCATGTGTCTACCTCTATAGTGTCAAATAAAACTTACAGCACTAAAAATTCCTTGTGCTTCACCTGATCACCCTTCTCTCACCCTTAACCCCACCAGTCACTGATCAGTTTTCCTTCTTTATAGTTCTGCCTTTTTCAGAATATCATATAAGCAGAATCACTAAGTATTTTGTCTTTTTAGACTAGCTTCTTTCACTTACATTTTAAAAATATTATTTAAAATTCATCCATATTGTTTTGTGGATTGATTAGTTCATCTATTTGTATCATTAAATAGTATTTCATTATACAGATGTTCTATAATATTTTTCCCCATTCACTCATTAAAAGACATGTTGATTGCTTCCAGGTTTTGATGATTATGAATAAAGTTAACTCATAATTCATTCTTGTGCAGGTTTTTGTGTGGATATACGTTTACAAATCAGTTGGGTAAAACTGATTGTGATTGCTATTTAAATTATGTTTAGCTTTATAAGAAATTGCCAAGATATCTTTCAGAGTGGCTGTAACGTTTTGCATTCCCACAAACGAAGAATGGGACCTCCCAGTACTCCGCATATTCATCAGTAATTAATACTGTCACATGTTGGATTTGAGTCATTCCAGTAGGGGGTGGTGTTACGTCAGTGTTGTTTAATTTGCATTTCCTCAATGACAAATGACAATGTTTTTTTATTTGCCATAGTATATCTTTGGTGAGCTGTTTGTTCAGATTTTTGCCCATTATTAAATTGAATTGTTTTCTTATTGTTAAGGTCTAAGAGGTATTACTATTACAAAATTTTGTGTATTTTTGGGTACAAATTATTTACCTGATAAGTGATTTGCAATATGTTTTTCAGCCTGTGATTTCTTTTTATTCTCTTTATAGTATTCTTTGTGGAAAAATTAAATTTCTTAAAATAAATTGCAATTTATGATTTTTTCTTTCATAGTTTGTGCTTTTGGTATTGACTTGAATCTAAAAACACATGACCAAACTGAAGGTCATGTAGATTTTATCTTATGTTTTCTTAGAAGTTTTATAACTTTGTATTTAAATTTAGGTGTATGGTATATTTAATATTGTGTCAAGTGTGGAGCCTGTGTAAGGTGTCTTACTTCTTTTCTAGCATAAAAGTGTTAGAATCTAACATTTGTTATTATCTCCAAAATATTTGCTATCTTGCTATATTTGCGGATTGTTCTAGGACTTTTTTGTTACCTATTTTTAGAGCGGTTTATATAGACAATCATGTCTTTTATTTTTTTATTTCGCTATCATTAATGTACAATTACATGAACAGCATTATGATTACTAGACTCCCCCTATTATCAAGTACCCACCACATTCCCAATTACAGTCACAGTTCATCAGCATAGTAAGATGCTATAGAAACACTACTTGTATTCTCTGTGTTATACTACCTTTCCCATGTCCCTCCCTCCTACATTATACCTGCTAATGGTGATGCCCTTTTTTCCCCTTCTCCCTCCCTTCCCACCCATTCTTCCCAGTCCCTTTCCCTTTGGTAACTGTTAGCCCATTCTTGGGTTCTGTGAGTCTGCTGCTGTTTTGTTCCTTCAGTTTTTGCTTTGTTCTTATACTGCACAGATGAGTGAAATCAGTTGATACTTGTCTTTCTCCACATGGCTTATTTCACTGAGCATAACACCCTCTAGTTCAATCCATGTTTTTGCAAATGGTAGGATTTGTTTTCTTCTTATGGCGGAATAGTATTCCATTGTGTATATGTACCACCTCTTCTTTATCTATTCATCTACTGATGGACAGTTAGGTTGTTTCCATTTCTTGGCTATTGTAAATAGTGCTGTGATTAAAAATAGGGGTGCATATGTCTTTTACAAACTGGGATTTTGCATTCTTAGGGTAAATTCCTAGGAGTGGAATTCCTGGGTCAGATGGCATTTCTGTTTTTAGTTTTTTGAGAAACTTCCATACTGCTTTCCACAATGGTTGAACTATTCTACATTCCCACCAGCAGTGTAGGAGGGTTCCCCTTTCTCTGCATCCTCGCCAACATTTGTTGTTGTCTGTCTTTTGGATGTTGGCCATCCTAATTTGTGTGAGGTGATATCTCATTGTGCT
This sequence comes from Phataginus tricuspis, assembly GCA_029783875.1. NCBI lineage: Eukaryota > Metazoa > Chordata > Mammalia > Pholidota > Manidae > Phataginus > Phataginus tricuspis. The sequence goes on along the minus strand of JAQQAC010013566.1, from coordinate 5,878,697 downwards.
TTTAATTTACATTTCTCTGATGATGAGTGATGTGGAGCATCTTTTCATGTGCCTATTGGCCATGTGAATTTCTTCTTTGGAGAACTGTCTGTTTAGTTCCTCAGCCCAATTTTTAATTGGCTTATTTGCTTTTTGTTTGTTGAGGTGCATGAGCTCTTTATATAATTTGGATGTCACCCCCTTATCGGATATGTCATTTATGAATACATTCTGCCATACCATATGATGCCTTTTTGTTCTACTGATGGTGTCCTTTGCTGCACAGAAGCTTTTTAGTTTGATATAGTTCCACTTGTTCATTTTTGCTTTTGTTTCCCTTGCCCGGGGAGATATGTTCATGAAGAAGTTGCTCATGTTTATGTCCAAGAGATTTTTGCCTATGTTTTTTCTGAAAGTTGTATGGTTTCATGACTTACGTTCAGGTCTTTGATCCATTTTGAGTTTACTTGTGTATGGAGTTAGGCAATAATCCAGTTTCATTCTCTTACATAAAGCTGTCCAGTTTTGCCAACACCAGCTGTTGAAGAGGCTGTCATTTCCCATTATATATCCATGGCTCCTTTATCATATATTAATTGACCATATATTATTGGGTTTAATTCTGGGCTCTCTAGTCTGTTCCATTGGTGTATGGGTAGGTCTTGTGCCAGTACCAAATTGTCTTGATTACTGTGGCTTTGTAGAAGAGCTTGAAGTCAGGGAGCATAATTCTCCCTGATTTATTCTTCCTTCTCAGAATTGTTTGTCTATTTGGGGTCTTTTGTGGTTCCATATGAATTTTAGAATTATTTGCTCTAGTTCATTGAAGAATGCTGTTGGTATTTTGATAGGGATTGCATTGAATCTGTAGATTGCTTTAGGCAGGATGGCCATTTTGACAATCTTAATTCTTCCTATACATGAATATGGGATGTGTTTCCATTTATTGGTATCTTCTTTAATTTCTCTCATGAGTGTCTTGTAGTTTTCAGAGTATAGGTCTTTCACTTCCTTGGTTAGGTTTATTCCTAGGTATTTTTTTCTTTTTGATGCAATTGTGAATGGAATTCTTTTCCTGATTTCTCTTTCTGCTAGTTCATCGTTAGTGTATAGGAAAGCAACAGATTTCTGTGTATTAATTTTGTATCCCGCTACCTTGCTGAATTCTGATATTAGATTTAGTAGATTTCTGTGGATTCTTTAGGGTTTTTTATATACAATATCATGTCATCTGCAAACAGGGACTGTTTGACTTCTTCTTTACCAATCTGGATGCCTTTTATTTCTTTGTGTTTTCTGATTGCTTTGGCTAGAACCTCCAGAACTATGATGAATAAAAGTGGGGAGAGTGGGCATCCTTGTCTTGTTCCTGATTTAAGTGAAAAGCTTTCACTTTCTTGCTGCTAAGTATAATGTTGGCTGTGGGTTTGTCATGTATGGCCTTTATTAAATTGAGGTACTTGCCCTCTATAACCATTTTGTTGAGAGTTTTTGTCTTGAATGGATGTTAAATTTTGTCGAATATTTTTAGCATCTATGGAGATAATCATGTGGTTTTTGTCCTTCATTTTGTTGATGTGCTGGATGAATGTTGATGGATTTTAGAATGTTGTACTACCCTTGCATCCCTGAGATGTATCCCACTTGATTATGATGGTTGAGCTTTTTGACGTACTTTTGAATTCGGTTTGCTAATATTTTGTTGAGTATTTTTGCCTCTATGTTCATCAAGTATTAGAGTAATGTTGGCCTCGTAGAATGAGTTTGGGAGTATTACCTCCTCTTCTACTTTTTAGAAAACATTAAGGAGGATGGGTATTAGGTCTTCACTAAATGTTTGATAAAATTCAGCAGTGAAACCATCTGGTTCAGGTATTTGTTCTTAGGTAGTTTTTTTTATTACCAGTTCAATTTCCTTCCTGGTAATTGGTCTATTCAGATTTTCTGTTTCATCCTGGGTCAGCCTGGAAGGTTGTGTTTTTCTAGAAAGTTGTCCATATCTTCAAGGTTATTCAGTTTGTTACCATATAATTTTTCATAGTATTCTGTCATAATTCTTTGTATTTCTGTGGTGTCTGTGGTGATTTTTCCTTTCTCATTTCTAATTCTATTTAAGTGTGTAGACTCTCTTTTTTCTTGATATAAGTCTGGCTAGGGGTTTATCTATTTTGTTTATTTTTTCAAAGAACCAGCTCCTGCTTTCATTATTTCTATTGTTTTATTCTTTCCGATTTTATTTATTTATACTCTAATCTTTATTATGTCCCTCCTTCGACTGACTTTGGGACTCATTTGTTCTTCATTTTCTAGTTTCACTAATTATGAGTTTAGACTGTTCATATGGGATTGCTCTTTCCTGAGGTAGGCCTGTATTGCAATATACTTCCCTTATAGCACAGCCTTCACTGCATCCCACAGATTTTGCATTGTTGAATTATTGTTGTCATTTCTCTCTCTCTATTGCTTGATCTCTGTTTTTATTGGGTCATTGATCCATTGATTATTTAGGAGTATGTTATTAAGCCTCCTTGTGTTTGTGGGCCTTTTCATTTTCTTTGTGTAACCTATTTCTAGTTTCATACCTTTGTGATCTGAGTAGCTGGTTGATAGAATTTCAATCTTTTTGAATTTACTGAGGCTCTTTTTGTGGCCTAGTATATGATCTATTCTTGAAAATGTTCCATGTGCACTTGGAAGAACGTGTTTCCTGTTGCTTTTGGATGAAGTGTTCTGTACATGGCCATGAGGTCTATCTGTTCTAATACATTGTTCAGTGCCTCTGTCTCTACTTATTTTCTGTCTGGTTAATCTGTATTTTGGAGTGAGTGGTGTGTTGAAGTCTCCTAAAATGAATGCATTGCATTCTATTTCCCCTTTTAATTCTGTTAGTATTTGTTTCACATATGTAGGTGATTCTGTGTTGGGTGCATAGATATCTATAATAGTTATATCCTCTGGTTGGATTGACCCGTTTATCATTATGTAATGTCCTTCTTTGTCTCTTGTTACTCTCTTTGTTTTGAAGTCTAATTTTTCTGATACTAGTACTGCAACTCCTGCTTTTTTCTTCCTATTACTTCCATGAAATATATTTTTCCATCCCTTCACTTTCAGTCTGTTTATGTCTGGGTTTGAAGTGAATCTCTTGTAGCTAGCATATAGATAGGTCTTTCTTTTTAAAAATCCATTCAGTGACTCCATGTCTTTTGATTGGTGCATTCAGACCATTTACATTTAGGGTGATTATTGATAGGTATGTACTTATTGCCATTGCAGGCTTTACATTCGTGGTTACCAAAGTTTCAAGGGTAATTCCCTTACTATCTAGCAGTCAAATTTAATTCACTTCATATGCTATTACAGACACAACCTAAAAGTTCTTTTTTTTCCTCCTTTTACTTCCTTTTCCATTCTTTATATGTTAGGTATGATATTCTGTATGATCCCTTGATTGACTTTGGGGGTAGTTGACTTGATTTTGCATCTGCTTAGTAATTAATTGTTCTGCTTTGCTATGGTTTTATTTCCCCTGGTGATATCTATTTAGCCTTAGGAATACTTCCATCTATAGCAGTCTTTCCAAAATGCACTGTAGAGGTGGTTTGTGGGTGGTAAATTCTCTCAGCTTTTGCTTATCTGAAAATTGTTTAATCCCTCCTTCAAATTTAAATCATAACCTTACCAGGTAGAATATTCTTCGATAGAGGCCCTTCTGTGTCATTGCATTAAACACAGCATGCCACTCCTTTCTGGCCTTTAAGGTTTCTGTTGAGAAATCTGATGATAGCCTGATGGGTTTTCCTTTGTATGTGATCTTTTTCCTCTCTCACTGCTTTTAAAAGTCTGTCTTTATCCTTGATGTTTGCCATTTTAATTATTTTATGTCTTGATGTTGTCTTCCTTGGGTCCCTTGTGTTGGGAGATCTGTGCACCTCCAAGGCTTGAGAGACTATCTCCTTCCCCAGATTGGGGAAGTTTTCAGCAATTACTTCCTCAATACCACTTTCTATCCCTTTTTCTCTCTCTTATTCTTCTGGTACCCCTATAACACGGATATTGTTCCATTTGGATTAGTCACACAGTTCTCTCAATATTCTTTCATTCTTAGAGATCCTTTTTTCTCTCTGTGCCTCAGCTTCTTTTCATTCCTCTTCTCTACTTTCTATTACATTTTCTGTCTCTTCTACTACATCTATTCTGCTTTTAAATCCTTCCATTGTATGTTTCATTTCAGATATGGAATTTCTTAATGATTGAATCTTGGTCTTAAATTTGTCCCTGAGTTCTTGAATATTTTTCTGAATCTCCATAAGCATGTTTATGATTTTTATTTTAAACTCTCTTTCAGGTAGATTGGTGAGTTCAGTTTCATTTGGCCCTTTTTTGGGGGTTTCTGAGATTTTCTTCTGAACCAGGTTCCTTTGACATTTCATAATTTTATGTGGTGCCCTCTAGTTCCCAGAAGCCCTAGTCTCTGGAGCTTCTCAGCCCCTAGAATGAGGTTGGGGGTCATAGGGGAGCAGTGCTGGTGCCTTGGGGGAGGAAAGAGTTGTTTCCTGATTCTTGGCTGCAGTTCCTTTCTCCAGTATCAGAGCTAGTGGGCCGAGCACAGAGGTGTAAACCTCTGTGCTTAGCATCTCTAGGTATTGTAGGTGGGGTCTCCCTCTGGCTGGCCTGATGCCAGTGCAGTGACTGCTGGTTTGCGAGCAGGTGCTGGCAGGCCAGTAGAAAGGTGCAGCAAACTGCGTGTCACAGTGGGGGGCCTCGGAGCTGAGTAGGCAGCCAGGGGGGTGAAGCATCTGAAGTTCCTCAAAGTTCCCAACCTGCTGGGCACAGTGCACCCAGACAACCTTGTCCACCTATCCCTTCTCCTGCTTAGCAAGCTCCATATGAACCCCACCCCTTCAGCAGCCCTCTCACTGGTAGGAAGCTTCTCAGACCACCTGCCTCTCCTTTGTCCCAGAGCGGCCAGATGTGGATCCCCATCCTCCACAAACATCTGGAATCTCAGGCATTATGCCAGTCCCAGCTCCCCACTCCCACCAAGCTCCAGAGCCCCACACAATGTAGGTTTCTGCTTGCAAAGCAGATCTCCAGGGCTGGGTGTTCAGCAGTCCCAGGCTTCCACCCCTCCCCAGCTCCGTTTCTCTTCCTCTCGCCAGTGAGCTGGGGTGGGGGAAGGGCCTGGGTCCCATCAGATCAAGGCTTTGGTACGTTACCCTGTTTCATGAGGTCTGCTCTGTTTTTGAGGTCTGTATGCAGTCTGGTGCAGCTTTCTTTCCTGTTGCTGTTTCTGGGCTAGTTGTATTAACTATATTTTCACAGTATGTGTGGTTTGGGGAGGTGTTCTCTGTCTCACCTCTCACACTGCCATGCTGAATCCTCTAGACAATCATGTCTTATAATAAATACAGTTTTACTTCTTCCTTTAAATTTTATTTTGTATTTCTTGTCTTATTGAGTTAACCAGGACTTTCAGTACAATGTTGAAAAGGAATGGGGAAAGATTATATTTTTGCTTTATTCTTGATCTTATGTGGAATGTATTTAGTCTCTCCCCATTAAATACATTAACTATGCTTTTTATATACCCTTTATTAAGTGAAAGAAGTTCCCTAATAATCCTAGTTTTTTTTAAGTTTTTATCATAATAAAGTGATTACTTTTTCAAATGAATTTCTGTACTTATTGATGATATTGTATGTTTTTCCTTATTCAGTGTGTAATGCTATGTTACATTGATTTATGAATGTTGAAACATCCTTGCATTCCTGACCATGGTGTATTATTACCCTTTTTATATATGTCTAGATTTGATTTGCTAATATTTGTTAAGGACATCGTGTCTCTTTTCATGAGGGATATCTGTCTCTTGTAATACCTTAGTTTTGGTACTAAGTAATGTGGGGCTCACAAATGAGTTGGGAGGTTTTATTCTTTTATTTCTTGAAAGTGACTGTGGAGAATTGGTATTATTTCTTCTTAAAGTGTTTGGTACAATCAATCAGTGAAACCACCTAGGCCTGATGATTTCTTTTTGTAAGAATTTAAATTATTAATTCAATTTAGTCAATAGATATAGGGATATTTATCTATTTTTCCTTGAGTGTATTTTGGTAGTTTTATTTTTGGTTTACTTTATCTAAGTTATCAAACTTGTGGGCATAAAGTTGTTTCTAGTATTTCATTATTAATCTTTTAATGTGCACGGGATCAGTAGTGACAACCCCTCTCTTTAATTAATGATATTGGTAATATGTGTTATCTTTCTCTTTTTCTTGTTTAGAGGAATCAGTTCTATTGATCTTTCCAAAGAACCAAATTTTGGATGCATTGATTCTCTGTATTGCTTTAGTTTTCAATTCCATTGATTGATGTTCTAATTTTTTATTATTTCCTTTCTTCTAATTGTTTTAGGTTAATTTTGCTCTTTGTTCTCTAGTTTCCTAAAGTGGATGATTAGGTTATTGTGACCAACGTAATTTGTGCAAAATTAATTTTTATATTAGATGTGTGATAAAATTGTTTTGAAACATGTCTAGGGATTGACTCTTGTTCTATTGAGTTAGGAGGGCAGAAGGGAATAGCAGTCATCAGCTGCTTTCAACAATACAGCCTTAGGAAGTAGGCAAACACTGATCATATTGGTGGTGAGGGCAAATGAAGAAAATAGAGGACCAGAAACAAACTACGGGTTTATATAGATAGTTATGAAGTCAATATGTTTTCAAAGACAAATTCAGTTTCTTGTCCTTTTGAGAGAATGGATTCTGCTTATGATTTCCACTCATTCCTGGGGATCCCATCTGACCACAGGATGGAATCAGAGTTTTATAATTATCTAGTGATTTTAGAATTTCAAATCACCCAATGGATAATGGTTAGAATCCTCAGTGTGCTACAAACTTCCAAACATCTGAACTGGACAGAAAAGGATTCTTTAACAGGAATTATTGTATTCATTATTGAATCAGGGCCATAGTTTTGCTACCTAAAACTGATTTGCAGGACCATATGGAAGTTTTACACACTTAAGTGAATCTACAGTAAAGTTAAAAAACTCTAAGACAATAATTTCGATGTCTCTTGGGGGAATATTTGCCAAGGAGTTGTTAATGCTGGCTTCTCACTCTTTACCTCAACACAGGATGCTAGCTTTTGTTGTGCAGTAAAGTTTTCTATCTTCTACCTTGGAAAATGTCCAATTTCATAAAATATTGTACATATTTCTAGTGTTTATTTTGAAGGAATATGCCCTGTAGACAAATGTCTATAAGTTCTTTGTCTTGAAACCCAATCATTATTTATTGGAAAAATATTGAGTGTCTACCATGTATCAGGCACTGTTCTGGGTCCTGTCCTCCTAAAACTGTACTTCCTAGAATAGGTAACACATATAAAGCAAGTAAATAAATGTGTAATATGATTGTGTTTAGTGATTAGTGCTAAGAAGATAAAATCATATTAAGATGACTGGAATTGAGAGAGTATTGTGTGTGTGTGGAGGGGGGATGTAGCAGGATGTTTAGAAAGGCATTTGGGGATGTGATGTTTAATCAAAGACTGGGATGTGAAGTGAGTGAACCTTGTAAAACTTGAAGGATAAAGTGTTTGAGGTAATGGCGACAGCAAATGCAAAAACCCTAAGTAAGAATAAGCATGGCATCCTACAGGAACAGCTACAGTGAACCTAGAGCAGAGTAAGGGAGGAAAAAATTGGCTGGAGTGGCAGTAGGAAAGGTAGGCAGGGAACAGAGTATGTACTGCCTTCTAAGCCATTTGGAGATTGGATGCCATATGGTGGGAATGTTTTGAACAAGGAAGTGGATGATTACTCTGGCAGCTGTGAAGAAAATCACTACTGGCAAATTTGATCAGCTTTGGAAAAACAAGACACTGATACTTAGCATTTTACCTGGAGTTCAGAATGACTTGAAAAGAGAATATGTTAATGATGGTGAAGGGGTCCTGTGGTTCTTCAGTCTGGTGTTCTTAACAAATTCCATGGGCTGAGCCTCAATGAGCTGTCATTAAAATGTTCAAAGAAGCAGGAAGGGTTATTGGAGAAAATGATTAGTGATTTTAGTCTCATTTCAGTTGCTCTGAGGTAATAAGATAAGAGCTAATGGACTGGATTGGAAATCAGATGGTATGAAAAGTAATTGTATCCTTGTGCCTGGAGAGAGTTAACGTATTTCCAGGAATATTTGCTGGCAGTGACTTGGGAACTAGGAAGATGTAGTCCCATGAGTCCCAGTTGAGAGACTGAGTGAAATGAGCTTCTTGGGCTTCTAACTTGGATAGGATGTCTTTAATTTTAAATCTTTTATATTGCCTTATCAATATGGAAACATTAATGTCCATTCTACAAGGATAAATAGTTTCATTGTTAATTCATAGTGTACTGTATGGATACTTGAAGCTTTGTAACTGTTTTAAAGTAGAGAGACAAAAGTTGGTCCCTGCTAAACTGAATGATGGTACTGTAATTGGGCTCCTACACTGAAGAGCCTGAAGAGAACATTAATGTATCATTGACCCAGGCAAATCCTTTGTGTCTAAAATACATCAAATTCAATGAGCATTGTGAAGCTTGAGAGATAGTTTGACAGCAAATGCAAAAGCCCCAAGTGAGAATAAGCATCCTAGAGGAACGGCTCCAGTGAACCTAGAGCAAAGTAAGGGAGGCAGAAACTGGTTGGAGTGGCGGTAGGAAAGGTAGGCAGGGAACAGAGCATGTATTGCTTTCTAGGCCATGTGGAGATTGGATGCCATATAGTGGGAATGTGTTGAGAAGAGGAATAACAGAATAACAGAACAAGGTAAACTAAATGTAGAACAGGTAGGTTCTGAAAGAATATAATTTGGTTCTGTACTTTTTACCAGTGTGCAATTTGACTTACTTCTCCTTTAATGTATAAATTTGCTAAAGTTCAAATAATCTTTTGTTTCATTTTGTCTTTAGTTTCTGAATTTTTCTACTTCTCCTACCATACTGTTTCTCTGTAATTTTTGTTTTGTTTTGTTTTTGCATTGTAGATACTTCATCATTGTGACTATCTAGAGCAATTGAACACTAATCTCCTATGAAAATTTGGGAAGAGTATTTTTTCTGTTTAATAGCATCGTTATTAAAGAAATAATTCATTATGGAAAGTGGAGTAACTCATTAATTTACTTATTCTCTTTTATTCATTCATTTCCTGTCTTGTATTTCATAAACATCTGGTAGGTATCTAGAACAATACTACAGGATACATTTGCAAAAGATGAGTAAGATATAGGCTGTCCTAGATAAGCTCACATTCTAGCAAGGGTAATTATAATAGAATTTAATAAGTGGTTTGTGACATAGGAAAAAAATGTTAAGGTATCACAGAAGAGGGAAACATTTCTTGCTAGGAAGATAAGGGATCTTATCTTTAGAAAAGAAGTGACATTTAGGGAGGTTTTCAAAGAGGAGTAGAATTTCCTCCAGATGACCCTAAAGGGTAACGAGGCATAAAAACACAAGGCATAATCAGGAGAAAGCTAATTTCTCCAGTTGAATTAAATCACAGGGTATAAAGTAGGGGAAGTGATGGGGAATGAGACTGGAAGGTTGATTGGGGCCATTTTGTAAAAGATCTTTATGTCATGCTAAGGAATTTGGATTTTATTTTTATAAACAGTGAATAGTCAATGTCTTAGTACATTTGGGTGGCTATATAACAAAATACTATTGGCTGTGTGACTTATAAGCAACTTATTTTTCACAGTTCAGGAGTCTGGAAAATCCAAGAGCAAGTTGCCAGAAGATTCAATGTCTGATGAGAGCCAGCTGCCTGGTTCACTGAATTTTGTTTTTTCCCTATAACCTCCCATGGTAGAAAAAGCAAAGGTGGTCCCTGGGGCCTCTTTTATAAGGGCACTAATTCCAATCATAAGGATTCTGCTTCATGACCTAATCAGCTCCCTGAAGCCCTACCTCCTAACACCATCATACTGGTAATTAAGTTCAACAAATGAATCTTGGTGGGATACAGACATTCAGTCTAAAGCATTAAACACTGTAATGGACTGAATTGTGTTTCCTTCCCCCAAATTACTATGTTGAAACCCTCAATATGACTGTATTTTAAGGTAGGAACTTTATAGATCATTACAGTTGAATGAGAAGAATGGGGCCTTAATCCATGTAAGTGGTGTTCTCCCAAGAAGAGGAAGAGACACCGGGGATGTGCATGTGCAGAGAAAAGACTGCATGAGCACACGGTGCAGACAGCCGGCATCCCCCAGCCCGGGAGAGGCCTCAGAAGAAACCAAAAGCATCAGCACTTTGACCATGGACTCCAGCCTCCAGAACTGTGAAATATAAATGTGTGCTGTTTAAGACACCCACTCTGTGTTTTCTTTTGTTTGTTTGTTGTTTGTTTTGTTTTTATAGCAGCCCAGGCAGATTAAGACAATCATTGGATTACTTTGCAGGTGTTTTCCTGCCCTTGGCTACCTTGTCGCTCTCCTCTCCCACGTCTTTCTGCTCCCCTCGCTGCCACTCTCCAGCTTTCTTTCTTGGCTCAGTTTTCTTTTCACTCTCCTTTAAAGCTTTTTTAAAAGAATTTTGCTGTTTTCCAGGTTTTTGGTAGTGGTGGTGTTTTGTTCTAAGACTGTTTTCTTCTCATTCCATATACTTTTCCTGGTCAGTTTTATCCACTTCTGTGACTTAGGTATTGCTCGTATTCTAATGACCTCAAATCCATGACTTGAATCCAAGTTTTCCTCCTGAGCCCCTGACTGATACATACAGCTGCCCTTCCACACCTTCACACACACACTGGTTACACAGGTGGCTCAAACGCATTCCCAAATGAATCACTATTATGTTTTGTTCCCAATCTGTTTCTATTTGTGTGACCTAATTCAGAAAGTATTATTGCCTTCTACCCAGTTACCTAACCTGGAATTATGAGAGTTGTTCTGAATTCCTCCACATGCCCACATTCTTGCCCACTAGTCCAATTAATCACCAATATCAAAGATGCTACCTATAGAGCATTTCCCTAATTAGGTTTTCCTATCAATTTCTTTGGTACTTTAGATCAGGAATGAACTATTGCTTAGCTACAGCCTTCAAATTGGTGGGTATTTCATTCCATGAAAGCTATTTATTTTCTAATATCTTAAAATTTTGAGATAATAACTCAGTAGAGGATCTCTGTAATTGGACAATTCTATCTTGCTTTAGTGTTTCATGTATTGTAGGGTTTTCTACATGAGATGAATAATCACCACAGAATTGACGAATATGCCTCCAGGGTTATTTCATCTGAAAAAATTTAGACTGCTTAACATGATACTTAGCAGTTAAGGATCATTAAGATGGTACAGCTTCCTAGAAAAAGAGATATATTTTTCTCTTACAATGTGATCTTTGTCTTATAATTTACATGTGTGATTGAGACTGAAATTTTAATACAGCCTTTTTGAAACTCTTAGTTCACTTCTATCTTCCTTAAACAAAGCTGCAAGGTATCTGTAATAGCTACTCAGCGAGAAATGAATCAACACATTCATTCACCCAATCCATCTCATCCATTGCCCAGTGTACATTTTTAACCTTAGTATCTTCTAACATTTTAGTTCACTCCTTTTCCCTACCAGATAGATTCTAATTTTTTATAGTTCCATTCATTTCCTTGTCTTTCCCAGTTTTGCTGTTCTAGGTCATAAATCCAGTAAAATCTGCAAACGTCTTGGCCTTCACAATTCATGAGTGGTGGTAGTTCAGATCTTTCAGCCTGGGATATAGTAGTGTGTCAACTGAATATGAAAAGAAAGCCATAAACTTTTGAACTGGAAGCCAAATGTACACAAAATAAAACCTCTCTATTTCTTCTGTAGTTTCATCTCTTACTAAGGAGTTTCTTTTTTCATTTTCATAGATTTTGTTATGTTCAACAACATACTGTGAAATATATAAAAACTGTTGAAAAAAATGGAAAAAAGTCACTAAGAAAATGTAAATGTCAGTATATCCCATTTTTTATTAATGATTTTTATTCATAGCTGACTTTTAATTTCCATTGTATCTTTTCCCATTGGGTATGTATGCTTTTTGTTGTTGTTGTTTTCATAGACAGAAAAAAATCAGTGGATTAATTGGTTGGGCAAATCGATAAGATAGTATAGATTGCTTCTCTCTGACAGAAAGGAAAACTCCCTGGTTCTGAAAGCACAGTGTTTCTGTTACCTATAAAGAAGAATTACTGATATACAAACGATGAAAAACCTAATTGGAATTGTTTACTTCATGCTTGATATTGCTATAAAAACTGGCAAAAAGGGGAGTGGGCGTTTCTCCCTTTCTCCCTGCCACATTTCCCTTCCTCACCTAAACGTGATTTAGATCTCAAGACGGAGCCTTGATGTGTTCAGCGCCATCGATCTCGATGTGATGAAATGAACAGGCCCTCTGTCTCCCTCTGTGAATTAGCCAGATGAGGAAAAAGCACATATAAAACCGGTGGCTTCTCACATCTGATCTTCTCTTTAGGGCTGTCACAGCTTTAGGCTACCACAGATGCCAGGGTTTTAGATCATTGTTACGAATAGGTGTGAAGTTAATACTGTCTAGTTATTGAAAGGAGAGACAACTGTGTAGGGCAAAGAGTACTGGTCTTCTATATTTTTCTCTTAATACACGAATTCCACACAACATTTGAAGAAATCATGGATTATCGATATTGAAAGTAAAAAAAAAAAACAAAAAAAGTGGAGGTATGATCCTCTGAGCAAGAAAGATCTGAGTTATCTTCACCAAGTTACGTTCTGCTCTCTTAGGTTACGTAACATGCCGCAGGATAAAGTATGTTATCTAGTTAAGATTTTTGGTCTTTGGGCTGAGAAATGCTTGGTTTTAAAAACTTATTCTCTTTATTAATAACCGTGTGTTCCTAAACAAGTTAGCTAACTTCCTAAGTGCTGATTTTCCCGTGTGTAAAATGAATAAAAATACCTGCTTTATCAGCTTGTTGGGAGGATTAAGGAGACGTGCAGTGGTGCTTATAGGGTGTCCAGGAGAGGGCAGTGATGAAGACAAGGAAAAAGTGATGACCAGCAGCAAGCTGTTCTCCCTTGTAGCAAGTTTACCATTTCTTCTCATAAGATGGAACAAAGAAGTCCTTATAAGATGGATTCTGCACCCACCACCCGGAAGATTAATCAGACAGTGATTAACTACATCTTAAAGTTACTGTTCTGACTTGCATTTTCTTGGCATTGTAGCTGTATCTGTATCAGGGGATATTTAAAACAGATCCATTAAAGTGGTATTAAAAAAGCTACCATTTAAGAGTGTTTATTATGCCCCATATTTTGTTATGTTCTTTATAGGTGAGTTAAAAGAAAAAGACTCAAGTCACATAGCTTAGAAACTATAAAGACATTATTTAAGACATATCTTATTTCATAACTCATGCTCTTAAACAATTTTGATAAATTTCCATCTAGGCTGCAGATTACCTTTTGAGCTCCAGAGCTGCTAGTGCCAGAAAGGCAGATGATGTATCTGACATCTGATGTGAAATTTGGTGTATGAAGTTGATGGACAGAAAACATAACCCACTTTTATTCCTAAATTCTTCTTTTTTTGTAGGATCAGATAGAACTATCTCAACGATTGTAAATATTGTTAGTGAGTTCTGATTACTCTGCAATAGAGGTTTGTGGAATCCTATGGAAACCAGCTTCTCCCTGACTCAATATAACTTAGCCAATATGGACCCCTACACTTTCATCTGCCTTGAACCATTCATTGACTAAGGCCCATTGAAATAAGAGACAGATTTCAATGACTTCCTGGAATCCTGAGTCTAGATGAGAACCACTTCATTACCAGCTTGTGCTTTTCAGATATATCTGGCTTATATACTAATTGGACTGAAATGTGGACTATCAGCAACTTGCCATCCTGCTCTCTTCCCAACAGATAATGCTACAAAGAATAAGCCTGCTTGGTCCCCGTGAAACCATCACCATACATGAGTTGGTGAAGTATCTTTCTGTGAAAGCAGTCTTTCTGACTTTGCATATGTAAATCATTTTCATGACTGGTAATAGAAGCTGAAATATTTGTTGTTAATATCATATATATTTTGTTCTGGAAAAAGTAAAAAGTGTTATTCGGCCCTGGGTACATCCAAAAACTCAAAATTCCTTTGTGTTAAAAGACTCCAGAACTCTCATATATATCCCTTCCCCAGTTCTGTATGGATGATTTGGTGGGCCTTTAGATTCTGTAAAAAGCTGTAATCTCTCTTGAGCAGAAAAATAGTTGAGAAGAAAAATTGGCTTTTTACAAAGCAAAAGAAAAATAGTGTCCCAGGAATGGACATAGGAGAATGAAAGAGATCAAATGTACCCTTTGGTTATATATTATTATCATCACAAATGAAGATTAGTTAATGAACCAAACCTTTCTCAATGCAAAGACTGAAGAAATGAAGTGAAGGACATAAAGTCTGTGTAGAAAGGTCAAGTGCCAGAACTGGTGTCGCTTGCTTTCCTTGTGAAGGGAGATATATGGCTATGGGGAAGGATATGTAGATATGTTGTTTACATATAGTGAATTTATGCAACATATGTATAGCACATATATACATACTATATATAACAAATATGCATATAATGCATATGTGTATATGCACATATATGAGCACACACACATAAAAACTAGATGACTGGTTATATATCTGCTTTCCTAGTTTGATGTCATTACTTTTGATGTAGCTTTGTTCCAAATGGTGCCTTAAATAATAATTTAGCACAGACAGCAAAAAAAAAAAAAAAGAAAGAAAAAAGGGCATTATGTTGAGTGGAAAAAGCCAGATTCAAGAGACCATATATTCTATGAGTCCATTTAGATAAAATCCTTAAAATAATGAAGTTACAGATATGGAGAATAGATTATTGATTACCAGGGTTTAGAAGTAGTGGAATGCCAGGTAGGTACAACTATAAAAGGGCCGGCATGAGGGAGATCTTTGTGGTAATGGAATAGTTCTGTGTCTTGATTGCAGTGCTGTTTACATGAATATACACGTTTAAATAAAATGGCATAGAACTAGACACATGCATTGTACCAAGTCAATTTGCTAGTTTTGATATTGTCTAGAGCTATGTAAGATGGAACCATTGGGAAAGTGGGCAAAGAGTACATGGAACTCTGTATTATTTTTGCAACTTCCTGTGAATCTGCAATTATTTCAAAAAAAAACTAAGAGGAAAAAAAATTAATGATTTATCACAGACCAGAGTTAAAAAGATGCCCAATTCTGAGAAGCTTGGTCCTAAAATTTGAAAGTGTGTTCACACGTTGAGGTTGGTTACAGGTAGTGGGAGAAAAATCATTGAAGTTGGACAGGTTGGTAAGAGAAGAGTTTTACTGATTTGATTAACAAAACAAATCAACAAACCAAACCTCAGATTATTATATTCAACATTTATGTTAGACTCTGTCAGGTAGAAATATCCACTAAAAGACATCACTTCTTTTGCAACTGGCCCTGAAACATTTGATAGAAAATGAAAAACCATTATGGCTACCTGGTAGCAAGTCCAATTACAAATGACTCGGGAGCCCTCTGCAATGTGACCTGACTCTAAATGGTCCTTTAGGATTGTCATCCAGTTTGCTGAGCCTCAGCTTTCTGCCTACCCACATGTAATTGGGAAATGCAACGTACTTATCTGTCTTGTTGATGGCTCTGTGCTTATTTGATAACAGTTGCTCCACAAGAGCACAAGAAGGAAAGTACATTTGCTGTAGCTATAAATTAACTCACTGGAGTGAATAAATCATGGGTATTGCAGTTGGACAAATAGACATTGGAAGAGGGGGTAGGAGCAACAAGACATTTTTCTTTCTAAAAAAGAGCAATAAAATAAGCCTCTTGCTTCACCCTCTTTAGCTGACTTCTATTATCTTAGTCATGAAAAGAACAGATTTTAAAAAAGAAATAGGAGAATGGCACTGAGAGAGCAGGAGAGACACAAACACTTGTGTTCCTGGTCGAAGGCGAATCTAAACTAAACATTAGTGGTGGGTTTCACTCTCTTGCTCCAGTTACCCTTAAAGAATTCTTCTGCATCTGAGGTTTCCTTCCCTTGCTGTCCTGCCACCACCTCACCATGCTCGCTTCTTTTTTTTTTGCTTTGACGGCTTGGTAGGGAGTCAAGACTTACTATACAGCAGAATCCTGCAAAGGGCCCATTTCGTGTTGATCTTGGTGAACGGCAGCTTTGTGAATACTCGCTGCAGGTGCCTAACCAAGGGAGCAGATTTGTACAGACTGCACAGGTAGTAAAGGAGTCCATTTAGATGTAAGAATTGAATGGAGGGGTTATACGTTTGTATAAATCTTTTATGAATTATAAAAAATCAATGAAACAAAACCACATCTGCAAATAATCAGAGAGATCTAAATCCATGTTTAGAGGCTTGAAGTGAAGAATTTCACCTTAGCAAGCATCAAGGAGCATTTTGTTAAAGTGCTGTTACAGTCACAAAAGCAAGGCTTTTACACCTTTTATCAGCAGGTCTGATTTAGAAAGCTGAAAAGCACTTTGCCTCATATGTGGAAATGAAAATACCCAAACCCATAGCTCTCCCTTTGGTAATAAATCTTTGTCTACTTCTGAGGGTTGTCTCTTATATTCTTTTTTGGCATATCAGTAGCAAAGCTCTTTCTCACAAATTGAAGCAAATAGCTTTATTTGTGTCTTCACAAGAGTGCTTTCTTTCTTAAGAAAAAAGAGGAGTAGGATTAAGTGACCCCATAGGCTGTTAGTTGTTCCTTCAGTAACTTGAAATTCTTTGAAGAATTCAAACTAATCGTTTTCTAGTTAATATGGTATTAAAGCAACAGAATGCTAATTATAAAATCGATAATTGGAAATCCTACAACCTGGATAAATTCTTTCCAGTCTGATATTGAAAAATACCTGGGTCTCTTTCAAAAACTGCTGAAAAGGGCATTTGGAGTTTTCTTTTACATCTGAAGGTTTGTGAGATGAAGGTCCTTCCTCAAGCCACAGAGCAAGCCGGGATTACAGTGATTGAGTCCTTACTCCTGGTCTCGCCTTTCTTTTCACTTGACAACATATCATCCAGCAAGGGAGCAGATCAATAATAATGAAAGCTCCCTCTTTCTTCCCGGAGCGTTAAAGAGAGCAGGTTCACAGAGCAATCTCCAGAGTAGCACCAGCTGCTTGTTGACCAAGACCTTAGCCATTTTGTATGGAACAGTTGTGCTATTTCAGATGGCTAGCCGGGGGAAGAAAACTGCACTAAATAATAAGAAACAGAGAAAGTAGAGCCCTGTGGGCTAAGCATAGGCCATCTCAGCCCTGTCACTGGCTGTGTGGCTTTGGGCTAATCACATAATTCTTTTATGCCTTTTCTTGGCCACAAGCAAAATGGGACATGGAGACAGAGCAATCTTCCTCTCCACAGTTGTGATACTAAAGGCATCTTTGTGAGCTACTCTAAAACATGGACAGGCAGTGATATTTTCTATATTGATTTTCATTTTAAATCACACTGGCATTTAAAAAATCTTTATTAGAGTATTTATTAATTTCTAACTTGTTTGGGATAAGATATTGTAGTTTTAAAACAATAACAAGTATAAATGAGATCAATATGTAAACTGCAAGCATGAATTAAAAGATTTTTAAATACAAAAAGGAATTTTTAATTTTTAAAAATTAGAATAGTGCAAAGATGGCAGCGTGAGAGGTGAGACAGAGGCTTCCTCCTAAAACCACATATAATATGAAAATAAAGCTACTACAACTACTCTTGAAAGAGCAATGGGAAAGAGAACTACAATAA
Organism: Phataginus tricuspis; assembly: GCA_029783875.1. NCBI lineage: Eukaryota > Metazoa > Chordata > Mammalia > Pholidota > Manidae > Phataginus > Phataginus tricuspis. Next base: position 5,860,846 of record JAQQAC010013566.1, on the reverse strand, counting down.
ACTGCTTACACCTGGAGACAAGAGCAGCCCTCACAGAAAACGGTAATGTACTAAAGCTGTGGTCCTGCGGGATCCAAGCCCTTCCCCCACCCCAGCTCACCGGCAGGAGGAACAGGAACGGAGCTGAGAGGGAGTGGAGAACTGGGACTGCTTAGTACCTAACTCTGGAGATCTACTCTGGGAGCACAAACCTACATTTCATGGTGCTTGCATGATGCTCTTGTAATTAGGAGCCTGGAAAGCTAAGACAGGCGGAGTTCCTGGAGAGACTAAGATTCCAGCTGCTTGTGAAATCAGGGATCCATACCCAGCTGCTCTGGGACAAGAGAAAGGCGGGCAGTCTGAGAGACTTCCTAACAAAGAAGACCTTAGCAAGAGGCCTGCTGAGGGGGCAAGGACTGCACGGAGCTTGCTGCTCAGGAGAAAGGACAGGTAGACAAAATTGTCCCAGTATACTCTGCCCAGCAGATTTGGAGTTTTCTGATCTTCAGGTGTGCCAGCTCCCTGGCTGCCTACACAGCTCCAGGAACCCCTTCTGTGACAGGCAAACTAGTGCACCTTTCGCCTGGCCAGCCCCACCGGGCTTGCAAACCTGGAAGCCCTTCCTTGGCGTTGGGCCAGCCGGAGGGAGGATCTGTCTACAGCAACTAAAAAGGCAAAACACAGAGGCTTATACCTGTGTGCTCAGCCCACCGGTTCAGACAGTGGAGACAGGCATAGCAGCCAGGAACCAGGAAACAGCCCTTTCCTCCCCCGAGGCACCAATACCACTCCCATACAATCCCTGACATTGCTTCAGGGGCTGAGCAGCTCCAGAGAGTAGAGCTTCTGGGCACTAGAGGGCTCCATACACAAATATGAAGCACCAAAGGAACCTGGTCCAGAATAAAATTATGAATACAACTCCTGAGAAAGATTTAAATGATATGGACCTATGACTCTCCCTGAAAGGGAGTTCAAAATAAAAATCATAAACATGCTCATGGAGGTACGGAAAGATATTCAAGAACTCAGGAATGAATTCCGGTCAGAGATCCAATCTTTGAAGAACACAAAGGATGGTATTAAAAGCAGATTGGATACGGTGGAGGAGACGATGAATGAAATGGTAACTAGAGAAGAGGAATACAAAGAAGCTGAGGTACTGAAAGAAAAAAGGATCTCTAAGAATGAAAGAATACTGAGAGAACAGTGTGACCGATCCAAACGGAAAAATATTCGCATTATAGGAGTACCAGTGGAAGAAAAGAGAGAAAAAGGGATAGAAAGTGTCTTTGAAGAAATAATTGCTGAAAACTTTCCCACACTGGGGAAGGAAATAGTCTCGCAGTCCATGGAAGCCCACAGAACTCCCAACACAAGGGACCCAAGGAAGACAACACCAAGACACATAATAATTAAGATGGCAAAGGTCAAAGATAAAGACAGAGTATTAAAGGGAGCCAGAGAGAGAAAAAAGATCAAAAACAAAGGAAAACCCATCAGACTATCATCAGACTTCACAACAGAAACCTTACAGGCCAGAAGAGAATGGCATGATATATTTAACGTAATGAAACAGAAGGACCTAAAACCAAGAATATTCTATCCAGCCCGATTATCATTTAAATATGACAGAGGGATTAAACAATTTCCAGACAAAGGAAAATTGAAAGAGTTTGCCTCTCATAAACCACCACTACAGGATATCTTAAACGGACTGCTCTAGAGGGAAGCACCCCTAAGGCTAAAAAGATGTCACCAGAGAAAATAAAATCATAGCAAAGAAAGCAGACCACCCAAATACTAACTAAAGGCAAAGAATAAAACACCCAATATATAAACAATGGAGGAGGAAGAATAGGAAGGGAGAAATAAAGAAACATCAGATGGCGTTCACAATAACTTAACAGGAAAGTTAAGTTAGATTCTTAGATAGTAAAGAAACAACCCTTGAACCATTGGTAACCACGAATCTAAAGCCTGCAATGGCAATAAGTACATATCTATCAATAATCACCCTAAATGTAAATGGACTGAATGCACCAATCAAAAGACACAGAGTAACAGAGTGGAAAAAAAGCAAGACCCGTCTATATGCTGCTTACAAGAGACTCACCTCAAACCCAAAGATATACACAGACTAAAAGTGAAGGGATGCAATAAGATATTTCATGCAAACAACAAAGAGAAAAAAGCAGGTGTTGCAGTACTTGTATCAGACAAAATAGACTTCAAAACGAAGAAAGTAGCAAGAGATAAAGAAGGACATTACATAATGATAAAGGGGTTAGTCCAACAAAAGATATAACCATTATAAACATATATGCCCCCAACACAGGAGCGCCAACATATGTGAAACAAATACTAACAGAATTGAAGGAGGAAATACACAACAATGCATTCATTTTTAGGAGACTTCAACACACCACTCACTGCAAAGGACAGATGAACCAGACACAAAATAAGTAAAGACACAGAGGCACTGAACAACACACTAGAACAGATGGACCTAACAGATATCTACAGAACTCTGCACCCAAAAGCAACAGGATACACATTCTTCTCAAGTGCACATGGAACATTTTCCAGAATAGACCACATACTAGGCCACAAAAAGAACCTCAGTATTTCAAAAATATTGAAATCCTACCAACCAACTTCTCAGATCACAAAGGTATAAAACTAGAAATAAATTTTAGGAAGAAATCAAAAAGGCTCACAAATACATGGAGACTTAACAACATTCTCCTAATTCATCAATGGGTTAACGACCATATCAAAACAGAAATCAAAGAATATATGGAGACTAATGACAACAACAACACAAAGCCACAACTTCTGTGGGACGCAGCAAAGGCAGTTCTAAGAGGAAAGTATATTGCAATCCAGGCCTGTGTAAAGAAGGAAGAACATTCCCAAATGAATTGTATAAAGACACAATTACTGAAATTGGAAAAAGAAGAACAAAGGAGGCCCAAAGTCACCAGAAGGAGGGACATAATAAAGATCAGAGAAGAAATAAATAAAATTGAGAAGAATAAAACAATAGAAAAAAATCAATGAAACCAAAAGCTGGTTCTTTGAAAAAATAAACAAAATAGATAAACCCCTAGCCAGACTCATTAAGAGAAAAAGAGAATCTGAACATATAAACAGAATCAGAAATGAGAAAGGAAAAATAACGACGGACCCCACAGAAATACAAAGAATTATAAGAGAATATTATGAGCATCTGTATGCTAACAAGCTCCAAAACCTAGAAGAAATGGACAACTTCTTAGAAAAACACAACCTTCCCAGAGTGACCAAGCAAGAAACAGAAAAACTAAACAGACCAATCACCAGCAACGAAATTGAATCGGTAATCAAAAAACTACCCAAGAACAAAACCCCCGGACCTGACGGATTCACCTCTGAATTCTACCAGACATATAAAGAAAAAATAACGCCCATTCTCCTTAAAGTTTTCCAAAAAATAGAAGAAGAGGGAATACTTCCAAACTCTTTCTATTAAGCCAGCATCACTGTAATACCAAAACCTGGCAAAGACCTCACCAAAAAAGAAAATTACAGACCTTTATCCATGATGAACGTAGATGCAAAAATACTCAACAAAATATTAGCAAACCGAATTAAAAAATACATCAAGAGGATCATACACCATGATCAAGTGGGATTCATCCCAGGGATGCAAGGATGGTACAACATTCGAAAATCCATCAACATCATCCACCACATCAACAAAAAAAAGAACAAAAAACCACATGATCATCTCCATAGATGCTGAAAAGCATTTGACAAAATTCAGCATCCATTCATGATTAAAACTCTCAACAGAATGGGTATAGATGGCAAGTACCTCAACATCATAAAGGCTATATATGACAAACCCACAGCTAACATCATACTTAATAGCGAGAAGCTGAAAGCTTTTCATCTAAGATTGGGAACAAGACAGGGGTGCCCACTCTTTCCACTGTTATTCAACATAGTACTGGAGGTCCTAGCCACGGCAATCAGACAAAACAAAGACATACAAGGCATCCAGATTGGTAAAGAAGAAGTCAAATTGTCACTATTTGCAGATGACATGATACTGTACATAAAAACCCTAAAGACTCCACTCCAAAACTACTAGAACTAATATCTGAATTCAGCAAAGTTGCAGGATACAAAATCAATACACAGAAATCTGTTGCTTTCCTATACACTAATGATGGACTAACAGAAAGAGAAATCAGAAAAACAATTCCATTCACAATTTCATCTTAAAGAATAAAGTACCTAGGAATAAACCTAACGAAGGAAGTGAAAGACCTATACTCTGAAAACTACAAGACACTCCTAGGAGAAATTAAGGAAGACACTAACAAATGGAAATGCATCCCATGCTCTTGGCTAGGAAGAATAAATATTGTCAAAATGGCTATACTACCTAAAGTAATCTACAGATTCAATACAATCCCTATCAAACTACCAACAGCTTTCTTCAATGAACTCGAACAAATACTTCTAAAATTCATATGGAACCAGAAACCCCGAATAACCAAAGCAATCCTGAGAAGGAGGAATCAAACAGGGGGAATTACGCTCCCTGACTTCAAGCTCTACTACAAAGCCACAGTAATCAAGACAATTTGGTATTGGCACAAAAACAGACCCACAGACCAGTGGAACAGAATAGAAAATCCAAATATTAACCCAAACACCTACAGGTAATTAATATTTGATAAAGGTGCCTTGGATATACAATGGGGAGATGACAGCCTCTTCAGCAGCTGGTGTTGGAAAAACTGAACAGCTACATGTAAGAGAATGAAACTGGACAAGTGTCTAGCCCCATACACAAAGGTAAACTCAAGGTGGATCAAAGACCTGAATGTAAGTCATGAAACCATAAAACTCTTAGAAAAAAACATAGGCAAAAATCTCTTGGACATAAACGTGAGTGACTTCTTCATGAACATATCTCCCCAGGCAAGGGAAACAAAAGCAAAAATGAATAAATGGGACTATATCAAGTTGAAAAGCTTCTGTACAGCAAAGGACACCATCAGTAGAACAAAAAGACATCCTACAGTATGAGAAAATATATTCATAAATGATGCATCTGAGAAGGGGTTGAAATCCAAAATATATAAAGAACTCTCACACCTTAACAAACAAAAAGCAAATAATCCAATTAAGAAATGGGCAAAGTACATGAATAGACACTTCTCTAAAGAAGAAATTCAGATGGCCAACAGGCACATGAAAAGATGCTCCACATCGCTGCTCATCAGAGAAATGCAGATTAAAACCACAATGAGATATCACCTCACACCAGTGAGGATGGCCAACATCCAAAACACAAACAACAACAAATGTTGGCGAGGATGTGGAGAAAAGGGAACCCTCCTACACTGCTGGTGGGAATGCAAATTAGTTCAACCATTGTGGAAAGCAGTATGGAGGTTCCTCAAAAAACTCAAAATAGAAATACCATTTGACCCAGGAATCCCACTCCTAGGAATTTACCCTAAGAATGCAGCAGCCCAATTTCAAAAAGACAGATGCACCCCTATGTTTATTGCAGCACTATTTACAATAGCCAAGAAATGGAAGCAACCTAAGTGTCCATCAGTGGACGAATGGATTAAGAAGATGTGGAACATTTACACAATGGAATATTATTCAGCCATAAGAAGAAAACAAATCCTACCATTTGCAACAACATGGATGGATCTAGAGGGTATTATGCTCAGTGAAATATGCCAAGCCGAAAAAGACAGGTATCAAATGATCTCACTCATATGTGGAGTATAAGAACAAAGAAAAAAACTGAATGAACAAAACAGCAGCAGACTCACAGAACCCAAGAACAGACTAATAGTTACCAAAGGGAAAGGGACTGGGGAAGAAGGGTGGGAAAGGAGGGATAAGAGGGTAAAAGGGGCATTACAATTAGCAGATATAAGGTGGGAGGGCACGGGGAGGGCTATAAAACTCAGAGAAGACAAGTAGTGATTCTCGTCTCACTACACTGATGGACAGTGACTGTAACAGGGTTGATGGGGGGGACCTGATTAAGGGGGTAGTTTAATCACCACAATATTGTTCATGTTATTGTAGGTTAATGATACCAAAATAAATTGTAAAAAAAAAAATTAAGTAAGTAAATAAATAAATAAATAAATAAAAGGAAAAAAAATTTGAATAGTGACAATTTAGATCAAGTTTCAGCCTTCCATAAATTTCTCTGAATCATGCTCTACATATTCTCTCAGGAACTTTACAATACACACGTCCCCGATATTTTCATTAGTCATCGTGGGACCTGTTGTTCAGTGCTGGTGTTCAGCCTGATGCTGAAACAACCAACTGGCAATTTCATGTCCATCTTTTGGTGTTGGACGTCCCAGGATGTTCTCAGTGTTTCTTGAGGTTGAAATGATCTCAAAGCAAAACTTCTTTCACAAGTTCTAAAATGTAACTATTTTCCATTCAGCCTCCACAGAATTCCATGGGTAATAGATCCCTTAGTTTCTATCTAAAATTCTTCACTTTATTGGAGTTTAGAAACATTTCCTCTGCGTGGGTGCAGGCAGAATCTGGAATCTTCTATTCTTATCTATGGTTAAAAGAAAAATGCCTTTTCCAGGTTAATGGACTGATCTAATAATCCAGCTATGGTTATTCTATTACTTAGAACATTTGATTAAGGTTTTTGTCAAAGAAGCATATCTTTACTAATTACTCAACTTAGGTACTGAGGTCTTGCCTGTGCATAAATATTTGAAATATCACATTGAAAAATAGAAAGTATATTTTGCTAATCCCCTGTTTTATCAGAACATCAGGTATGAACAGGATATCTAGCTCAAATCTTCCATTTTTCACAGGAGAATGCTGCAGTACAGAGAGGATAATTGCCTGGTTCAAAGTAACTCAGCTGAAATATTTGGTGGGATATGGCAGGAGGGTGGGAAGAGGATGCAGTTGAAGGATTATAAGAGGGATTGTAGTCAATGGAAAAGGAGGGAGCCTTACAACTGCTGCCTGAAAGTACATTAAATTGACATGCTTAAAATCGTCCACATAAATTTTCCCCATTATGGAGCTAGAGCAGAAGTTAGTGGGGCCACTTCTCCACTTTGGAGACACATGCACACACACCCTCAGACTTCACAGTATCACTGTGTGATTTCTTACGCCCTTCAAGACTTTCTTGGATATACATTTTGGTTTCATTTAGGCTATATAAAAATGTCATGGCTGTCAAATGAGCAGTAGTGAGTGCCTGCAATATGAGTAGTGGAAAATGGTGGTACCTGTAGTCAGAACCAATGAAGTCATGTCTCAGGACAAAGATAATTTGACATCTGACCTTTTATATACTTGCTATTGAATGTAGGTTGCTAAGGTCTCAGAGCTGTGTACACACTAGTACATTTTAGTTATATGGGGTGTGGGAGCACAATGATCATAGGTCTGCTTCGGTCATAAGCAAGCCAGGTAAGAGAGAGGAAAATGTGGCAGTGAGTATTTGAGGAATAACCATGGTCCATTCATAGTGTTTCCAGGAATAAATGCTCAGGATTCTGAGGCTGTGTTGCTTGGCCACAAGATCTGTTCTAAAATATTGTCTCCTTTCTTCTTCTGACAGAAAACAGATTCTCGGACAGATTTTCTGACTCATATTTTATCTTCAGGGAAATTATCTTTCTTATTTATATTCTTTTGTATAACTCTTAGACCTGTCACAGTCATACAAGATTTCCTGCTCTTCCTATTTTCTTTTCAACATAATATTGCTTTGAAATCCTCATTTGATAGGTGAGATTTTTCTTATTTTTGTGTAATTCTTTTTCTGCGGTCCTCTATCCTCATCTTCACTGTTTCTGCAGTTGTTTGCTTCTTGCCTAAGATGTGCGTAAAGTTAAACCTGCTAGGATGCGGGTTTGTGGACCTAACAAAATGGGAGCTGTCAGTTGGTGTGGATTCTGGGATGATTCCAGCAGCTTGTCTGCTCATTTTCAAAAGAAAACACATTATCAGCAAAGTTGGAGCTGCTCTCCTTAGAAAAATAAACAAATCTGACTGCTCTCATAAAACTCACAGATCTTGTCAGAGTAAATTCGATGTTGCTGACAGATCATCAATTAGAAGGTGCATGTGTGAAAATAAATGTGGGAGGTGATTGGTGTGTGGCTTTTCATGGGGGTGACAATGACTCTCACCAGACTGGGAGGAAACTTGAATCCATTTTAGACTCAGCTTTGCCTGAAACACCGCAAAGTTTTCAAAACCAGGGATTAATTTACTAAGACTAATTGATTCTTCTTTTAGACCCATAACTTTAGATTCTAGAAATGTACCATAACTAAAATCAGTTAATACCATATCTTGTTCTTTCCTTAAGTATATTATCATTTATCCCTATGATTTGTATCAGATCTACTAGAGCAACAGGGCATGGTTTAGCTGGCTCTGCAACTTGGACATCAACCAGATTCATGTTTACTGCAGGAGCGCTGGCTTTCATTCACCAAGGGGCCGTTTTAAGGGCTTATTTAAGGATGACTATTTCAAAAATTGCAATATTTCTTTTTTTCTATAGTCTTTTTTAATATTTAATCAGAATGACAATACAAATGTCTTGTTCCAGCTATAGTGGAGCATTACTAATGTAGAAATAATGTCAGTGCAATGCATTGGAAGGAGCACTGTGTGGAGCCAGGCTGACTTGTGCCATGTTGCCTAGAGACTGTGCTTTGGGCAATTTACTTCTTTGAGCCTTGGCTTCAACATCAATAAACTGGGATAACAATACCTACCTTGCAATCTATTGTTAGGATTAGAAAAGTCCTGAGTTAAAACAAAACAAACAAGCCACAAAAACATTAGTGCTTAGCTAAATAGGTAAATAATGGTTGTTCATACATGCAAAATAACAATAAAAAAGTGTTAAGAACAATTTGTTGAGAACCTAAAATGTAGAATTCAATGTTGAAACACACTGAATTCAGGAGTTTAGATATTTACAGATATATGTTGAACCACTCACACGTGGAGAACTACTGGGAGTACCACAAGGATTCCTCATCATTCCTGTATAACACAATCCAGAAGCAAGGATCTCCGAATTTAATGAGGTCACATAGAGAGATAGCAATAGAAATAATCTGCCAAAAGGCTTTTGGCTCAAATAAGTGAAAATATCTTTAGGAAAAATTCATTTTATAGATGTTTTGCTTGAGTTTTCACAGAATATTAGTTTCATAATGACTATATACGACTTTCTGAAAGAGTAGTTGAGGGACAGAGTTTCAAAATTGTGTCAGCAAGACATAATTCAGGCTTTGTAATCTCCAAATCTCCTGCCATCCACTATAACTCACCAGTTATCTTTTCTTTGTTTCTTTTCACTGGAAAGATGAATGTTTCAAACAATACACAAGTTACTCATCAGTGGTTTAGAATATAAAAGCTGCTTTTAGATTTCGGTCAGAGGCTTATGGCTTCAGTGGGCTTGTACATTTAGAGACTTTTAAAGAATATAAGATAAAATTGGATATTTGTATTGCTACACATTTCTATTACAGTGCTAAAATCTATTAGAAGAAAAGAATCCCAATGTATGGGTTAAAAATTGAGAAACATAATTAAATTATATTCTTACTTTGCTCATTTTTCATAAATGAATTTAATTTAGTAAAACATTTTTCTTTGAGATTAGACAAAATTAAATTTACCCAGGACAGAAAGTTATTAAAGAGACCTGTATAATTGCTTGACTTCAAAATTGGTAGTTTTGAAAACAGTTTTGGAACATATATGTATATGGTCAATAAATCACATTATTAGGAACACTTTAACTTGTATATGTAAAGTCTTTATGGGACATTTCTGTGTCATGACATATTTTCATAATTTCCATTAGTATTATTGAAAAGGTGAAAAATAAGATACTCTAGTTGTACTGCAAGGTTTAATTAAACCTATCATGCAGGTAATTGAACATGTAAATATTTCATTGAGTGATAAACTTCACACAACAATCTCTTTGAACAGCCGGTAATACTTAACTTAGTGATACTTTAGATTTATTATAGAGCTATGTGAATGATGGTGTCTTTAAGAAGGAACAATGAGCTTAAAATAGAAATAAAAGTGACCTGAAAGATTGCTTAGAGATTGAACTGGACTCTTGTTAAACTGAGTCTGATTTACACCTGTCTTTTCCAGAGTTTAATTGTAAATTTTTAGCATCTGCATTTGAAAGGGCCAGATAAAAAATACCAGTATGTTATTTGAGATGCCAATGTCTTTATAAGAAAAAAAAAATCTCAAAATCTCAGTATCATTGAATTTGAGCCTTATTTATAAAACTTTCACCTACATATCTAGATATGTGGTATTTGTTTCCATACAGATAACTGATAAATACATAGATATCTTTGTTTTTTTATAACCCTAGATCTACATCCTACAACTATGATTCACATGACTAATTGAACTTAATAAAGAATCTTCTTTGAACCACAGAACAAAAACCAACATTAGACTTACCCTATTTTAATAACTCCTTTCAGCATTATCTTTTACTGCAGCTTAACACCTGTGGAGAAGTTGGTGTTCTTATGGCCAGGATCCTCACTGAACTTGAAACACTTTATGATGTAACTGGCCTGTTGCTAGGCTACTGATTCCACACCTGTAGGCAACAGCTATTATTGTGCTATATATAGAGCTCAGCCCAGTGCTCTGGGTTGAGGCAGAAACGCTAGTGCTTGACCTACCACCAGAAGAAAAAGCCATGTAATAATCCCTTTTGCCCCAAGAACGTTTTACTGTCATTTCTTTGGTCACATTGAATCCATAGTGAAGTTTCCCAGGGCTGAAACCCATTGGCAAGACAATTGGCGTAGTCAGCAGGATTCGTTGTTGACTAAGAAAAAGGATAGGCTGCTCTAATGGGAAGGGTGCTTCAGCAGGCTGCCCCTATGAATGGTTAGACTGTACATTATCCCCTAATGGGTAAGTGGTCTGAGGTGGCTTACCTCCTAGAGGGTTTGGCCCCACCCCAGGACTTGAGGTAAGTGTAGGTGACACCTGAGGCTGTAGGGGTGGCCCTTGGTATAGTAAGTAGGTCTTTTGAGAGACAGAGTGCCCGTGACGCAGTGGGGATGGTGGGTTGGCTGCCTCTCACAGTATTAAAAAAGTCTACAAATGAGAAGACGTTCTCTTGAAAGAGACACAAGAAATGGCTGCAAGAGAATGTGAGCTTCAAACTGCTGTGAATTCATTGAAGAATGAAATGGCATTGATATTACAGGAGACAGCACAAGAATGCTGGCAGTGAGATCCAGTAAAGGAGGTAAAATATTCCTTATAGAACAAGACAGCAGCACTGCCAGGTGCTCTGAAGGAGGAAAAGGCCATAAAGGAAAAAGAGGAAATCCTGAGGGAAGCACAGACAGAGGAGGCACAAGAATACCAGCTGCAAAGCATTGATGTGAAGGTAAGAGAGCTATTGAAGACTGAGCTAGCATTGCAGTGAGACACTGTAGATAAGGTAAAGGAAGTAGCAAAGGAAGCACTCAGGGAAGTGGAGAGAAAGGTGCCATCAGCCCTGGATATGGAGGAGCTGGGGAAGGATGAAGGGATGGTGCCAGGGGTACTGACCACTCCTCTATTGAGAGCATGTGCAGTGGTTGTAAAGAAAATAAAGACCCAGCAGCCAAGGGTTCCCTAAGGCAAGGCACAGCCCCCTCCCCAGGTTGTGGAGCACTCTATGCTCTGCCCCTATACTCAGGCTCAGTTGGTGGATTTGGGCTCCTGGTTTAGGCAGAAGCCCTCGGAGTCAATATCAGCTTGGCTCCTGCATCTGTGGGACTTAGCAGTGGATGGAATTGTTTTGTCTGGATCAGAGATGGGAAAGCTGGCTTCCCTGATGGTTCAGCCCACCTTGAGGCAGCGGTTACAAAGTGCAAATCAGACCTCAGGAAATCACTCCATCCTCGATTGAATTATGGCTGCACTTCATGCTGTGTGGCCCAATCAGGGTGATCTACCATCCTCCCCTACTAGATGGCAGACATATGCTGAACTCCAACAGGTGTTACGAGAGCTAGGTATAAGAAATGCCATCTATAGCCCAGAGAATCATGGCCTAGATGAGGAACCTTTCACTACATGGATGAGAAATATTGTGCTTCAAATGGCTCCCACATCCCTCTTTGGGTCTCTAGTGGCCATTCTTGCTCCCCACTTAAGACAGCCCATAAGCGAGGTTACACATACAGTAGCAGACTTAGGAGAGGTTGAAGCATTGAGAACATGGAAAGAAATAAGGTCTGCTACTTACCAGAATAATTTAAAGGGCCCCATGAAGGTTACAAGGAGCCAAATGTGGGTTGATTTAATACAGGCATAAGGGCGTCAGGTGGGACTGGGAGGAGACCTGTGCATATGCCCTTACTACAGCAAAACAGGCAGTCAGAGCCATGCAGGCCTTTCGTGTGACAGACCCATAAAGGCTCTGTGAGCTGGATGTTCATGTGACTGAAGACGATTATGGCTGGGGTCTCCGGCAGTGGCTTGAACCAACTCGCCAACCTATTGGATTCTGGTCACAACTCTAGAAAGGGTCAGAGGTATGATACACTTTGATAGAAAAACAACTGGCTCCTGTGTATCACGCCTTGCTGGCTACAGAACCATCACTGGAATGGCCCCGATAAAGGTAATAATCACCTATCCCATCTTGGAGTGGGTACCAGACTGGACCCAAAAGCCAAGGAGTGATGTGGCACAAATGCCCACACGGGCCAGTGAGTTGCTTACCTACAGCTGTGTAGTGCCCTCTGTAGTAGCTCCTTGAGTAAGAACTCCAATGCTTATTGGGGCTAGTGACATATACTAGTGAAAAGCAGGAAGAACTTACTTTTGAACCATTAGTAGCATTGAGTCCTTATCAGGAGAGAAGAGCCCCTATAACTGAAGATGCATGGTACACAGATGGCTCCAGCCATGAGCAGCCCCCAAAATGGAGGGCCATAGCTTTCCATCCTAAGACTGAGACAATATTGATGGAAGATGGTGAGGGGAAGAGCAGTCAATGGGCAGAGTTTGGGCCGTGTGGTTTGTAATCAGCCAGGAGCCCTCCCCTATAGTTGTCTGCACTGACAGCTGGGCCATCTATCAGGGCTTAACCCTGTGGCTACTGACATGGTATCATGCAAACTATTTGGCTGGTGACCAAACCTTTTGGGGGCAAGAGCTGTGACAAGACTTATGGACCTGTTCTCAGGCTAAAGCAATTACAGTATATCATGTGACAGGTCATTTGCCACTGGCATCCCCAGGAAGTGATGAAGCAGATTAATTGGCCCAGATACATTGGTTAGAGGGAAAGCCTGCCTCTGATATAGCACAATGGTTACATCAGCATTTGTTGCATGTGGGGAGCAAAAGACAATGTGGGCTGTAGCCCATCGGTGGGGTTTGACTTTGACCTTTAAGTAAGTTAGTAAAGCCCGGCAGGAATGTGTCATATGCTCTAAAAGGGACTTACACTGAGTTCCACAGCCAAATGGGACTATAGCTAAGAGGTTGATACACCTTGTCAGGTGGTATATAAACTACATTGGGCCTCTATCAATGTCAGAAGGTTATTGGTATGCCATGACTTGTGTGGACACAGCTACTGGACTTCTTGTTGCTTTTCCTACACATTGTGCAGACCAGCAGATGACCAAATGAGGCCTGGAGTGTCTCTTTGCTGCCTATGTTCGACCACAGGTAACTGAGAGTGATCAGGGCGCCCATTTTACTGGACATGCACTGCAAGAATGGGTGCAACAGTTGGGGATCAAAAGGAAGTTTCATGTGCCATACAATCCTATCACAGCAGGCATGATAGAGCAGCACAATGGCTTGTTAAAATCCGGACTAAACTCAGATACCAATAGTCTGTGGGGATGGTCAGTCTGCTTATGGACAGTGCTATGGCATTTGAACAAGAAACACCAAAAGGGAGCCCTGAGCCCCACAGACATGCTAACACATATTACTGCCTCCCCTATACAACTGCAAGTGCAAACCAGGAAGAATTACTGAAGCCAAGTTTTGGCCACCAGAATAACATCTTGCTGCCAGCCCCAACTGCACTAAACCATGGAGACTCCATTGTGTGGATGTGGCCTTGGACATTTTGATACATGGACAAAGGATGGCTGGCTCTCCTGGTACCTTGGGGACAAGGCCTGGAAGCTGGCCTCCTGTGTATTCCTGGAATAACAGCAGAGTGTCCCCCAAAGATCACAATAGTATATCCTGAATGGCCAGAGATAGCAGCATCTTACTGGGGAATTTTGTTTTATCATTATGGCCAGTGCATGCACCTCCAGTTTCACTATATATAGACCCTTCAGTAACCTCCACAGGGAAAGGAGTAAAAACATGGCATACCAGACCTGGACAGGACCTCCTTCCTGCTATAGTCCTATCACAGGACCACTCTTTGCATGCATCTCACCTAATTGACAAGATTTGCCTATGTTGGTGTCATTAAAACATGTGTCCCACTGCCCCTAAGGTCTTTGTGGATTGGGAACCTCCTTTGGCTTGAGGATTATTATAATCTTGTTACCTGTATTAAAATCTTGTTGTATCTTAATTTTTGTTATTTTCTCTAAGTTGTTGTTATTCTCTGTTGCTGTTGTGGAATCTTGTGACAGTGCTCCAGCTTTCTTGAACAGGGACCATTGCAGAAGATTGAGAGTGTGTAGATTGTAAGGCAAGAATCCTGGAGGGGTGGAGTGTGGGGATGTTGGGGTTCCTATGGTCAGGATCCTCACTGAATTTAAACCACTTGATGATGTAACTGACTGTTGCTAAGCTACCGTTTCCACACCCAAAGGCATTAAGCTATTATTGTGCTATATAGAGAGCTCGGCCCAGTGCTCTGCACGGAGGCAGAGACACTACTGCTCGAACTACTGCTGGGAGAACAAGCCGAGTAATAAACCCTTTCACCCCAAGAACGTCCTACTGTCATTTCTTTGGTCACATTGAATCCATAGTGAACCCGCCCAGGGCTCAAACCCACTGGCAAGACAACGCCCAAATCTTGAGCAGTGAGTGGTGTTTATAATCCAGAAACCGATCATATGGTATAATCTTCAGAAATTGGTTTAACTCCTTCCTGGGCTGCAACTCATATATCTGCCAAATGTGCTTTGTAAGGGAAACAGCTGAGGGAAATGAGGGATGAAAGGAAAAGATGGCAGTTTCCAGCTGCAGAGTATATTGGAAGTTGCAGACTCTGAGTTCCTTTCGGTTGGCTATGATTATATTAAAGGTTGATGTGTCCTCTTTTTGTCTGCCATTCATCCTCTTACTACGTCTACTGCTTGTATTTTAATATCATGTGGCTTTGCATTAAAATTTTCATATATAATTCAACAGGTAGTATGGAAGCACTAATCTTAATTCCAAAGTGGGAAAATTTGGAGTTTCTGTCACATGATGGCTAAAGCTAGAGTTTGCAGCCATCATTGTTTTGATAGCCTGGCATAATAGGCTGCATGCTGTCTGTTGAAAACTTGTCCCCTTTCAGACAATATATTTTGTATCCTCTTGCAAGTTGGTTCAAAGTCAAGGATAGAAAGGCAAGAGATATATAAGCAGGTATCATGAAAAGTCAAATCTGGTTCCCAAGTGTTCTAGAGAGTCTGGACTCTAACCATCATAGGGAGATACTAATATGGAGCAGAGTCATCCTTGGAAAAAATTACTGTCCTGGTTGCTGATCTGTCAATTAGTGTACACATCACAGAATTAATGAGTGTTGAAAAGACAATCAATTTAGAGAACTTAACTGGTTTCAGCCATATACAAATTCATAAATGTTAGTTATTGTTATTAATATATTTTAGTCTTTCTGGAAATAAAATTGCCAACCTTCTTGGATCTAGCAGAACATGAATTAAAAAGCCTCCCTTCTTCCCCCACCCCACCCATTTCCCAGCAGTTAGTCTGTCTCGTATTTCTTCTTAGATTTGCAAGCTGAGATTCATTTTGCACTTAGAATGCTTGATGAACTAGAAAATATTAATAAAGCTGCTTCGTATTCACCTACTCAGCGTCAAAATGTAACAGACTGATTAAAGAGAAATAAGACATGAATAAAATGACAGAATACATATTAAATTTTAATCACTACAGGTTCATCTAAGGCATGTGGCCGACATGCTGAGGAGGAATTATATTTAGGTCAGGGAGATGACAATGTTGTTTAAGAAGCTGGTTGAATTCATTCAGTTAATGGAAAGGTAGTACAAGATTAGGGCATGAAGAATACAAGTATCTTTCTGCTTTTCAACACAATCAGAATTTTTAAGTCCCAAACAAAGCTGGATGGTGTTTTTGATGTTAATATAGTTGGAATAAAATGTGTGAAATTTAAGAAAATATTGCTGAGGTAGATTCCTCTGGCACCCACATAATTTAACTGAAGGAAAGTACCCAGAAAATCTGTGGGGGGAAAGATACCTGAAATAGCCCCTATGTGTCAGAAACAAGCACTAAGATGAATTTCAAGTGACAAAATGTTTATTACAGAATCCCAGACCATCGATTAGTGTGAAATTGTTCATTTTTTAAACTATGTTATTTAATGTAGCCCTTCAAAGAAACTGACATGTTTGTCAGAATGAGGCATAAAGCTTTTTAACTGCTTACTCAAAAATGTTCAAATTCCTTAGCATAAAATTTAATGGAATCCACAATCTGAATCCAACTTGCCTTACCTGCCACTTCTCTTGTTCACAAAATAATATTTACCCATCAGAGTGCCTATGGTCCTCAAACCCACCCCTTCAGTTGGAGGAAGGTGGGGAGGAGGAAGCATATGCTAGAAAAACCCATCCCTATTTATTTTATTATTAAGGTGTATGTAACAGTCAAGGCTCAAGTAATAAATCCTCATTCTAAAATATTTTCTTCTCTTTTATCCTTTTACCTTCCAGGAAAAGAGAGTAAGTAATCTCTCCTTTCAAGCTTGTGACAATTTATCTATACATATAATTTGGAACTCATTACTTTCCATCTTTTATAATATTCCTTACTAATTTCTCCTAAAGACCAAGGAACCTTGCCTTGTTATTATTGTATATACCATAGAACCCTGCTTACCACCTTGCTAACAGTCACCCATTCATATATTTGTTTAATAGCTTACTTATATACCCCTTAAATTCCTTATGTTCTGTGACATAGAACATAGATTTTTTTAAATAATTTATTTTGGTATCATTAATCTACAGTTACATGTGCAATATTATGGTTATTAAACTACCCCCTTCATCAGGTCCCCCCCGCCAACCCCATTGCAGTCACTGTCCATCAGCGTAGTGAGATGCCATAGATCACTACTTGTCTTCTCTGAGTACAGCCCTCCCCGTGCCCCCCCAACATTACATCTGCTAATCGTAATGCCCCTTTTTCCCCCTTGTCCCTCCCTTCCCACCCATCCTCCCCAGTCCCTTTCCCTTTGGTAACTGTTAGTCCACTCTTGGGTTCTGTGAGTCTGCTGTTGTTTTGTTCCTTCAGTTTTTTTTTCTTTGTCATAGAACATAGATTTAGAAGAATACGATTATCTTTCTTTTAAACACAATCATTTCAAGGTACTGTGGATATTAAGTTTAAAAGGAGAGAGAGAGGGGCACAGAGACAGACAGTTCTTGTTCGAAAGAATTAATATTGTAGGGGGAGACTCAGCATGTTGTCATATAAAGCTTTAAATACAATGATTTTTGCCATTGGCTTACAGTCTTCTGACACTTGGGATAAGCAAATGGTTCAGTCTGATAGAAACAAAAGATACTCAGAAGAGATGGTAATAAAGACAGTGGAAGGGTTCGAGATGTGGAATGTACCCGTGCGTTCTGTGCAGTATTTGATTTTATTCAAAAAGTGGTTGGCATTGAGTGAAGAAATTTAAGTTCCAAAATTACACTCTATAATTATGTGAAGGATGATTCTTAGGAGTCTGATTCATGAGATAGTGAGTCTAGTTTAAATGTTGCTGAGGTTAAAACAAAAAAGAAGAAGAAGAGATAATAAAGTTGAATGAATCTAAGACAGTAGCAAAAGTGATAGAAAGGAAGGAATCAATCTGGAAGTTAATTTTTATGAACACCTGAGAGAGTCCAGTAATTGATTTGATATGGTAAGGAAAGTGATGAAAGAATTAAGGATGACTCCAAGATTCCTGGAGGCAACTACATGGTAGCATTAGTGGAGATGGGACATGTAGCAGGAGGAATACATTTGGGAAGAAAAAGAATAAGTTAGTTTTAAACCAAATGTGTGTGTGTGTGTGTGTGTGTGTGTGTGTGAGTGTGTGTGATGGAGATTGAAAGTCACTGGAATTATAACAGGTCAAGCAACTGTTTGGTTAGGATCCTAAGTGGCTCATTCTCAGTAATGCTTAAGGTGACTGTTAAGATAGTATAGGGGTCAAGGACAGACTGCTCCAAAATGGCATACTTATTATTTTGACTTAAAAGTTCCTTAAGAAACAGCCAGTGAGGGAAGAACACTCTGACTCCCACCTCTGTCTCTAGGAAGCAGGAAATATATCTCCCATATGAAAAGTACCCTCCCTGTGCCAGGAGGTCAACCGATGTCCTTATCACCTCGGATAGGGAATTCAGAACCAAAAAGTCTGCATAAAAAATTATTGTACTTTTACTGATGTATTTCCTCAGCCCAAATCCTGTTTTGAATTCCTTACTAATTGAAGCTCTTGAACGTAAGTTTTCTTTGTCTGTCAATCCCTAAAAAATTTATAGTCTTTTGTCTAAAAAGTAAAAAAAACTGCCTACCTTGGTCATTTCTTTAAGTTTCAATTTCATTATTGGGCCTCCATGTGAATGTAATTATAGTTTATTTTTTGTTCTGTTAATCTGTCATACGTCAATTTAATTTTTAGACTAGCTAGAAGAAACTTGAAGAGTAGAGGAAAATTTTTTTCTCCCCAAAACAGATTTTTATGAAGTGAAGACTGAAGAATATAAGTGAAGATTGTAAACCAATGCCAAAAATTCCTTGGAGAAAGTGTGTAAATTTACCTGTGGATAAGTCCATGAAGCAACATGGAGGAATTCCTAAAAGGAATGAGCCCTCAAATATATGTCACAAAACCTTCCAACATAGCAGAAGTTTCTTGGTTTACCATTGTTTGGGTAAGAATTGGATCCCAAGATTTCTGTTGTGAAAAATGCAAAAATATATTACCTAAGAGAGAGAATGCATCATCAACTACCAATTTTGCATCAGTGATGGACCCTAATAAAAGAAGCTTTGAGGAAAAAGAGAAGGAAACTCACATTCATTGAGCAACATAAGTTACATTATGTTGCTTAAATTGCACGGCCAACTTTTATTATATTTCAGAGATAAAAAAATACATTCCAAATATATAGATGACTTGTCCCATGTCACACTAGAAGTGATCAGTTCCCTAAACAACTATTTTTGTTTCACAACAGGATAATGATAGTAAGAATGATGACAGTGTTGATAAATACTTCTTAGACATTATATACCAAGTCTGGTGCTGTGTGCATTATATACCACATCTTATTTAGTCCTTTTACATCCCTAAGCTGTAGGTGTTATCCTCATTTAAAAATGAGAACACCGAGGTTCAGAGGAATTAAATAACATGACCATTATCACACAGCTAATAAGAGTGGTGAAACACAGACTCAAACACAGAAGCAACTGACTTTGAAGCCCAGGTTCATAGCCATTATTCATATTGCTTCTGTCAGTCCCTGTAATTGCCAGATGAAGACCAAGAATGCACAGGCTGAATTTTTAAAAACCTTATGATTCAATGTATTACCAGCATCATATTACTTAATATACAGTTAAGAATTCAGGTATTTTGATACTGGAATCCTTGACAATTTCAGCTCTCATTATGTCCTTATTGTCCTTCATTTAAGAAAATTCACACAATATCCAAATATGATATAATATATAATAGGATCCTGTGCTTCAACTGGCAGATCATCTGAAGCTCATTAGGTATGTCTGTTTTAATCAGGTGTCTATCTTGCTGCACCAGATGAAAGAACCATCTTAAATATTTTTGTGAGAACTCTAAGAAGATAGAGTTGATTTGCAGTTGCATTTAGTGTTGTATTATGTTCACTTCTTTGAGCGACTCACATTCATTCAAAGCTAAAAAATTAGGTGTGCTGGAAAAGTGGCCATAGCTTTTCACTCAGTGGGAAGATGTAGCTGAGGCAAATTGTTACTTTAGAAAAACGTATATGAGAGAATGTGTAATTATGACATTCATAGACTAAATCATGTTAATTACTTGCCAATCAATGCAAAGTGAAATATATATAGGATAGCTGAGCAGACAGTCAATTAATTCCAAATAGATGGAGTCTGACATCGTTTGTTCTTTTCTTTCAAGATGGCTGATAAACAATATAAGCATTTTCCTCCCCTGCTGACCGTTAGGATATTAGTGAAATATCTTGAAGAGATTACCATGCCTAGTAGCATCCTGGATTTAGAATCAGGAATCAGAAGAGTAACAAAAACTAAAGGTAGATAAGAAGCCTAAGAACGCAGCTAAGAAACATAGAACAGTCTCTGCATTCAGAATGTAAGTATTATGCAAATCATTGCCAAGCAGTAATGCTTCTGTTTCAATGTGTTCATGAAAAATGTTTGCACCTCTGTTGCCAAGGGGAGAGAAGCAATGCTTAGTGTTTTTATGTGTTGCAAAACCTTACAAATTAAAGCTATGCTTAAATGATAAATGTTATATTCTCATCAAATTCTGCCTTAGACTTTAAGTTATGCTTTAGGCTTTAGTCTAAGTTGGATTATTTTAGTAAATTCCAAGAAATTTTGGGTGGTGCCAAGTGTACTCGATAAACCCATAATTAACCCCATGCAGATTATGGAGGGGTGCATTTAATTGGCATTTATAATTTACCACTTGATATTATTTTCAGTGTACAGATCATTGTTCTTCCAATGGTGTCAGTGATAACTCATTATGTAGCACCCTACAGTGTTTTTCTTACATTATGAAGGGAGAGACCACACCTATCAGCTTAAATGCACTATGTATGATACATAATAAAGGTAGACAAATTGGGACTGAAATCAAGAATTATCAGATGGAGACTCCACCTACAATGGGAAGGAAAGACTTTATAGGAAGTAATAACTGAAATGTTATTTAGTTGATCTTGATCATTAGCTGTACTAGTTTTCTATTGCTGCTCTAATGAATTACCACACACTGAGCAGCCTAAAACACCAATCAGTCATCTCACATTTTCCCTGCAATCTGGCACAGTGTGGCTCAGCTGGTTCTCTGCTCAGTTTCACAAGGCCAAAATCAAGGTTTCAGCCAGGCAGCATTCTCTTCTGGAGGCTCTTAGGGAGTAATCTTCTCCCAAGATCAGTAAGGTTTTTTACAGAATGCAGTTCCTTGCGATTATAGGACTGAGGTCCTTGTTCCTGTGCTCGTTGTCAGTGAAATTTGTTCCCAGCTTGTAGAGGTTTCTTAGCTCATGGTTCCTCTTCTCTTCAGAGCTAGCAATAATGAATCCAGTCCTTTTCACACTTCATATCTCTCTGCTGCATTTGTCCGACTGACTCTTATGCCTTCCTTGCATGATCTTAAAGGTTCATGTGATCACATGCATCCACCCAGGTAATCCAAATTAGTTTCTCTGTTTTTATACTGAGCTGCTTAGTAACCTCAATTCCATCTGCAAATTCCTTGACAGCAGGACCTAAATTCGTCTTAACAGAATATCCATGGAGCTGAAATCTCAGGGCAGCATCTTTAGAATTCTACCTAAGACAGGAGCTATGTTCAATCGTAGTAGGGCAACAGAGGGAAAGTACAAAAAACTTAAAAAAGAAGCCAATTTTTCAAGAAAGATAGTTTTATATTCTTTTATAACTATGGGAACTGAAAAAATGCACATCACCTCAAGAACTTAAAATATGTCCCTACTTCCTTCCATATCCATCCTATATACTAAAATTAATCACACATCTGGTGGTATACACAATTTCACTTTACTTAGCTAACATTTTCACACCTATTTAAAAATACTAGTCATTCTGAAGGTTTACACATTTAATCATGTGACTTGATCAGCTTAAAATGGGAAGTGAAAATGGTCTCCAACTATTAAAACTTTAAACTGTGTATTACTTTATGTAAAATAAAACTAACTAAAAACAAGTTCTGTAGACAGTAAATGAAAAAGAAAAGGGGAAAGAAAAAAATTGAGGAGCAGATGCTTATTCTATCATTGACAGTGATGCACGCAAGCCTTTCCCAGGGCACTTTGAGCTCTGCACAGAATGCTACCCACTCCTCTGTTAGACGTTGCGTCTGCACCCATTAAGGTTTTCATGACTTGATGATGGCCTGGGGGATTAGCTCCTTGGGTATTTTGGGTTTGATTTTTTTTTTTAACCATGTGGGGAAAAAATTCTCCCTTAGGTATATTTCACAGGATGTAATAATGCTTGTTTCTTAAAGGGATTCTTAGGTTGTGACTAATTGGGCCTGCTCTGCCAAAAAAGGTGCGTTTTTGATTTTTTCTTCTGAATTCTTGCAGCTGGCATTCTGTTCCCTTCTGGCAATGACTGTCACTTGATTTCCTATCGCTGCTTTTAATCTCTGCCTCTATCTCTGCTTCCTGACCTGTTTGCCTTATGCTGTCGTTTTCCTTTTTTGCTTTCCACCGCTCTTGTTACCTATTTCTTCCCATCAGAAAGTTCTGAAGTATAAAGGTTATCATGAACT
Source organism: Phataginus tricuspis (assembly GCA_029783875.1). Classification (NCBI taxonomy): domain Eukaryota; kingdom Metazoa; phylum Chordata; class Mammalia; order Pholidota; family Manidae; genus Phataginus; species Phataginus tricuspis. The sequence continues at coordinate 5,838,006 of JAQQAC010013566.1, read as the reverse complement.
GTCTGCATTTCTTCTTCACTCAACTCATGTCACATTAGTTGATATTTACTCCCAGCCCCCAAATTGGGCTGTCCTCCTCAAGCATGCCTAAGTCATTTAAGTTGCCAAATATGATGGGTATTTTTCCATCCTGCACCACTCTGCTACCTTATGGATTCACCTTCCATCCCTAAATGTTGGTATTTCATCAAATTCTCTCTTGCTGTTTCTTCCTTCTGTTCTCACTTTCCACAGTTCTTTTCTTTCTAGAGGTTATCTCGGATTCTTAGGGTTTCACTGTTCACACCAAATGATTCCCTCAAGTTCCTCGTTTATGTCTACTTCTCAGAAACATAACCATCTGTCACAGGTTACATTCCCCACAAACAGATGCAGAGAACAGCATTAGGTGCGTGAAATGATTATTAAGCATCCATACTCATGAAAGGAAGTCAGAGGAAGAAGGCTTGGGCAGAGAGAAATGTTAGAGCATGATGCCAGCCTATGGGGTGCTCCAAAGCAATTATTACCTCTCAGAGGAGCCCTGCCCTGACTCAGATTAGCCAGGTTCTCAAAGCCTCGCTTTGCTCAGTACCTGGATGTAAACTACGCAGGGAAGAGTGTGATCCTGGACGTCTGCAGCTGAGGCAGACCCTGAGGGAATAATTGCCGGAAGTTCTTGCTGACAGCAGGTACTGCAGCTGGGCAGCGAGTCTTTCCTTGAAGGCAAAGCTGGGTGGCACATCACCACGCTGACTGTCCCTCCTGAATGTTTCCTAATTAACTCAAATACACATGCACTTGATTTCACCTGAGATCTTCACTACCCCTTGGTCGAAACTATTTTATTAATTTATTAATTCCACTAAAATTTGTTGAACACCTGACAAATGCTAGACCCTGTTCTAGACATTGGGGATTCATTAGTTCACAAAAGAGTCTCTTCCCTACTGAAGCTTATATTTTAAACAAATAGCCAACTATCCTGTTTTAAGAGATGGAAACCTCCTTTCCCCTATTCTGACATTTCCATGAATGAACTTAAGCTAAAGTGACTTTCTTGGACTCTCTCTCTACAATGAACATTTGTTCTTTGTCTAACTCCATGGCAGAGCTCTGTGAAGCTGTAGTGGATAGGCATTTCTGCACAACAGATTCAAATCAGCTGACTTACGAGGCAGGGGAGGAGAGAGCAGAGGACCCCAGTAATGTCTTAATCAGTAGTGAAGTTGACTTTGTGAAAATCATTTCTCTGTTTCCTGTGTTTTAGTTCTTATAGGTGGTGTCAATGTTATATAGGACTATCAGGAGACACCTCTCTGAAATGATGACATTTTGAACAGAAACCTTGAAGTGAGCCCAGTTTACTGGCTTGTGGAAGTACACACTCTAATCTGCTGGTGTTGCTTTATCTCCCCAAGGCCTTCTCTGTGTTTGGATCTTGACTTCCATGGGCCACACATTCAGTTTCACTATGACAAAAATTGCACAAAGCATCGATATATCAGTTGACTTTATCCAAGACAGGTAGGTGTTCACACAGAGCGGTCACATCATGGAGCTTTATAAACTTTAATTGGCTGTCCGTTCCCTTCAGTGCTTCCACTCTACTTCACATTCTTCTTCTTTTGTAGAATGTAGGATCTTTCCCTCATCTACAGCTAGAAGCTGATTGCTAGCCCCTAAAATTGGGGTATTGCATAGGGCATGGCTTACCTTCTATCACTCCCCAATACAAAATTATTGCATTTTTTCTCATAAGACAGCTTTTCTTATGGATAATTCTAGTAATAGTTACTTAACCAGTGCTTCTTTCTCCACATCATTTCAAAGCAAAAAGGAAAGTTTTGTATCCTTATTCAAAGTCATTTCATGAGCACACATCTTAAATCATTAGTGAGGTGGCTTAAGGCATATAAAATTTATTTGAGTTCTATAATTTACATACCCCTAACCGAGCACCCCAGCTTACCCAGAACTGAAGAAGTTCCAGGGACATAGGAATTTCAGGGCTAAAACTGGGAAGTCCCAGAAAAGCAGAATATTTTTTGTCTCCTTTGACTCACTTCCCAGATCTCCTGCTTTGAAGGCTGTGGACAGACTCCTTGAGGATCCGAGTTAGAGTATAATTTCTTAGCTCAGTTCTAAGGCTCAGTCCTGGAAAGAGTCACTTGCCCACTCCCTCCAGGGATGAATTCATCCCATCAGGCCACCTTCACGTAGACACATCAATCAGAAGGCCTGGTGTGTCTCCACAAGTTTCTTATATGCCTTGGGTGTTGGGGAGATGTAGCTCTTGGAGGATTTAAAGAAGACCTAAAGAGTAAGCAGAAACGACAGCCTATATCTTCTGCTCTTAGAAACTGTGCTTACCCCCATGTTCATGATCTTCCAAAAGTAGGCTAAAATATAATTGGGATATGCCTGTCCTACTTAGCTCCTCCATCTGAACTTATTTCTCTCTTAAGAAGATGGGTTCCCCTTGACATTTTTTTCCCCAGCCTCACATTCTGAATAACTAAGATAGGGATTTACTATAGCTGAATTTCACAAACTAAAATAGAAAAATTATAGCTTCAGAGAGGCCTTTGAATTTTGATTCCCCAAAACAGACTAGAGTATTTTTTGCTAACAGGGTTTAATATCCATGTGGTCACAGATATTCTGGCTATCACTGTTCTAGAACATAGAAAAAAAAGGTGGTGCATGCAGTAACTGATCAGAGCCAAGTTTAGTGGAAGATAGGGATTTTTAGGGGCTGTGGAGAATCTTCCTGTTTACCCTACACCCTGAGGTCTTGCTGAACAGGAATATGGCCTCAAAAGCCCTAGTCTATAACAATTCCAGGTCTTCAAGTTTGAACAAGTGCTTATTGCCCAACTTTGTTCTAATTTCCTGCTGTCAAACAGTTCCCTTCCTGTCTTCAACTTCCTTCCAGAACAGCAATTATTTAATGGAGACAAACTAGAAGACCCTGTCTTCCATGGCTTTTGGGAAATTTCAACTTTCTAGGAAAGTTTGGGATGTTTGTTCCCAGATTATTGCCTGAAATGAAACTGGATTATCTAGCCACATTCCGTTATACTGATCCTCTCAAAATATCCATATGCTTTAAATTTGTGCAGAAGTTTTTTATCTTTCCCCTTGGAAGAGAGCAACAATTAACAGCAGGAGTTCTAGCAACTTTAAACACTAATGGATCAACTTTTTTGAATGTCCTTTTTATCTTCGTATGAGGTCAATGCAATTGCATTACTGTGGTGAGCATGTAAACTTAGTAATGCTGAGTACTTTGTTTACCTTTGTAATTTCACACTATTTTAAGAAAGAACCATTGACTGAATAACCATTATTGTTTAAAATGAAATTCCATTATTGAATCGCTGTAAGTGGAGTTTTAGAATGATTACAAGTTTTACATAATATATGCATACATACGCTTATATATAAACATATTCATAGACTTACAAAAAATCACTAGCTAAATTAATGAATAGTCCATCCCTTTAGTTACAACCAGGTTAGTTCCAGGAACGTCTTTTGGCATTTCAGAGTCTCAATTAAATATCAAATCCTCGTTGAAATAAAGGCCTTGAAGTCTTGTAATTACGTAGTTGTATCTGTATAATGCTGAAAAAGTATTCACAGAAGCAGTGTCTTCCTTTACAAACATATCGGTGTGAATAGTTACATGTACATATCAATATTATAAATCACATTTGAGTCACACTTCCTTTTAAGCCCTACCAACAGGATTTATAAGGTCCGAATGGCATTTGCTCTTTGTGGACTAAATTTTCTTTTCAGTATTTTTGAATGAGTGTAATATGTCTTTAACCAATTGGAATCCATTATGTGTTATGTCAGATTAGTTGATATTTTTCATTAGTTTCTGGTGTCAGCTGATATGCATTGTCTCCAGAGAGCCAAGCACACTTTTGCCATCTTCATTCTTCTTATGACTCCCTCCAAAGGTGCTTCAGTGTTTGTTGAGTAAAAACCACTTTTTATTCAAAATTTCTGAATCAAAGAAAATAAGTAAATTCTAAGGCCACAATATGTCGAAATGGAATTAAACAGTGCAAGTCTTTTTGGTTTGAGGGTGTTCAGATTTTAGACTATAAAATGTAGTAGTAGTAAGTAGATGTGAAGCCATCACACGTTCTCTAAAACAGACATCTTATAATACTGCAAAACACAGAATCTAGGAAAATGGAAAGGAGCTGGAATTATAGAGAACCCTGTTGCTCTAGGAATTATTTGTTTAATAGTTGGACTATTATTCTCACATTTACTTTTATTTGCATATCATACAGTTTAGCACTTATTTTTTATGTGTTTCCTCAATTAGGTTGGAAGCTTCTGGAAGACAGGAAAGATATTTAATTTTTTTTCTCCCTTAGCGTTGCCTTGCACATAAATCAGCACTTAAAAGATGTTTAAAATTCTTTGTTAATTGATCTTTCTTTTTAAAAAACTGATTTTTTTTCCCCCTCTAAATGAATTAGTTGAAATCCATTTAGCAATAAGAACAGATGTGACTCTGATCTAAGAAAGAAAAGTGTGGTAAGTCTAGGTGAGTCATTCATCAGGATAGAGTGTGGAATCAGTTCTCTGCAGTAGACCAAGAATCTTTGACGTGGTGTATCCTAAGTGGGCGGCAAGATGACCATATCATAAGTGGGGTCATATTAGTATTACAGGGGAAATTTTGATTAGGAACATATCATCCAGAGTCTTTCATTGCCCTATAACCCCAGGAAATTGTTTAAAACCGTATCAGGTAAGGGTTTCTGGGGAGGAATTGATAGTCACATATTAGGTGCAAGAACGACCCCCCTGTGACTTGTTGTTTAACGAGTAGTCTTATTAAGCTTTGGCTTTCTGTGTCAGCCTGTTCTGAGTGTCTGCCAGCCCAGGCGGACATTCCAAAACAGAGTTTAAGCTGATTGAATGCTCAGAAATATTGCTATCGAGAGGTATAACTGGGGACTGAATACCATGACCTATATTTGTATAGAATTTCTACAGTGTTGGCAACCTGTCAATTTTACTTTATGGTTAACTACCATGAAATGCTGTGGGAGGAAAGTTTCATTTTCCCCTCCATGGTAAGGCTGATCCTGTAATACCACACTTCCAAATCCCGTGAGCCCTCTCTTTCTTTTACTGTTTGAATTTTTATACATAAGTTTCTAAGGTAAATAAAACGTCAATATACTCAAAGGTTGAGAATCGATTTTATAGGAATATTAGTGACTGTAAAGGCGAAAAAACAATTTGAACATTTTTTTTGATAGGGGAACTATTTATACCATTTTGCTTTGTTTAGGCAGAATCAATTTCAGTTTGTTACAGTTTCAATTCAGAATTTGGAAGCAGCAGTCTAACACATGTGCCTTGCTTTTCTTAGTTTATCTGAATTCTAGTCACTCTTAAAATATAATGGTCATACCTCTCAGTTCTCTTATTTTTTTAAGAAAAATATACTAAACCATCTCTTATTTTTATTTGGTAGCACTTCTCAGATATAGTTTAATCTAAACCTTGTACCTATATGCTAACTTTAGAATTAAGGAATAGGTTTTGGATTCCATCCCACATGTTACCAAATACAATAGGAGAGCATATGGATTTTATTTTAACAAAAATGATTAAACTTTTAAGATAAGGAGGAGTTATCTTGAGCCAAGACTCTTATGTTCCTGGTATCTCTTCAGTATGTTCATCCTCCATTTATGTCTTCACAATTTTTTTTTGACCCAGCTTTTGGAAATATAAAGTAAACAAGACAAGATCTCTGCCCTCAGGTAGCTCATAACACAGTATAAGGTGGGTGCTGGCATGTATGAGTTCAGAGGTAGACAAAATTAACAATGCCACAGGGCAAGCATAGCTTACTAAGTAGCTGATGACTGAGAAAGAGGAAAACTGAACACATTAAGACAACTGTTGTTAAGTTAAAAAATTATAATAGTTAAAAAAGACAATTTTCATGATTTTGAGCTAAGGAAGAATTGATGAAAGCCTTGGAATTAGGAAGAAGGGTGTATAAGCCCAGAATGGGGTCACCCAAGTCATCTCTGGTTACTCAGGGTGGTTGCCTAGTTCTAGAAAGTAAAGTTACATGTTATAAAAAGTAATGTAAAAGGTAAGTAAGATCCTTACGATTGAAACAATTCTTTTCTCCCTTTATTTCCTTCTTGAATCAAGTTTATGTAGCTGGTAAGTGCCTGGGCTGATGTCACACAATGCATAATGAACATAGTAAATTATGTGGAACATATATATATATATTATAGTCTGTGTGTGTGTGTGTGTGTGTATAGTATATAATGTATATACACTATATATATGTATAGTATATAATGTATATACACACTACATACACATATATATGTGCCTGGGTCCCTTTTTTCCTTCTTTCTTTCTTTCTCTCTTTCTTGGTCTTTCCTTCTCTCTCCTATCTATCTATCATCTTTTCACCACCTAAACCATAAATCTGGGTTTTCGTTGCAATTTTAATTGAAGTATAGTTGACATACAATATTATATTGGTTTCTGATATGCCACATAGTGATTCAGCAGTTATCTACATTATTAAATTCTCACCACAATAAGTGTAATTGCCATCTGTCAACATAAGTCTGTTTGATTACTTTATAGGCGCGCTATCATTGTGATTCACAATTCTTTTCTAGAGCCATTTTCATGTTCAGTTGCCCATTCTCTTTAAAGCTGTTGTGAGCACAGCAAAAATGAAGAATTATGCAATTATTCATAGAATTCAAGCTGTAAATCAGATTTTTCTAAATATTCAGGTAAGAATGACATATTTATCTTTTTATCATGGTGAGGATAACCGGCATAATCAGTGAACATCCATCTGCTAATTCCCAGATCAATTCACAGGCTCCAGCTTTCAAATGGACTCTAGCTCTTGGGTTAGAATATTTTGCTGAGTACCAAAATAACTAAAAAATCATTAGACTAACTTCCACCCAGTCATAAACTTCTCTCTCAGATTGTTCCTCTTCTTCTATTGCCCACCTTCACTACCGGTGCCCAGTGCCGTCTCCTATTGTCCTCCTTCACTACCGGTGCCCAGTGCCCTGTCTCCTAAGCTAAATGTTTGCTCTTGATGATTATTTGCTCACTCCTTGTATTTTTCATACCCAATTGTTCAAAAGTTCTTGTTGAATTCATCCCTGAATCATTTACCTAAATACTTCTCTTCACCCTCTTGCCACAATCAGAGTTCAAAACTGAATTTATCTGGGTTATTGCAACGTTCTCTGTTGGCCTATTTTTCTCCACTCTCATCCTGTGATTCATAATTCCAGTGAAGGAAAACAAAATCAAAGCAGCCCATGACATTTCCCATCCTTAAAACCTTCTTTGGTTTGCTGTCACGTATAGGGTAAAAATTGAACCTCTTATCAAACCATATTGAGTCTGGCTCCCGATCAGAAATCCTAGGTGTGATTTTTCAGGCCCAGCCTGGCAGGCGTCATAGGAGAAGCAGCCCACCCCTACCAGACTTGGTGCACATCCGATGCATTGCAGTTGAAGACTCAGACCCTTGTGTCTGCCCGTGTTCTTATGCTATTTGCTTTCCGTCCTAGGTGCCTACATTTGGATGTCTCCTTATTGTGAAAACTGGAAGATATTTCCCTACTCTGATGCAATACTCAGGATTTTTCCATTCCTGGTCTCTCCCTCAATCTCTCCTCCTGTTGAATTTGCTCTGTGAGCAGGACAGAGGCTGATAAGGCCATTCTGGAAGAGCAACAAGCCTGAGGATCCCCTGGGACACCTTTAGCAGGAGGCTTATGGACTGTTTGCAAGAGCTTGGGGGTCCCGTGGGACATTTGCCAGTGGGGTTTGGAAAGTGCTAGCAGAAGCTGGGGGGCATTCTTGGAGGATCTTAGTAGATTGTTTATATAAGTATTTGGGTTTTGAAGGGGACCTTTGGTTCTTCTTTTTAGCAAAGAGCTCTATTTTTTTTCCTTAGGAAGTTTCAGTGACTTACTGCCCTGAGGAATGTCTGTCAGTTCCAGGGATCTGCTTATTATTACTCAGCTCATGGGAGCCCGCTGACCATCCCTGGTCCTCGTGGTGGAACACCTCAGCCGTGGATTGGTAACTGCTTCCTTAGCTTTCTCCGAGCCCCTCTGTTCATGAGGTTGTTTTTCTGTGTAACTCATAAACCAGACCTTGGCATCAGCAATGTGCTCCTAATGGTTGGATTCCCCTACGAATTGGTATGCTGCAGCTGTATTAGACAGTGTTCCGCAGAAAATAAACTGTTAGAACTAGGAATAGTCTAAGATCCCATCTGTACAACTCTTTAATCTGAATGATAACGAAACTGTCCCCCAGATTAAGTACCTTGATCCAAATCTCACAGTTGATCGTTGATAGTATTCACAATGCACATTAAGCATTATGCTCATTTCAATTATGCTATAGTTCATGTTTTGCTGTAAACAAGGAATAGCCAACTTTTATACATTTATCTTACCTCTCATCTGAGCCCCATCACAGAAACTGGATTTATGTTTCTTAATAAAGTCTGCATAATATTCAACACACTAATAGTTTATTTTCTCTCCTATTTCTTTTACACCTAATAAAATGGTAACATTGCTCTATCGGTTCTGAATCTATGAAACAGAATTTAATGAACTAATGACCCATAGTTCAGATTTTTTACCAGCTTGTTCTATGCCTAACATATGCTTAAATATATTCTTCTATTTCATACTATGTTTTAAAGTTATAATAGCTGTATTTCTGTAAGAATAGAGAAAATTAGAAAAGAAATTAGAAAAGAAAAACTTCTTTCTTGGTGAGTTGTCCTTGTAAGTAGTTATTTCAAAATGTATATTCCTAACTGGTTTTTGTCTTAATAGTCTTAATCCAAATTCAATGAATTTGTTTAAATATTACTTAAGCAACCATAACATCTATATTTATTATTTGAAGGTTTGCCTTTCGGTGGCATTCTAATGCCAGTCTTTCAAAATTCTATTCATTTATAGAAGCAAACACATCTGTTTATTCCAGGCAAAATACAGTTACCAAAGCAGTTTGCAGACTCATTACTGTTCCGTCTTGCAACTCCTGGGCTCCAGTACAGAAGACCGAGGAGTGGCCAGAGAAAGCAAACCTGGGTTGTTTTCTAAAAACTCTAAAAAGCTCTGAGATCTTGGATAGTACATTTATTTTATCTGTTTTCAATTATCTCACCTATTAAATGGATTTACTATTATTACAAGGTAAAATTTTAAAAATCAATGTTACACTAAATTAGTCATCACCTTGATCTTACCAGACGGCGTAATGTCCCCCGTTTAAGTGCCTTGGAGCCAGGCTGCCTGAGTTCGCTGATTATGAGCCCTTACCTCAGGCGAGTTAAATTCCCTGCGCCTGTGTTCCCTCCTCTGCACCACAGGGGGGGCAACAATAGTATCTGTCTCAGGGTTGTCATTAGGATTACATGAGCCTTACATGAAAAGCACTTAGGACAGTACTAGCATGTGGTAATTCCTCTTACTCTCCTGTAGCTTCCTGCCTATTACCTATTGCTGTAATGACAGAGATTTACTAAGCAGCAGCCAATTCCCAAGTTTCGTATTATAGCTAGAAACAGAGAGAGAGAGAGACAAAAACTTCATGGGAAGAGAACTCAATCTGTGCATACTTTTCCCACTATCAGAATTAGAGTTTCTGCCGAGGATTAAGTAGGTGATGTGGGTTCTTAGGGAGGCAGCTTTGACACCGTAGTGAACAATCACATACATCAATACACCTGGTGAAGGTAATCCTGACCTCTGCTTTACCCACGCCTGATACTCGGAGCTTTTATCCCAGATCTCAAACATTGCCTCTTTTTTCCTGTTAAATCAATAAAAACTTCAAAGACCTTTTAGAGCTATAGATTTAGGTTGTAAATCCCTTCCTTTCAAAATGTTTCAAAATTTAAGAGATAATTATAGCATCATGGCCATTATGCATTCAGGTTTCAACACTATCCATGAAGATTTTTAAATATAAATACATAGTTCTTCCTATAAATGGAGTGGATGACTATAACAATTGAAATAAAAATAATTCACTGTTCCTGAGACACCATGTATCAGGCCCTATACTGAAGGGTTTATAAACATAGAAAGAAATGAACAGAACCATCCTTTTAGGTATTATTATCTGCGTTTTTGAAATGATAATATTAAAGTTCAGAATTTAAGTAACCTGTCCAAGAGTACAAAGATACAAAGTCAGTAAGTGGTGGGATCAGGATTCAAAACACCTTTAGTCTGGCTTAAAAGACCATGTTCTCAAACAATAGCCTATAGCTACCCACCTTCTGTAAAAGCATAATGTGTTTCCCTCCATTTACTGGTTCAGACTTATCAGACAAGCCTTGGTGGGAATGGTCACAGCAGCTGCTGTTCTTTGTACCAGATGAACATAATGATTCTTACTCAGGAAATCGGTACGCTGAGAAATAGCTTCCCAGTAGTTGTGAGGGTGAAGGCTTCTTGTATGCTGAGTGATTGGTCACTAGAACATTGAGCAAACTCGGGCTGATTGGTCTGATTTTCTAAATCAACTGTCCTCGGAGAACAGGTCACGAGGAGCTCGGTGACCTGTTCAGAAGAAAGTGGCATTGTTCTTGTCAAAGTGAGCATTGATTTTCTCTCAGGTTTCTGTAGGGAGTTGCAGGATAAATTTCTATTTGCTACAAAATGAAAAAAAAAATGTGTTCTCAGATGGACTTCTGTGTTTTAGAAATACAACCTTGGAAGGGAAAAGAAGTCTAACAGGAAATATCAGAGTTTTCTTAAAACGCTTTTTGAAGTTTCTCAAGACAAAATGGCTTTGGGGAAAGGAACTAACCAATTCCAAGTTTCTTTTCAGTTGTCTGGGGAAATGGGATTTGTAAAAGCAACTGAATTAGAAGGGAGTCATCTTTTTAGTTATGCATTTGACTGTGCTGTAGAGTAATTAATTTGTTATATACTTGCATTTATTCCTATATTGATAGAATGCTTTTCAAATGTGATGGGCCAAATGAATTGTTAGATCCTTGAAATCAGAGAGGAATAAAATTTGTTTACTCAATAAGAAAGTGCTACCCAGAGTCAAAGGGACATAACACCATGATGTGAAGCACTAAGCAGAGAAGTAGTTTATGCTTACATCTTTTTTTTTCATCTTTGTCCCTTTTAGTGACCTGAAGGCTTAGTTAAGCACTAAGTGTTTTCTTTTATAGATTCAAAGTGGTGCCCAGAGGGATTTTCATTAAGCCTACATGGATTTCATTTCAAATACTTTAAGGATATAACACATGAAAATCTTAAATACAATGTGTGTTCACATGTGGAAGTCACAGATGAGGGTAATTTTTAGCAAAGCTGCCTATTCCATTTCACAAATGAGGAGAATTTATACTGCTTATTTTCACAAATGCTCAAGCACCCTCATCACCTTTAGGTCAGAGATGCATTTTTTAAAAAAGCCAAAAAGCTCATTTACAGGCCATAATAGGAAGTAACATCTGGGAAGAAAAGTGCTAATGTCTACTGGGTAATTAAAACAAGTTCTCAAGATAAGCACACATACTGAAATGTATATTTATTTGAGAAATCACAGTGGTTCCCAAAGAGCTCTTAGGGACTGTCAGGTAAATAGCAGCACAAGTAGAAATGAGGATGTAGTGGAGTATGTGACAGGTACTGAAAGTTGGCTTCTTTTCCGTGTCTGATATGCTCCCTTGTGGCTCTCATGGTGTTAGTTACACTTTGCTTCCTCTGCTTGTGCTGTAACAAGTTCTCCCATCTTTTCACATTATTGTCACATCAGGGACTTTGCGCACATTATATTTTAACCTACTGAGGATAAAGGAAGGAAGCTGGGAAGGCACAGCATGATTAGGTCAGTAAGCAGAATGGAGCATCCATAAGTCTGCAAGAGGACAATGGCAGAAATAAAATGTTTTACCATTGCAAGGGAGAAAAAAATGTTTGACTATGAACTATTGAATATCCTTATGAATACAAAAGGCATTCTCTGAATTCATATCAGAAAGCATTTATTTGATGTTTTTAGTAACTTTATTGAAGAATTGGGTCTCTTCTTACTATTTATAATAACTATAAAGCTCTAGCCACATCTTACCCAAAGAGATATTGGTCTAAATAAGAAAATGATAATATCTTTCTATAATGTATTTATATCTCCCTTCTCTCTATTGAATTTCTCTCTTCCATGGTTGCAAGCTTTGCCCTTATGAGGAAGATGTTCATTTAATAGTTTGACTCTGATTTTCTAAGAGTTCTGGTCCCATTTCTTTTTCCTCATAAATCTCTGGTAAGATGATGCATTACTACTTTGAACTTAACAAATTTAAAACTAGATTTATTTTCCCCACACACAAAGTTTCTGATTTGCATCATTTTTGTTCATATTAAGGGCACAGTAGTGACTGTATCATTCTCAGATCAAAATTTTTAAAGTTAACTTCAAAGTCTTTGTCCTTCACATTCCACATTCAATCCATCATCACTAATAGTTTCCACACATATATAGTGTGACTGTATCTGTATTTTGATGCCACACCCACAATAGATTAGACCTTTATTACCTGCAATTTCTACCCTTGCTCTTGGCATCTTTCTCTAAAATTTCATTTCTGATTAAAAAAATATAGAAGAGCCTTCCTAAAGTATGTCACTTTTCTACTCATAAATTAACAGCCAATGAAAACAAAATACAAAAGATCCTGATCCCCGCCCCCCAAAAAATCCTGATCCTAACATTTGGGAATTGAAGGTTATTTAAATTTGACTAATATATCGAGCCTGAAGTATTCACTATGATTTTTGGTCTCTGAGACTCTTTCAAAACTCCTGCATCCTGATAAATCTGCAAGGTGGATTATGACGCACCGTGTGTCTGCCTCTAATGGAAAAGGGCGTAAGTGTTAATTTAGTGCTTTAAGGTTGAATATATAATTTTTGCAAGAAAATTACTTTGCCCTCATTTCTTTAAAATATGAGAAATTCACAACTGTAATATAATATAGAGTGGGGAAAAAAGATTCTTAGGGGAGAGATATTTTCTTTAAGATCAATAAGTAAAGTGTGTGTTGAGGGAAATTTGTACTCCATTAGGCACTAATAAGTATATTCCTATGTAAGATAACTTCCTTACTTTCAGTCTGATATCTGAGAAAAGACCTGTGTGTCTAAAGCAGCCAAGGAAAATGTAAGATATAAGTAATTAAGACCCAAATAAATGGAGGCCTAGTTAGTGCAGAATGTTAAGTGTTGAATGAATCATTAAGTAACCTATACAATGCCCAACAGAGAGATGCGTGTCAACTGAATCCAGTGTAATCCTAAAACAGAAAAGGATGAAGTTGAAAAAGGAAAATTACCTCTAAAAACATTATATTCATATATGTATCAAATCACCATACTGTTCACTTTAACTATCTTGTAATTTTATTTAATTATACATTAGCAGTGTTGAAAAAAGAAAAGAATAGAGGATGAGGGATTCCCTTTGGGTGGTGGACAGTGCAATGGCTTGGGGGAAGCCCAAGGGAATTTATGTGATGTTAATATTTGATTTCTTGATCTGGTTGGTGGTTTATATGGGTGTTTTCAGTCTGTAAAAATTCAAGTTGTACAGATGTGATTTGTACATTTTTCTGTTTTCATGCTATATTTTGATTAAACATAAAAGTATTATGTAAAAATGAACAAACAAGAAAAACAGACTCAAAGGGGGAGGAAATATTCTTTTGAAGTTTAAGAAGAAAGTCATACAATTACATTTTTAAATCATACAGAAACACTATTGAGAAAGTTAAAAAATGGACGGGGGTGGGGCAACTGGTTTATCATGATCCAGAAGGCATATAAACAATGCTCAGAATATGGCACAGACGATGCCACTCCATGACCACATTTGGAACATACCAGTTATGACCATATCTTGTCTTTAATCTCCTGCTTTCTAGATAAAATGTGTTAAGATAACCAATCATTGTTCCTGAGAGCTCCAATCTAGAGGTGGCCCCCTATGCCTTAATCCTCCTGCCGAGTTTTCCAGCACAAGCTCAAACCCTATAGAAGTCATTCCCGGCTTTCCCTTACTGAGACTCTCCATGGTTCTCCTGGAGTGTTCTCCCTTGTATTATCACTCAATAAGTCTAACTTTTATCTGACTATAGATGTGTTCCTGGGTTGTCTTTGGCTAGCGGGCTTTGATTTCAGACACAACAAGGACCAGGAAGGTATTTCAGTCTCAATGAAGTGAGTGGGAATTATGACCACTCATAGTTTAAAACTGTTAAGAACTTGACAAAGCGAGATCGAATGTAAGGAATAAGAAGCGGAGAGATAAAAATTCAAGGTGAATTTATGTATTTGTAATCGATTTGACTGAGTAGCTAATATGGGGTCATACTTTCCTAAAGACAAAATAGGCAGTTGTTGCACTCAAGGAACTAACAATTTGGTCTAACAAAGTGGAAGAGAAAATAGACAGTTGTAGACAGTTACATATGGTAAATGATGTGACATAGGGGCTTCAAAGTTCTGATATCACATAGAAGAGTCACTTAGAGGGTCAAGAAGGGGAAATTAGATCTTAAATGTTCTCACCACAAAAAGAAAAATAATCCCATCATACAATCTAAGTGCATACATTTATTTTTTTGTCAATCAGACCTCAATAAAGCTGGAAAAAAAAAGAAGTGCATTCTAAAGAAATTAAGAGCTCTGCTAAATTTTGAAGGAAAAAGATTGGGTTTAGCTACATGAAGAAGGTTATGTACCTGGTTTATGGCATGTCAGGAATAGAAACCAAAATGTCAAAATGCACAGAGATAAGAAAATATATGATACAGTTGATGCTTTATAAATAGTTGTGGAATATAAGGTCCTGAATGAAAGCAGTGGCACTAAGAGGAAGAAACACCTTGAAGAGATGTTAAGTAGGTAAAATTAAATAACTGCTTTTGAGGTAAGATAAAAGGGAAAATCAAGGGTAAGTCTCCAGCCATATGGGGATGGATGGATGGATAGTGATACCATTAAGCGGGCAAGAATATTGGTGACTGGATAGATATTGAGATTTAAGATGTTCTTTTTTTGCATGTGCTGTATTTGAAGAACCCAAGCATATTTAAGTGGAAATGTCTAATGAGGAATAAGATATAAGGGCTGGGGGCACAGATGAGAGGTCTGGGTCAGGATATGTGTATGAGTCATGCTGGTACAGGTACTAGTCAAGTTAGTTTGTTGCATGAGATAGTCCCTTAAGACAGAGTAGTGTGAAGAAAGGAAGAAGATGATGGGACTGTGGACAGAACCCTAGGCAACTCCAGCTCCAGTATTTAAAGTTTGAACAGAGGAGGAAGTATGCAAGAGGGAAGATGACGACTGACCCTTAAAGATTGTAGGGAAGAAGCCAGGAAATTACTTGTTGGGTGTGACCTTCTAACTGGGAATGAATATGGTTGTATGACCATCCTGGTTTCCTTGATCCTTGGTGGGGATAGATCTGAGACACGTTTCTACTCTGACTCCCAGAGCCCTCCACAGGGTTAGACCCCAGGTGCTCACAGCAGAAACTCACTTGACTGGCTTCCTTTCTTTCTCAGTCTCACTTCTCTATGCCTTATTGGTATTTCTGGGATCACCTCCCAAGTAAAACATGCTCCGTGTGCCTTCAGATCCTTGTCACAGGTAAAACAAACCAGCAGAGGTCGCAAGATAAGAGATGCCGGCCATCCATACATTCCAGGAAAGTCTGTGAGCTCACTTAAGAAAGACTTGCAAAGAAGTGGCTCAGACAATTTGTGATCCCTAGTTACCAGACTCTAAAAAAGACTGAGGGGACCCAGAATGGACTTGAAAAAAAAAAGGGAATTTCTTTGGAGAGAGTGTGGGTGTGCTGAGTTGAACCCCATCATGGTGAAGGGATGGGTTCTGCTTCCCCCAACTCAAGTCTGAAGATTCGAGTTTCAAAGAGGCGCCTAAGTATCTTCATATATTACTAATGGAGTCTGTGGGATCACAGAGGCTAAAATACAGTTTAGATGCTCTTATGGATGAGTGAGCTATGTCTGCCTTAGAACAGACTGCACCCGCTTCTGAATTTCTGAGGGCAAAGAATATTGATTTTTCCATGGTTCAGAGGATCACTGGGAAGCGTGAGCTGGCCTGGAGCTACGGTAAGACTGCCTGAGAGGAGAACAGGACTACAGAAAATTTAAGGAAGCTTCAGGTCACATGGCCAAGGAATAGGGGTACAAAGGAAGGCTCACCGACTGAGGTGAGAGACTTCTCTGAACTTTATTCCCACCCAATCCCCACTTAAACATTGGAGGGGCCCCAACCAGAGTCAAGCCAGCTATGCTCCGCTCTTAACCCAACTTTTCCCCTCCCCCAGTGGATTCACAGGTCTAAGCTGAAGGAAGAGAAATGTTTCAGTTATGTTTATGCCTGAAAGATTGACAGATGCTGGGTATTTCTGTTAGAGAATGATGACTCTCTGTGACTAAGAGTGCTCAAAGTAATTTTTATTTTCAGAGAGAAACACTAGAAGTCATGGGATGAGCCCCAGTTTCATACACGGTGGAGAAAACTATCCCCACAGGAACAGAGTGCATAAAGAATTCTTTTTTTTCCTGCTTTGGAAGAAAAGACCTTTGGAAGTCCACTTTCCAGCATAATTGGTACAGCCTTTTTTGATATTCATGAATTCACATTTGTTCCTTGGTAGCAAGTCAAGACAATCAATCCGTGGTTGATTAAAACTCATGGAAATACTCTGGGAAGGTGCACATCATCTAAATTAATAGTGATTATCAATATTGAAAAGTTAGGGAATGCTGTATCCTTGAATCCTAAATAGACTAAGTTGGACTATTTTAACCTCATTTTAGTTGTATAATCATGCAAATAATTATGATTCTTTATGTGTGAATTATAGGACTTTTTAAAAACATATTGATATATAACTGCTTTGTATGGACTAGAAACAACTTCTTATTGAATTTCCTAAACCTATTCTCTGGCTGGCTCCTCCAGCATTGTTTAAGGGGTTCAATTCACCATTAGGGAATATTTTGTCCATTTCTTGCTGGTCTTTCTCCACTTCTGCCTGCCCGACAGTTGTTCTTTGTACTCCTTGTTGTCATCTATTTTCTAAACGTGTCCAGCACAGGAGAACTAAATTGCAGTGAACTGTCGTTGCTGATGGACTGTCTGGCTTCCAGCCTCTTCTTGTTGGTGATCTTGTCGGACCATTACATCCTGATTATGGCTTATTGATGATGCCTGTGAAACTGCTTAAGAGGCCAGATGTAACATCTCTGAGCAGTGGAAGCCGCACAGCTGGTTAATATGTTGCACACCACTTGTGCTTTCTACACGACATGATGCTGTATCAGTGACACCTGACCTGATGACCTGCTGAAGGACATACAGTTTCATTTATTATTTTAGTCTCTAGATGCTTCAGCTCACATTGCCGCCTAAGCAGAAACTCCCAGTAACTTTGTATACTCAAAGGTTTTAAAAATCTTTTCTCACCGGGAACAGGTTTTTGAGGAATATTTTCATAGTTGAAGGTTGGTATATGAGTAACTTAAAAATTGGAAACCTTGAATATCTGGGCTGTAGTGAGAGTGCACAGGTGGATTAAGCTTGGAGATATGTTCAGTCTTTTATTTGCATCTCAAAAACATTCTAGAAGGATTATAACCATAAATATTCCAATTCAACCATGACACAGGAGTAGTTACAAAGTTTCTTTGAAATTTTATTTCACTTTTAAGACTGAGATGATTCAATTATCTGAAACAACAGGACTGTTTATATGATTCTGTTATCAAACTTTTCTTTTTTTAACCAAGTACCATTTAAGGTTTATGTAAATACTAGAAATGATTGTGGAACAGGAAGTCAGCTCTAAAATAGAAAAATTAACTGCGAAATGAGGTTAGTTTTGGAGATGAAGGTTTCTTTTATTTTAAGAATTACTAAATGGACATGGACTTGCTTAATATTCACCTCCCCTTATCATGGCATGCGTCTCTTGTATCCTACCAGCTAGGAACACAATGATAATCCATGATTGCTGAAATCGTATGTGAGCTGCTGATCTAGGTGATTTGAGCAATAATTAGTTCACGACCACTAGATGGTGCTATGAAACCCCTTGCATTATTAACATAGCTCTTGCAAACATTTGCTTTCCATGATTTTCTGTCTTTTTCTTCCCATTTTAACCTCATCTCCTGTTGATGACTGAAAATACTCCAGATTCTCTGTAATAATGACAAAGCAACATTACTATAATGACATAGAAGTGTAATCATTATGTTGTGTTCCAGGAAGGAAATGGATATTTTGCCAAGGTCACCTTACAGTTAATTCAGGCTTCCACTAATACTAATAGGTTCATCACAGTGACATACTAACAATTCTTCCTGTCTTTCTTTTTCTGTTTACTGGTCCAAGACACAACTCATTAACTTCATCTATTTGGATTGTAGGCCACAGATAGCTTCTAGGACTTAGGAGGCTATGAAAATGTGATTACATTTGGATCATATAGAATCATATAAACCACTACCAGTATAACAAGCACACATAATCATTTTTCTTTTCATTTTATCCGTTTGTCATCAAGATTACGTTTGTGATAATCTGCAGGTCCTCGTGACTCTGGAAGAATGAAGGCCAATCCTGAAAGGTGGTTAGCATGGCATATCACAAACTAAGTATGATTGAATTCTCGCGCTACTTACATTTATCTTTACTTTTAAAGAAAGATTTATTTTACTTTAATTTAGAAGCAATCATTTCACCTAAATTTAACCAGCCAAAAGGAACATTTTCAGTTTCCCCAAATACCTCGTTGTACTACTTAGCAGAGAATACGGTAACATGCGCAAAGTAGTGATTCAATGAGGATTTATAGTTTATATTATGGAAGCAGTGCAGTTTCACTTGTGTCTCTTAACTATGGTCCACAGTTTAATTTACTGAATTATCATATGTCTTCAAGTATCAATTACGCTTTAAATATTTAGATATGGAATTCCATATGTAATACAGATTTGGGGATGCTGAAGCAATAATTTGAAATCCTAAAGACCACTGTGTTCCGCACTGATTCAGGTATGATATTCATAGAGCTAAGTAATTTTAATGAAAGGTCTTTCTTTTGAATCTAAGGACAGAGAGAATTTGGCAATTTGGCCAAAGCAGCTAATTGTCAAATATTTTTGATGGAGAGTATTTGTAAAGAAAGGCATGTTCCAGAGGTTTTATTTTTTAAGTTATGTATTTTTGATGGAGCAAGAACATAAAATGGAAATATACTTCATACCACTCTTTGTTTCTAAAATCAGATAGTTCTGGAAAATCATAGATATAGAATCACCCGTTAGTCTCTGCTGACATTCAAGTTGATACAATATAAGAACTAAAATGAGTCTGTTTTACTTCTGAGAGTAAATACAACCTCAGTCTCCTTTCAGCCTATAAAGCTTCTGGGCTAACAGAGAGAAAACACATCTGCTGAGCGAAACTAGCATACTTTCCTGATTTTGATAAAGAGATTCAGTATTCTTAACAGCAAATTCAAGATACAAATTGTTAACAGAAAATTCATAAAATGCAAAAATTGCAAATGAGAAAATAACTATTACAACTCCGTCACTCCAAGAAATTTTTAGAGTTGTATATGTAGTGTTTGTGTATTCATGGGACCATATTGAGTTTATTTACCTTATTTGTCTTTCCATTTTCCCCCCTATAACACATAGAGAACTTTAAAAAATTACTAATTTATTTTTTAAAACATGATTTTAATAACTCAAAGAATTCTACCATATATATTACAATAATTTGACCAAGTATGTATTTTAAATAATTTCTTAACCTTGACTGTTATAATCTGTGGTATAATGATTTCTTGTGTGAATCAATATATGACAAAAGTCTTTCTCAGAATACAATTCTATATATTAATTTTCATATAATGCTTACATGGAAAAAACTTTATACATGTTATATACTCTATAGTTCACTACTGTTTTTAATATGTAAAAAAGGAAACCTCACATAGCACATGAGTTCTTCTATTACAAAGTATGGGAGCAAGGATATGGGTGGGTGAAGGGTTTGTTCAGGTATATTTTTCAAATAGTGGGCAGGAGTATATACATATGATATCTATCAATATTTTCTAAGGTACTTGAACTCCTGATTTCTGAAGTGAACTTAAACACAAAATAATGTGCTCCAATGCAATCATATTTGTAATCTGCATCCAAGCAGGCTACATGAGAGCAGGGAGGAAAAGAATTCATGTGCAGGCACAGATGCCATGCTCAGCAGGCCTACTGACATTTTACTAAATTTCTCTATTTGGCTCTAATGTCATTCAAGGTCTCATTTGTAGCAAAGCTTCTGTAAACGTAGCTACTTTCTCTGAAAACTCAATGAAATAATCACCAAAAGTTGTGTTTTGCTCACAAACTTCATGTTGCCAAACAACTGTCATTAGCTGATTTCCTCTATGTAAAGCTATTTTGTTATTTTCTGAAAGAGAATTTTTAAATATACCTTTTTTTCTTTTTTTTTAAGAGAATTTCAAACTTATAGGAAGGTTTCAAGGATAGTAGGAGTGAATACTCATAACCCAGATTCCACAGTTGATGACACTTAACCTCACTTGTTTTATTGTATTCTCTCTACCCTCGTGTTTATACCTGTGTATCTGGCAGGAATATCACCTAAGTGATGCTGTGTTCTTATGATACTTCATTTGATAGGTGGTTACAATTTCAATATTCTCATTCTTATTACTGGTAATTTTAACTGTGGTTACTTGGGTAAAATGGTGTCTCCTAGGTAAAGTTACTATTATTCCTTGTTGTGAATAATCTTTGTATTTTGTGGGAAGATTGAGTGTTAGTAAATTTAGCTTTCTTATCAAACTTTCACCTATTACTTTTGGCCTCCACTGAGGATTCTTGCCTGAGACATTATTATAATTTTTGACAAATGGTGGTTTCCTAATTCCATTATTCTTTACATCAAATGACAACTAACAGCATCATTCTTTACTTTGATGCTCCAATTGCTGAAAATCAGGACAGTGGAGCAACTTTAAGTGGTTTCTGTGTTCTTTTCTGTATTTCTCCGTCATTCCTTGAGGACTCCCTTATCTTGCAGCACCTCCATCCATTCTAGGCTTATTTGTATTTTTCCTGCCCCAGTCCCTGAATAAGCCACTTCTCTAATGAGCCCTGATTCCTATAATAGAGAATGGTACTTAGAAACCAAGAATTAATAAGGTAGGTGTGCTTATTGATACTTGAGTTCACTATGTTCTGTGTTACTCAGATGGCTAATTGAATTGGCTATGAAAAAAAACCCCTGTATATGTATATGTGCACACATACATACATTCATACATTTGCATCTATGTTTCTCTCACACACACTTCAAATTCATACCAATATCTTAAGCTCACCCCCAGAAACTCCAGTTCCAATCCACCTTCACAGAATTCATTCCAGCTGCTTTCCTTTCCATATTTGTAGTTACCTTTCCTGACAGTGAGGAGACTTACTTCCATTTGCTTGTTTTTCAATACCCATGAAATAAATCAACCCAAATGACTCCTCAGAGCTGCTAGCCAAAACTTTGCCTGGCTGTCATTTTGCAAGGGTGCCCAACTCCCTCTGCTACCTCCTTGTATTAGAGAGGTGGAATGGCAAAGAGAAGAGGAATGGAAGGGAAAGATCCCCTATGGCTTTTTGACTAAATTATAGGAAGAAGGAAGGAAGGACTAAAGGAAGGGTATTTGTGTATTTTAATGGATAAGTATATTTGTTGTGAAAAAAAAACTCACTCTCAGCTTTTTTCCAATGGTTTTAATTTCATTCAAACTAGATATATAACATTTGGGGAAAAAAAATTCTTCCCAAAGAACAAGATTCAGATCTTTGATTAATAATAAAGGCCAATGTCATGTGAAATGATCTGGGAATCCATGCAGTTTATCTCCAAATCATTATTTTTCCCTTTACAATTTGATCAGAGATGCATAAAAGTCTGGGGATAGAAAGCTGGAATACCTAGGATTAACATTAATTCATTTTGATGTGGTCAACTTTAAATGATATTCAGGTTTTATGTATTCATAATATTCATTAATGATATTAATGCTAACTATCCGGAATACAGATTTTTGATTTTTTTGAATTGTATTCACTCAGGAATATGGTATTTTTTATAGAACATCAAAGATATCCAGAGCATTTTTATTTGATTCCCAGTTGATAAAACATAATGAAATTAAAAGTGTCTTCTCAATTGCTTAATAGATGATATGAAGAAATTAAAAGCTAATCACTGAAGTGCCCAACTTTATCATTTAGCAGAGTTGGCTCACCAAATTTTTTGATGGTGAAGAGGAGTTGAAAGCAAAAGAAGAGAAGCTGAAACACAAAAATCATAGTGTAAACTGAATACTGTTTTCTAAGAATATTGCACACAAGACTGGATTATGTCAAGGAAAGAAAAATATTTTGCAATCAAATTAAGTTATTGACATTATGTTAGAAGGCTACAATGAATGGGATATAAGCTTGCATACATTACCTTTTCTAACTTGTTTAATTACAAAGCTTCAGTTACAAATGGTCTTATACGTTCTTGCATTGTTATCAATGTTTCAGAAAAGAAGATTGCATGCTGTACATTGGTATTGTCAAACAGTTTTGAAATTGACAAAATTTACTTATTCAACAAATATTTACTTAAGTGCCTACTGTGTGCTAGGCATTATTCTAGTTTCTTACAATACAGTGATAAATATTCCATGCTCTCATAGGTCTTACATTGGAAAAGAGACAGACAATAAATATACTAAATATATTTACACACACATACACACAAAATACTTTAGATAATGCTAAGATTTATGAGGAAAAATTAATGATAATGAGGCAGTACAGCCTCAAAGTAGGAGCTAGTCTACTAGAAATACCAAGCACTGCAGAATAATCATGAAACTTTTACATATGACAAATAAAAAAAAGTGAGACATTGTTTAGTCCACCTCCCACTTTCTGAAAGTGTTGGATCTTAATTCCATGAGACTGTGACTTGCCTAAGGTCCTGTGGCTGTTCCATGTCTTTGCTAGGATTTTAGTTCACTTGTCTAGTAGAAAATTTGTCACAGACTCTACATGACATCCCAGCTGCTTCACTAGGGATGTAGACAAGCCATAGCACTTCATCTAGCTTCCCCTTCCAATGCTTTTAAAAAATGTACTTTCTAAATTTCATTCATCTTTAGTAAATTAATACTTGTAAATAGTTTTAGAAGACAAAGAATGCAACATAATAATATAGTATTATACACTGTAGTTTAATATTTATAATAACAAAATAATATAATGAAAAACAGCAGTCTCTATCCCCATCTCTTGCAGTGCCTGATTCCTATTCCTAGATGCAATCACTTTGCATTTTTCCTGCTGTTCCTTCTGAAATGTGCCTCATATATCTAAAGAATATGCTCATACTTCTATTTTATGGTTTTCCAGTTTTTGTACATAGTGGTTTCATTGTACAGGCACAGTTCCTGGCATGTTATAACAGCAGGAATTAAAATACCACCTCTAGTTTCCCTAGAGTATTTTCCTTTATCCTTGTTTTAGTCTGTTTCCCTGTTACAACAAAATGCCAGAGACTTGGTGGCTTATAAACCATAAACATGGACTTTTCACAGTTTTGGGGGCTGGATAATCGAGCCCAAGGCACAGGCAGTTCAGAGTCTCATGAGAAGCAGCTCCTTGGTCCACAGATGGTTGTCTTTTCTCTGTATCTTCACAGGGCAGAGGTGTGAGGGAACTCTCTGGGTCTTTTTAATAAGGATCCTGAGCCTATTCATGACGGCTCCACCTTCATGAACTCTTTGCTCCCCAAAGGCCACACCTTCTATAGCTATCACACTGAGCATTATAATTTAACATATGAATGGTGGGGGGAGCACACAGATTCGGCCTGTAGCCATGGACCTCCAAAATTCATGTCCTTCTTACATACAAAATACATTCATTTCCTCACATTAGAGCCAAAGCCTTAACTTGTTCCAGCATTGATTTAAAATCTAAAGTCCAATATCTCATTTAAATAGCATCTAAATCAGATATGAGTGAGCCTCAAAGTCTGATTACTCATGAGGCAAATTCTCCTCCAGCTGTGAATATATGAAATCAAATACATTATGTGCTTTCCGAATACAATGAGAAGACAAGTACTGGGTAGGCATTCCCATTTCAGAAGGGAAAGAGAAGAAAGAAGAAAGGAGTTGGTGACATGTCTTGAGCAAGTCCAAAACCCAACAGCCCAAATTCACTAAACCTTAAAGTTCTAGAATAATCCCCTTTGGTTTGATACTTTGCCCTCCAGACCCACTGGGGCAAAGGTTTCTCCTTCCAGGTACACTGAGGTGGGAGTCCTGCCTTCTGAACTGATTGGAGTGGAGGTCTTACCTTCTGTACCACGGACAGCAGTTCTGCCTCCACATCATTGCGGGACAGAGGTCAGGCCCCTCAAGGCTCTGGAAAGCCCTGCCACCATGGCTTGCCTGGACCAGCTAAGCAGTGGCTCTCTGCCCGGGCCCTCCTTATGCCAGCTGGGATCCCTTGCCTGCACCTCTTTGGGGTCCATACCTGCAGCACTGCCGGGCATCTTTTGAAATCCAGCTGAAAGCAGCCTTGTCTCTATAGCTCATGTACCCTGCACACTGGCAAAAAAAGATGTTGCATTGATACCACCAAAGTTTGCCACCTGTGCCCTCCAGGGGGGCAGCCACCATGGCCTTTTTCACACCCAGGCCTGTAGAAGCCATACCTAGGCCAGCCGAATAGTACAGGGAGTGGAACCCTTGACATGTAGCAGCGCTCCACAAGTGCTGGCAGCCTCTCCTTTAAAACTGCAGATGAACTCTGAATCTCCTTGGAGGATAGCTTCTAGCTTCTGTAAAGATGGCTGATCCATACTAATCTTATCAGTCTTTTGGCCACACCCTTAGTGTTCTGTTTCAGACACACTTTTTCATTTTTTTGTAATATGGATAAACTGAAAATTTTTCATATCCCTTAATTCTGCTTATTTTTCAACTACTTGACTTTTGATTAACTATCTGATTAACTATCTGTCACGTCTCTCTTCTCACATAATTTTATCATAAACAGTCAGGAGGAGCCGGGCTGCTGCGTTAATACTTTGCTTAGAGACGGCTTTAACTAAATATTCACTTTTGTCAGTTGCCAAGTTCTATCTTCCATAAAATCCTAGGACACAAACATAATTCAGCCAAGTTCTTCGCCACTTTACTACAAGGGTGGCCTTTTCTCCAATGTCCAATAACATGGACTTGAAAGTTCAAGACTTCATCAGCATGAACTTTGCCATCCATATTCCCACCAACATTCTGTTCCAATTTTCTAAGTGGTCTCGGAGAAACTTGAGTCTTTCTCTACGGCTCTCCTCTGTTCTTTCTGAGTCCTCACCTTCAAGTTCTGTTCATGGCAATCTCAGCCTTTTTCAAAACTCTTTTAGCCTTTGGTAGATTCATTGTCTGGTGAGAGCCTGCTTCCTAGTTCACAGATGATCATCTTTTTACTGTTTTCACATGGTGGAAAGTACAAGGGATTTCTTTGGGGTCTCTTTTAGAAAGGCACTAATCTCTGCAATTCCTGTAGGGATGTGGTATTGCTTTTGATTAATTGTCTTCCCAGGTAGAGCTAGTTCTATTGGCATCCACTTGGCCTTTCCCACAGTAATAGATCTTATTCTGCAGGTCAGGGAACAAAAATGGGGATTCCACTCTTGGCTAAGTATGTCTATTCTAATTATGCATCCTAGAACTGGGGTAATAACCACAGGATGAACTTGGGGATCCACTGTGATATGGACCTGATCTAAAACTCCATCGATTTCCTTCCTCCATGAACCCCTACTTTGACTGGAGGGCCATAATGATAATTTGGGTCTCCTGGAATCAGTGTTAGTTCAAAGCCAGTATGCAGTAGTCCCTGCAAGTTCTGATTATTTTATCTTCCCCAATGTACAGTTATCCTGGTAAAAGGCCTTAGGTCCCTTAGGGGAATTCTGGGAGAAAAATTAACAGCAAAATTTTTGGTAGTATACCAAGGTCCTTTTACAAGGGAACTCAGTCTCCATTTTATTCAAGTGCTTCTGGGTCTATAAACTAAATCCAGCCTGGAAACTAATTGACAGGCCTTGACTCTGCTTCTATGATTCAAGTTAGAATTTTGATTTACCTGCCCCAGAACTTATACAGATCATGTAATATAGCAGGCTTCCTATCTCTTTCACGTTTGGGAACACCAGGATTAACTAATTAATTCCATAAGTCTATACAAATCAGACTGTTCTGATTGCTGCTTTTGACTCTGCTGTCCATTCTGGTAATGAAGCCCCCTTGCCTTTGATAGTTGAGTGCTGTCACTCAAGCCCATGCCACCCCAGTTTCCAATTACTCCCATTGCACTTTGGTTTTCCAACTGAGTGGCTGTAGTTGCCGCTGTAGAGAAGGACTGCAGAGGAGAGGAATAGTGAAGCTCTTTAAGGATGCTGGGGTTTCCCTCACAAATTGATTCCTTGAAGTAGTGGTGAGAGGTATGCCTTCTGACCCCTCCCACTATGAACAAGTCCACTCTGCCATTCCAGTCTCCCAAAGCCTCGGAATCCCTTCCTCCACATCGGGCCAAGGGCGGTCGGGCATTTCCCATTCGCTCCTGATGGGCTATTCTTTCAGTCCCCGTTTCAGCCAACCCACCAAACGCACTGTCAGAGCCCTTTCTAACTTCCTGAGCTGCAATGTTACATTCCGAATCTCTGTTCAGTGAGTCCATAGCAGTAAATTTGGCCTAATCCAACTTTATGTTCCTAGACAAAATTGAAGATGATTACCAATTTCAGGATTAAAAAAATCTAAATTTAATAATTAATAGACCTGGTCTACGTGAGAGCGAGGGGTTTAAACTTCCTTCAATATTTAGGCAGACGCCGTGTCCACCTCCTGCTCGGGCCTGCTGCAGGCGGCAGCTCAGGCGGTTCCTCCCCTGCGCGGGGAGACTTGGCTGCATTCTTTGTCCCCTCCTGGTTTCCCTCTGGCTTCTGTGCTTCTTCTACCTCATTTGCTAGTAGCCATTGAGGGTCAGATCTTGAGGTGAGAATGAGAGTAGAAGAGAAGATTAATAATAAGTAATAATAAAGATTGACTGTTGGTACTTATTTATAACTAACATTGTAACAACTTCACTCTGGGTCTGGCATAGACTGATCTGTTTTCTTGTGAGATCATTTCATTTTTTTTTTTGACATCTATCTGATCAGATTTCTCCTACCTGCAGTTCAGTTCCTGAAACACAGAGTCACCTTCCTACTGGGGACTTCAGCTTTCCGAGTGATGCAACTGACAGGACATAGGAAATGTATTCCTATGTATGGAACATGGCTGGTCTACAATAAACAGCCACGTATCTTATGTCCTGATAAACCCAGAGTGCAGTTCCAGCTCAGCAACTTCTCTTGCACAAAGGTTGAAGCTGTCCATGCTGGGGTTAAGGGACAACACCGCTTCTCTCTCTTGGGGAGGAGATGGGCCTTATGGCGTGTCACTAAACTTTCCTGAAATCCTCACCTCTCTTTTCCCTTGCCTCTCCAATTTCATTTATGGGCTGTAGTTAGATGTTAACTGAATGTGAAAACAGATTTTCAATGACATTTTGGAGTATGTAGCAAATTATTTTGAGGTCTAAGCCCAAATAAAGAATTACAAGTTCCATCTTCAACATTTGATTGCAAATATTTTCTACTGTAAAATTTGATTTCCTACTATAAAAGACAAGATTAAAGCTCTTTTCCTTATCTCTTTTTTTCACATACTTCCTTTGCTTCCATCCTCCCAAAAGAGTTATATCCCACTTTGGTTGAATCACTATTTAGTATATATATTATTGTCATTACAAATATTTAAAGCTAAGTCACAACTTTTACAGCTTTTTTCATCCCATGGAGTTTTTTTCCTCTGACTTTTTTCCTTTTAAAGCTGTTTATATAATTATCACTAATTAACTCCAAACATTTTAACTAAGCTGCAAATACTGCTTTAATATCTTCAAAAGTATCAAGAAAAAACATCACTTTTCTTTTGTTGAGAAAACTCTTCTAGCTCCTTTCTCTTCATACTCCAATCTGGGCTGCTCTCTCTCCTCTGCTCCAGGGATGTGGCCTGGGACTCCATCATGTTTCTGGGTGTTTCACCTTCTGCAGTAGAGTCCTCAGATCATGAAGCTCGATTTTACTTTTTCTTGGTTTAGTCACTGATTTTGTGAAAGTGAAAGTAAGGTTTACTTATGAGATCCTACAGTCTGCAAACCCTTTATTCAACCTTCATCTTTAATTGATAGTAGAATTTTAAAGGTTTTCCTCCATGGTTTTCTGGTTGCAGTGTGCAATGATGCACTTTGAAGTTATTTTAGTTCTTAATCCTTTGAATGTTTCTCTTTCTTTTCCCATGGATCATGCTGGTCACTGAGTGGACACTGCCTTTCTATTCTGGCAGCTCATCATGTCTTCAGTTCTGGGAAATAAAATTTCTTGTATAATTCTCTTTACCAATTTCCCCTTTTCTTTCCTCCCCCCAACTTCTCTTTCCTTTTCTGTAGTGCCTATCTTATTATTTGAACATTCTGGATAGGTTCCTATTTCTTAAATCTTTTCTTTCCATTTTCCACCTTTATGTTTTTTTTCATTTCTAATATCTGGGTGATTTCCTCAAATTTTAAATCCTATAACTTCTATTGAATTTTTATTTATTTTGTGGGACTAACATTTTACAAGAACTAATTTTTGTTTTTTGAATACTCACATTTAAAGCAAATGAACAAAAAAAGCAACCAATACTTTTATCTTATATATAATGTCCCTTATTTGAAGGTCTTAGTTACTTTTCTGTTGCTCCCTAGATTGTGTATGTTTCTTCTGAGTTCCTTTATTTTATTTTATTTGTGTTTCATTCTAGAATGACAGACCTTGTTCCAAATATGTGTGGTTCTCTTTCCTGTTGTACTTAAATTGAGGCACTAAAATGCAGTTTGGAGATTTTGTTTATGTAGCTGATTTGTGGTCCAAAGGACTTTATTATAGTTTTAGCAGTAAGGAACCTTCCAGTTTGATGGTGATAGTCCCAAACGTGAGTATTTATGGATCTTTTCCTTGAGGCAAGTCAGTTTTCTTAGAGAGGAGTCTTCCCACTTCCTGTCTGTGCAGTGTAAGCACGGCTCTCAGCATTCTTGGAGTCAGTTTGTTAGACTATGGTTTTCAATGTTCAGTAGATCGATTTCTCACTCAATCCTATGCTTTTGAGTACAGCATCCCATCTAACCCCCTGAGCTGATCCTTTTGTTTCTTTCTACTTTGAATTCTGTAAGAATAAAGCTCTAGTCCTCTGTTATGGTGGAAAAAGGTCAAAACCACCTCACTGCATTAGATGGATGAATGTTTCCTGGGCATCTAACCACTACCTATCCAGACTTTCAAGCCATACTCCAGCTCTTAGTAGCAGCTAGAAGCCTGGCTTCAGAAATATTTAGGGGTCAGCTTTCCTCTGTCAACTAGGTCCATTACGACTCTTATATCTGCTTTTGAGTTTCAAATTTTGTGATATCTCTTTTCCACTGTCATATCTTAGACACTCATCTTTGTGCAGATTTATGTCTATGTCTCTTTTATTCTTTTAATGTAATATTATGAAGTTTTTGAGTTGAAACACATACATATCATTCAACCTATCCTGTTGTACAGAAGCATCAAGTCTTCTCATCTATATTCATTGTCCTTTTGAAAAAAGTCAACTTCAAACACATTAATTAAATGTTTTAAACATGAAACATGTTAGGTATAAATAAGTAAGTAAAAATAAATGCTTATTTAGAATTATATATGGTTGGGAGACACATATTATATGAAGTCAAAATGCAAAACTCATTTGCATGCATTGTTGTTCTAAGAAACTACCAAATCAGTATTTTCAGATGAACAGGCATGTATTGGAATATACATAATATGTGATACAAAGTCCATGTTATTACTATTTTTGAATTGTTAATAACTACAGTTTGCATTGATACTGGGTATTTCAGAAATGAATTCACAAAAGATTATTGGGGATAAGACAGGTACAGAAATTCATATAAAACATTATTAAGTGAATATTCATTCATGAACATTTTGTCATGTGTCAGCAAAAAAAATCCTATCATCCAGCGTTTTTTATGTTATGATGTAAAGAATAGGTTATTCAATAATATTATTAAATTCTAAAAGTGTTTCCATAAAAGATGGAAAAAATGTGCTTTGCTTCTTATCTCTCTGATCCTCTTTTCTTGGTTTAGTTCTCTTTTCCAATAGGTTCTTATCAGGGTCCATGATCTACTAGTGAACTGTCAGTCTTTTATTAAAAATTCTATGTTTATTGTGACATTGTTTACAATAGCCAAGATATGAAAGCAACCAGAGTGCCAATCAATAGATGAATGGATCAAGAAGTGGGACCCAATGGAATATTAGCCAAAAAAAAGAAAGAAATCCTGCCATTTGTGACAACATGAATGGACCAAGAGGGCATTATGCTAAGTGAAACAAGCTAAGTAGAGAAAGAAAAATACCATATAATTTCAATTACTTGTGGAATCTAAGAACAAAGTGAACAAAATAGCAATAGACTCATAGACATTGAGAAGTGACTGGTCGTTACCATGGGGGAGGGTTTGGGGTAGGTGGGTAGAGAGGGTGAGGGGATAAAATGGCACAAAGATTCTCAATCATAATATAAGTTGGTCACGGGGATGGTAGTACAGCGTGGAGAATACAGTCAGCGATTCTGTAACATCTTTCTATGTTGACAGATAGTAACTGCCCTAGTTGGAGGGAGGATTTAATAAAATGGGTAACTGTTGAACCACAGTTGTATACTTAAAACCAATAAAAGATTGTATATCAGCTATACTTCCTACATCTACGGCTTCCCCTAACTGCACATTTTCAACAACCTGACTTGTCATACAGAATTTGGCTGTAAGTGGTCTTAGAAAAGCAAAATTCAAGCAGTACAGCTCTCAACATTTTATCTACTCTCTTGGAGACATATTATATAGTTCATTAATCTGCCTATATCATTTTTGCTCTAATGGAGTATTGGTTAGTAAATGACTGAGTTCAGGTGTTTCATAATTTAATACATGTTTATAACTTCTTGTTGAGATGCTATTAGAGACTAATCAGACCTCTTCTTCAAGTGAAGAGTTTTCTATAAATCAAGCTTTTGATATCCTAAATTAGGTAGTTAATTATAGAAGAGTTAAATTGACAAGTTTCTAATTCTGTAACATAAAGTATGATTTTAAGAAAACTTGATTATGGAAAAGGAGAAATATTAAAAAAGTGATTAGTGAATATAATAATATGAAATTTTTATAGAAATCTAAGAACCAAAGTGAGAAGTGAACTAAGAAAGAAAAGGAAATCTACAATGTAGAATAAGAAGAAAGTGATTAATCATCATTATTGGTAACAAATATGCATGAAGTACCCAACTAAGAAAGAATAAAACTGAGAAGAGAGTTAAAGATAGCTGGAGTGCGATAGAGGGAAAGACAATATTGTAGCTATTGATGCTGGGGTTCTTGTTAATAAAGCCGAAGAATGAGCTTAGCAAACACCCAAGGTAGGAGAGCAAGGTACAGGCTTTTATTTAGAAATAAAGCGAAAGGATAGAGCTTCCAGCTCACTCCAGGAGGGGACAAGAGAGCCTGGTTTGGTGGTTGTCTAGGGGTTTTATAGGCAGATGAGGATTTTTCAAGAACATGAAAAAAGCTTAGGGGTGTGGACCCGCTGAGTGGTGTTTGATTATCTAGAATTAACTTAACACAAGGAATTTCCTGCCTGACTTTTTTTGGGACACCTGTGTCCTGGTCTAGGAGCAGATGAAAAAAGGCCACCTGCTCAGCCTGACCCCAAGGTGGGCTGAGGCATTGTTTGCTAAAGAGTAAGTTAAGTGCAATCTTATCTTTAAGGTGGAATCCTTCTTGCCTTTTATTATGTTGTTTACAGCTGGGTCTGCATTCTAAATTAGTTGCCCAGTTTGCAAAACCACTCCATCAGATGTGAAAGAGGAAAGACAGCAGGTAGGCCTGGGCCTTTTAGCATGCTAAAGTCTATCTTACACATGATTACAAATGATTAGCATAATAAAAACGTGCTACTCTTCTTTATCTGGGGAACATTAACTGATCTTACTGAAGAATGACCCTAGAGCTTAATGTTTAACAGAATTTTGGTAGAGGGTTTCCTTGCATGTAGTTACATTGTTCTGACTGCAAATATCCTGCCTTGCTTTTTCCAGAGACCCTCACCCTATTCTGTCTAAGCCCGTGGTCCCTGTCTCACTATTTCTCCATCAATAATTCAAAAAAATATGTTTGACTGGGAATAGTCTATTAGCATACAACAAAGATCCATTATTACTCAATTTTCTGTAGCTTAGTGTAAATCTTATCTAAATAGCCTGAAACTTTTCTGATATCATATAATACAGTTTTCAAAACAAAGATTAAAAAGAATATACTTCGTCAAAATGAAAAAGTCTGCAATAAGAAATCTAATATTTTAGAGGAAAACAACTACCACTTAGCATGATCAGGAGTTCATTTATAATAATTGTCAGAGATAAGTAAGAAACCACTATGAGGTACTCAGCTCAGCTTCTACAAGATATATATCCCAATTGCTTATAAGACTATATTTGACATTGTTGAGTTCTTTGCTCTTTGAAATTGAAAAGCTGTATTAAATAACAAAAGGCTCTTCTTGTATGGACTATTGCCTCTAATTTGTGTTATGATTTCTGCAAATGACAGTTCAAAGTCAAGACAATTAACACCATAAATGCTATTACTACCAATGTGTGAATAATTTTAAGTGTTGCAGCTAATTGGTATGACTTAATCTGAAGACACTGTACAGCTGCTAGTATTTAGTAATTTAAAATGTTCTTATTTTGATTAGTAGTTAGCCTTTTGTTGTTCTTTAGTAGTTTGATAACCATATAAGTAATTACTTTATTATTTTTACAAGATGAAAAAAAGAACTGGTGGCAAAGCCATACTGAAATTTCCCATAATCATAATAGACCTAAGACCATGTAGGATAAACACAATCCAATACTCTGCAGATGAATGTAAATCTGAAATAAATTGTTGATACTGTTAAAGTGATAAAAAATATTGAAAGCAACGTTTGCAGAGCTGACAAATATTAAGAGCTGATCAAAGTGTTTAAGTGTGTTTGAATAGTCTACAAATTGAATTTTCTTTTTTCTTCTTTTATTTATGTCAGAATCATACATCCAAGGAGCATTGTACTACTCATTTTATGACACATTCTCACCATTTTCATTGCAAGGGCTATCTCTTAGTTTTATTTTTTTCTTCCCCTTAATCATCTGCTCCTTTTCTACTTTACCCTATAGGTTTCCTCCTTTCCCCTGTAGGTTCTCACATTTATGATTTGATGTATTACCTCAGTATGTTTCTGTGTGTTATGTGTATGTGCAGGTTTATGAATGTGTATGATCTTATAAAATATACGGTAATGTTTGTGTTGTTTCATTGTACTATAATTCACACATGGCTCTTATTCTGGTCTTTTTTATTTTTTACTGCCCGATTACTTTCCAAATGGCTGCAATAGTTCCTACTCTATTAGTCCGTGAAAATCCCCTATCTCTTATGGTCTGACAAGTTTGATATTATAGGCCATTCTAATGTCCACCAAATTCACTCATATAAAAAGATAAGGCTTTCTTGTATGAACTGTAATTTTTTATTACAAGGTGCTTTTTCCTTGTTGATTTCAGATATAGCAACTATTAATTCCTAGTCTATCATCTATTTTATACATTGTTGATCAGAAATATTCATTTTGACAAAGTCATACACAGAAAAGAATTTGCCTTTTGTTATTGCTCCTGAAATCCTTATCCACCCACAAGTCACAGACATACAAAAGTATCCTATATTTTCTTTTCTGGCTTTGTAATATTACTTTTTGTATTTAGAGCTATAATACATCTGGAGTTCACACAATCTTATGATGTAAAGGATCCAACTTTATTTTGTTCAATATTAGTAAGTTTTGCTACATCATTTACTAAATATCTCATCCTTTCCCTACTATGATATGTGCCATTGTGAAAATCTATTATTTGTTTATAAATTGAGCTGTTTCTGAGAATTTAATTCAATTTAATTTTTTGTTTAGTACCATGTTGTTTATTACAATGTCCTTCAGTATATTTTAAATATCTGGTAGTGTTAATTCACATCTGTATTCATTTTTAGAGAGAAAATTTTCTGTTGAGATTTATTCTAATATATAAATTTGAATGAGTTTTAGTTCTTCATATTTTTTTAGAACTTTGATAAAATAACAACATAAATAGGTGGATGAAATAAACTATACATTTTCCTTTCAATTTATTTTTGTTACTTAACAGATTTATAATTACCTAGCAGATTTCTCATTGTTTTTCTTTAATCTACATTATTAAATGCTCATCCCAAGTAGTATAGTTACTGTCTGTCAACATAGAGTCATATTAGGAACTACAGATTATATTCCCTATGCTCTACTCTCATCTCTGTGGCTAATTTACATATGATTGAGATTTTGTGCCTCTTTACCCCCTTCACCTATTTCACCCACCCCTTTCTCACTTTAGTTAGTTGAAAGTATTTTAGAAGTTTACTTAATGATACCATTTGAAATTCATGGGTAACTTATTTGTATATTTTAGGGTTGGAACATAGATTTTACCGTGATTTTTTGCTTTTACTTTCTAATTGTTAATTTATATAACTTCTGCATTATGTAAAAATATACGGAATGTTGGTTTTCTGGAACTTACTAAAGTGTCCTTTATAAGCCATAGCCGATTTTTTAAATAAATGTTGTTTGAAACAAAATAATCAGAATATTTTTGCTTCTAAGCTGCCAAGTTTATATCATTTATGCTGTGCAAATATTGTGCATCTTTGCTTATTCTTTGTATGTTTCATATGTCATTTTCTACCACAGTGTTAAAATCATCCAGTAAATTTGTTGATCTTATGTCTTCTATAATTCCAAAAAATATTTTTTATCTATTTTAAATTTATACTGCTAGCTGTATACATGTTCATAATAATATCTTCTGGATCTGGTGTAACTTTTATCATGGTGCAATGTCTGTTTCTTATGATATTTTTCACTCTAATGGAATTTTCTTGTTTCTAAAATCTCAACAGGTTTTCTTTTAGTTAATATTTTCTAGTTATATCCTTCTTCATTACTTTATTTTCAGGCTTTGTACTCTATTTCTTTCAAGTGCATCTATTACACACAATACATTGCTGAGTTTATTTTATAAATTCAGTTTGAAAGCCCTTGATCTTTGGACTAAAGGATTTAACTCTTTTTTTTTTACATTATTATAATTGGGTTAGATCTATTTTCATCATCTTATTTCAAATTTTGTCCTTTTGTTCACTGTAATTGGTTTCTTTATTTTTTATTTTCCTTTCCCAGCTTCCCCGCACTTTAAAATTTTACATTAATTTTTTTCAAGTGACAAATTTTAGTTATTAAGATCATATTCATGGTAATATTTTGCTTCTAAATCTTATATAATGTTCTTCTCTTTCTTGCTGTTGTAAATCTTTCAAGAGTAATCTCAAAGTCTATATTGTGAGGCCTAACTATATTCATATAGAAAAATTTAGATGTGTTTCTGCATTCATATATTAGTTTGGTGAGATACATATAAAGTTACAGGTTGAAAATAATGATATGTCAATTATTTAAATATGAATTCAAATTACTTAAATACGACTTCAAATATTTAAATATCTTTGTATACCCAGAGTTACTGTTGAAAAGTTTTATAAAAATGTTAGTATTTTTCTTTTGCTTAATTTCTGGAAGTTTGTAGAAATTTCTCATTGTCTTTAATTTTCTTGAACTTTGTGCATTTTATTTATGTGTACCTACAAAAAAATCTGTTTGGCATGCTATAAACTATTTTAACATAAAAACATTTCACCTTTAATTTTCACCACTTATTCTGCTAATTTTCTTTGTTGATTATATAGTTATATATAAATGTTGACATTTTTAATTACTTATTTTATATCACTTTGTTATTTAAAAATGTGTAATTGATATATTTTTTCATTGATGATATTTTCAAGGAGAGTTTTTACCTAATATTCTAGTTAATTAATTAATTATTTGGCTATATCCATTCTGCTATTTGAACCATCAGTTTATATATCTGTAGTTCAAATATGTGTTTCATGAGAGTAGAATTAGGCTTACATTTAATTATTTGTATTTCTGTATACTAGGAACTAATGATTGCAAATAAAAATTTACAATAACACCATAAAACATAAAATACTTGGCAACGAATTTAACAAAAGTTGTGTAAGTTCTCTACACTGAAAACTACAAAACATTGCTGGGAAAAAATAAAGAAGATCTTAGTAAATGGGAAGATACACCATATTCATGGATTAGAAAACTCAGTATTGTTAAGATGTTAGTTCCTCACAAATTGAGCTATAGATTCAAATAAAATACAGTCAGTATCTAATCAGGCTATAAACATTTATTTTTTAAATTGACAAGCTGATTCAAATATGTATATGGAAATGCCAGGGACAAGAATAGCCAAGGCAATCTTGAAAATGTATGACAAAGTTGAACACTTGTACTGTGTAATTTCACAACCTACTGTAAAGCTACTGTATTGAAGCAAATGTGTTATTGGCATAAGGGAAGGAAAAGAGATCAAATAATCCAGAAATAAATTTAATCATATACAGTGAAATGAGTTTTGAGAAATATGTCAAAGTATTCATTGCTGCAAAGAGGATCTTTTTATTTATTCTGCTTGCAACCTGCTGAGCTTTTAGAATTAATAAGATGATGGTTTTCATCAAATTTTTAATAAATTTTCAACCATTACTTCTTCTAAAAAATGTACACTTGCTGTAGTAGCTTTCTTCATTCCTCCTGGGACTCCACACATATATTAGACTGCTTGATATTTCCCACATGTCACTAAGTCTCTGTTCATTCTTTCCAGTTATCTTTTGTCTCTGATTTTCAGATTGGATAATATCTGATAGTCTTGTATTCAAGTTAATTAGCCATTCCTTCTGTATTTCCAATCTGTTTTTAAGCCCACAAAGTGAATGTTTTACTTCAGGTAAGGTAGTCTTCAGCTCTGTAATTTCTATTTGATTTTTTTTTGTGGATTGCATTTTTCTTCTGGTATACTTATAGTCAATCATTACATCCATCTTTTACTTTAAATCTCTGAACATATTTATAAAAGCTTTTTTATAGTGTTTGTCTACTAATTGTGATATTTTTTTCATCTGTTTCTACTGATTGCTCACTTCCTTGATTAAGGGTCACATTTCTCTACTTCTTTATACATGTAGAATTTTATTTTATATGATGGATATTATGCATAATTTATTGTAGTGAGTCTGTATTAAAGAATTGTCCTCTAAATCTCTAAATGGTGTGTGTGTTCTTCTCCTGGAAAGCAGTTAAATTGCTGGTGGGTAATTTAATCATGAAAGACTCGGCTGGCTTCTTTTCTCCTTCTCCTTATTCTTTTCCTCCTTTTCCTTCTCTTTCATTTTCTTCTTCTTCATGGTTTCTTTCAGCTTCTGCTTAGTCAAAGCGTGTGTCTCTTAGGTTAGACCATTGTTATTCCTAAGCATGGTCCTTTATTTGAGTCTCAACTGAGTGCTTGAAATTCACTGCAAAATTTCTAAGTGCACTGCTTTGCATAATCTCTCCTGTGCTATCTCTTATTAGTTATCAGTCCTACAGTCTTATCATCCAGTTTTGCCATTCATATAATCTTTATTTTTAAATATTTTCCTAATTTTATTGATATGTAATTTATATACATTGTATATGTTCACAGTGTACATGTTTTGAGATATTTTTTATTTTTAATATATTTAACTTCATTATGTCAATTACATATATATATATGTAATTAAATGTAATTAAATGATCACTACAATAGGTTTAATTAGTACCCATCACTTCATATATAGTTACAAATCAGTCCTGACAAAGGAATTGCATAGCCTAGCCTTTGGTCAGAAACTTGAGGAACATCTCAGTATGCTGGGTATCTTCTTTTTACATTTACCTTTTATTGGCACTCTGCTCCACAAATTTTAGCCACCTCAGCAGTCTGAGGACTGGTATTTCTCTTTTTAGCTCAGTGAGTTGACTTGTTTTGAGTTCCATTTTTGGGGGCTATTATTTAGAAAGTAACCCTGGCAGAAAACCCAGGAAAGCAAGCCTTTGAAGCCTTGTCTACTGAGTTTTCTTTCAAGAATCACATTTTGGCATTGCTTTTTTTCTAGTGCCTAAAAACACTTTCCTATGTATTTTACCCAGTTTTATGTTTATTTAGAGAGGAGGGAAATACATATTTTAGAAAAATGCATACAATTTCATTTGTAGAATTTTGATATATTTAACTTCATTATATCCAATGAGAGCTTAAGAATTAATGACATTTTTGTTAATAAAGTATTTATTAAGTATCTAGTGCTATGTAAATTGTTATTGGTATGTGATATCATATTTGGTAAACACAGAATTCATTGTTAGAGATTTTTTTCCTTAGAATTACTTGTAGGTTTATAAATATTTTATATATGTTATGTATATTTTCCTCTTTTTCAAAGACATGTATTTTTAAAGAAATTTTTTGGGGCAGAGCAGGAAAATAGATCAGCTTCTTCAGAAAAGCTTCTCCATGGATGGAGGGAGACTTTAGGGATCTGTTGGGGAGGCACACCTGTCATGCAGAGCAAATGGCCGTGGTGGTGGCAGCCTGTGGGATTCACACCCTTGGCACCTGCTGGTGGTTCCTGGTGAGAGAAACAGGCTTGCTGGTAGGGAGGAAAGGGACGCAGTTACTGGGAGGCTGATGCTGACCTAGTAGGTTTCAAGGTGATTTGCTCACTTTTTTCTTTTCTCCTTGGACAAATACACCTTAACAAGTGGCTCATCCTGCTTTGGCATTTGCATCCTGAGGCCTGGCTCTTCCGTGTTGACCCCCAATCCCCAGAGGACGCTCCATCATCTCTCTGAGGAGGGAGGTCCTGTGCCCGCTCACCAAGTTTCCTCATGGAAAACATGCTCATTATTCCTGAGAAGGCCTCAACACTTCATTAGTCAAAAATGGTAATGTCATAAAGAAGAATAAAGGATACTCCAGACATGATAGCTAAATATGTGATCCTAGACAAGATCTGTACTGGAGGAAACAATGAAATAAAATACATTATTGGGTAAATCAACTAGAAATGCAGTTAGCAGATTACACAAAGATTCTCTTTTTAGTTCAATTCACTGAAGCTGAGAACTGTGCTGTTGGTATAGAAAAGAATATCCGAGGAAGATTAAAGATGGCGGCATGAGAGGTGAGACAGAGGCTTCCTCCTAAAACCGCATATAATATGAAAATAAAGCTACTACAACTACTCTTGAAAGAGCAACAGGAAAGAGAACTACAATAAACTGCATACACCTGGAGACAAGAGCAGCCCTCACGGAAAAGGGTAATGTACTAAAGCTGTGGTCCTGCGGGATCCAAGCCCTTCCCCCACCCCAGCTCATTGGCAGGAGGAGTAGGAACAGAGCAGAAAGGGAGTGGAGAACTGGGACTGCTGAATACCTAACTCTGGAGATCTACTCTGGGAGCACAAACCTACATTTCATGGTGCTTGCATGATACTCTTGTAATTAGGAGCTTGGAAAGCTAAGACAGGTGGAGTTCCTGGAGAGACTAAGATTCCAGCTGCTTGTGAGATCAGGGATCCATACCCAGCTTCTCCAGGATGGGGGAGGGGCAGGCAGTCTGAGAGACTTCCTGGCAGGGAGGACCTTGGACGAGGCCTGCTGAGGGGGCAAGGATTGCCGGAGTTTGCTGCTCGGGAGAAAGGACAGATGGACAGGATTGTCCGGGTGTACTCTGCCCAGCAGATTGGGAGTTTTCTGATCTTTAGGTATGCCAGCTCCCTGGCTGCCTACACAGCTCCAAGAACCCCTTCTGTGACAGGCAAACTAGTGCACCTTTTGCATGGCCAGCCCCACCGGGCTTGCAAACCTGGAAGCCCTTCCCTGGTGTTGGGCCAGCCGGAGGGAGGATCTGTCTACAGCAACTAAAAAGGCAAAGCACAGAGGCTTATACCTGTGTGGTCAGCCCACTGGTTCAGACAGTGGAGACAGGCATAGCAGCCAGGAACCAGGAAACAGCTCTTTCCTCCCCCGAGGCACCAATACCACACCCCTACAATCCCTGACATTGCTTCAGGGGCTGAGCAGCTCCAGAGAGTAGAGCTTCTGGGCACTAGAGAGCTCCGTACACAAATATGAAACGCCAAAGGAACCTGGTCGAGAGTAAAATTATGAATACAACTCCTGAGAAAGGTTTTGATGATATGGACCTTATGACTCTCCCTGAAAGGGAGTTCAAAATAAAAATCATTCACATGCTCATGGAGGTACGGAAAGATATTCAAGAACTCAGGAATGAATTCCGGTCAGAGATCCAATCCTTGAAGAACACAATGGACGGTATTAAAAGTAGATTGGATATGGTGGAGGAGACAATAAATGAAATAAAAACTAGAGAAGAGGAATACAAAGAAGCTGAGGTACTGAGAGAAAAAAGGATCTCTAACAATGAAAGAATATTGAGAGAACTGTGTGACCAATCCAAACGGAACAATATTCGCATTATAGGAGTACCAGAGGAAGAAGAGAGAGGAAAAGGGATAGAAAGTGTCTTTGAAGAAATAATTGCTGAAAACTTTCCCACACTGGGGAAGGAAATAGTCTCCCAGTACACGGAAACCCACAGAATTCCCAACACAAGGGACCCAAGGAAGACAACACCAAGACACATAATAACTAAGATGGCAAAGGTCAAAGATAAAGACAGAGTATTAAAGGCAGCTAGAGAGAGAAAAAAGATCACCTACAAAGGAAAACCCATCAGACTATCAACAGACTTCTCAACAGAAACCTTACAAGCCAGAAGAGAATGGCATGATATATTTAACGTAATTAAACAGAAGGACCTCGAAACAAGAATATTGTACCCAGCACGATTATCATTTAAATATGACAGAGGGATTAAACAATTTCCAGACAAACGAAAGTTGAAAGACTTTGCCTCTCATAAAGCACCACTACAGGATATCTTAAACGGACTGCTCTAGAGGGAAGCACCCCTAAGGATAAAAAGATGTCACCAGAGAAAATAAAATCATAGCAAAGAAAGCAGATCATCCAAATACTAATTAAAGGCAAAGAATAAAACACCTAATATATAAAGAATGGAGGAGGAAGAATAGGAAGGGAGAGATAAAGAAACATCAGACGGCGTTCACAATAACTTAACAAGAAAGTTAAGTTAGATTCTTAGATAGTAAAGAAGCAACCCTTGAACCTTTGGTAACAACGAATCTAAAGTCAGATTGGTACATATCTATCAATAATCACCCTAAATGTAAATGGACTGAATGCACCAATCAAAAGGCACAGAGTAACAGAGTGGACAAAAAAGCAAGAACCATCTATATGCTGCTTAGAAGAGACTCACCTCAAACCCAAAGATATACACAGACTAAAAGTGAAGGGATGGAAAAAGGTATTTCATGCAAACAACAAAGAGAAAAAAGCAGGTGTTGCAGTACTTGTATCAGACAAAATAGACTTCAAAACGAAGAAAGTAGCAAGAGATAAAGAAGGACATTACATAATGATAAAGGGGTCAGCCCAATAAGAAGATATAACCATTATAAACATATATGCCCCCAACACAGGAGCGCCAACATATGTG
This sequence comes from Phataginus tricuspis, assembly GCA_029783875.1. NCBI lineage: Eukaryota > Metazoa > Chordata > Mammalia > Pholidota > Manidae > Phataginus > Phataginus tricuspis. The sequence continues at coordinate 5,795,883 of JAQQAC010013566.1, read as the reverse complement.
AAACAAATACTAACAGAATTGAAGGAGGAAATAGACAACAATTTAATTATTCTAGGAGACTTCAACACACCACTCAGTCCAAAGGACAGATGAACCAGACACAAAATAAGTAAAGACACAGAGGCACTGAACAACACACTAGAACAGATGGACCTAACAGATATATACAGAACTCTGCACCAAAAAGCAACAGGATACACATTCTTCTCAAGTGCACATGGAACATTTTCCAGAATAGACCACATACTAGGTCACAAAAAGGACCTCAGTAATTTCAAAAATATTGAAATCCTACCAACCAACTTCTCAGAACACAAAGGTATAAAACTAGAAATAAATTACAGAAAGAAATCAAAAAGGCTCATAAATACATGGAGACTTAACAACATTCTCCTAATTCATCAATGGGTTAACGACCAAATCAAAACAGAAATCAAAGACTATATGGAGACTAATGACAACAACAACACAAAGCCACAACTTCTGTGGGACGCAGCAAAGGTAGTTCTAAGAGGAAAGTATATTGCAATCCAGGCCTATTTAAAAAAAGAAGAGCATTCCCAAATGAACAGTCTAAAGACACAATTATTGAAATTGGAAAAAGAAGAACAAAGGAGGCCCAAGGACACCAGTAGGAGGGATATAATAAAAATCAGAGAAGAAATAAATAAAATTGAGAAGAATAAAACAATAGAAAAAATCAATGAAACCAAGAGCTGGTTTTTTGAAAAAATAAACAAAATAGATAAACCCCTAGCTAGACTCATTAAGAGAAAAAGAGAATCTGAAATGAGAAAGGAAAAATAACGACGGAACCCACAGAAATACAATGAATTATAAGAGAATATTATGAGCATCTGTATGCTAACAAGCTCCAAAACCTAGAAGAAATGGACAACATCTTAGAAAAATACAACCTTCCAAGACTGACCAAGCAAGAAACAGAAAAGCTAAACAGACCAATCACCAGCAACAAAATTGAATCGGTAATCAAAAAACTACCCAAGAACAAAACCCCTGGACCTGATGGATTCACCTCTGAATTCTACCAGACATATAGAGAAGAAATAACACCCATTCTCCTTAAAGTTTTCCAAAAAATAGAAGAGGAGGGAATACTTCCAAACTCTTTCTATGAAGCCAGCATCACTGTAATACCAAAACCTGGCAAAGACCTCACCAAAAAAGAAAATTACAGTCAATATCCCTGATGAATGTTGATGCAAAAATACTCAACAAAATATTAGCAAACCGAATTCAAAAATACATCAAGAGGATGATCAAGTGGGATACATCCCAGGGATGCAAGGATGGTACAACATTCGAAAATCCATCAACATCAACCACCACATCAACAAAAAGAACAAAAACCACATGATCATCTCCATAGATGCTGAAAAAGCATTTGACAAAATTCAGCATCCATTCACGATTAAAACTCTCAACAAAATGCGTATAGATGGCAAGTACCTCAACATCATAAAAGCCATATATGGCAAACCCACAGCTAATATCATACTTAACAGCGAGAAGCTGAAAGCTTTTCATCTAAGATCAGGAACACGACAGGGATGCCCACTCTCTCCACTGTTATTCAACATAGTACTGGAGGTCCTAGCCACGGCAATCAGACAAAATAAAGACATACAAGGCATCCAGATTGGTAAAGAAGAAGTCAAATTGTCACTATTTGCAGATGACATGATACTGTACATAAAAAACCCTAAAGACTCCACTCCAAAACTACTAGAACTAATATCTGAATTCAGCAAAGTTGCAGGATACAAAATTAACACACAGAAATCTGTTGCTTTCCTATACACTAATGATGGACTAACAGAAAGAGAAATCAGAAAAACAATTCCATTCACAATTGCATCTAAAAGAATAAAATACCTAAGAATAAACCTAACCAAGGAAGTGAAAGACCTGTACTCTGAAAACTACAAGACATTCCTAGGAGAAATTAAAGAGGACACTAACAAATGGAAATGCATCCCATGCTCTTGGCTAGGAAGAATAAATATTGTCAAAATGGCTATACTACCTAAAGCAATCTACAGATTCAATGCAATCCCTATCAAACTACCAACAGCTTTCTTCAATGAACTGGAACAAATAACTCAAAAATTCATATGGAACCACAAAAGACCCCGAATAGCCAAAGCAATTCTGAGAAGGAGGAATCAAACAGGGGGAATTACACTCCCTGACTTCAAACTCTACTACAAAGCCACAGTAATCAAGACAATTTGGTATTGGCACAAAAACAGACCCACAGACCAGTGGTACAGTATAGAAGATCCAAACATTAACCCAAACATATACAGCCAATTAATATTTGATAAAGGAGCCTTGGATATATAATGGGGAGAGGACAGCCTCTTCAGCAGCTGGTGTTGGAAAAACTGGACAGCTAAATGTAAGAGAATGAAACTGGACTACTGTCTAGCCCCATACACAAAGGTAAACTCAAGGTGGATCAAAGACCTGAATGTAAGTCATGAAACCATAAAACTCTTAGAAAAAAACATAGGCAAATATCTCTTGGACATAAACATGAGCGACTTCTTCATGAACATATCCCCCCCGGGCAAGGGAAACAAAAGCCAAAATGAACAAGTGGGACTATATCAAGCTGAAAAGCTTCTGTACAGCAAAGGACACCATCAGTAGAACAAAAAGACATCCTACAGTATGGGAAAATACATTCATAAATGATGCATCTGAGAAGGGGTTGACATCCAAAATATATAAAGAACTCACGCACCTTAACAAACAAAAAGCAAATAATCCAATTAAGAAAAGGGCAGAGGACATGAATAGACACTTCTCTAAAGAAGAAATTCATATGGCCAACAGGCACATGAAAAGATGCTCCACATCACTAATCATCAGAGAATTGCCGATTAAAACCACAATGAGATATCACCTCACACCAGTGAGGATGGCCAACATCCAAAACACAAACAACAACAAATGTTGGCGAGGATGTGGAGAAAAGGGAACCCTCCTACACTGCTGGTGGGAATGCAAATTACTTCAACCATTGTGGAAAGCAGTATGGAGGTTCCTAAAAAAACTCAAAATAGAAATACCATTCAACCCAGGAATCCCACTCCTAGGAATTTACCCTAAGAATGCAGCAGCCCAGTTTCAAAAAGACAGATGCACCCCTATGTTTATTGCAGCATTATTTACAATAGCCAAGAAATGGAAGCAACCTAAGTGTCCATCAGTAGATGAATGGATTAAGAAGATGTGGTACATATACACAATGGAATATTATTCAGCAATAAGAAGAAAACAAATCCTACCATTTGCAACAACATGGATCGAGTTAGAGGGTATTATGCTCAGTGAAATAAGCCAAGCCGAAAAGACAAGTATGAAATGATTTCACTCATATGTGGAGTATAAGAACAAAGAAAAAAACTGAAGGAACAAAACAGCAGCAGACTCACAGAACCCAAGAACGGACTAATAGTTACCAAAGGGAAAGGGACTGAGGAAAGTGGGTGGGAAGGGAGGGATAAGAGGGTAAAAGGGGTATTACGATTAGCAGACATAACGTAGCGGGGGCACGGGGAGGGCTGTACAACTCAGAGAAGACAAGTAGTGACTCTATAGCATATCACTACGCAGATAGACAGTGACTGTAATGGGGTTGGTGGGGGGGACATGATGAAGGGGGTAGTTTAATCACCATAATATTGCACATGTAACTGTAGGTTAATGATACCAAAATAAATTGTAAAAAAAAAAAAGAAAAGAAAAGAATATCCTTCTCCTTAGGAAATACACACTCGAGTTTTCGAGTTTTTAGGGGTATAGTTCAATAATGTATGCAATTTTCTTTCCAACATTGACGAAAAAAAGTCATCATGGATCTGTATAGAGAGAAGGCAATGGAACAAAATATTAAAGCAAGGTAAATTTGGATATGCAGTGTGCTTTTTATTATTCATGCAACTTCTGTGTAAGTTGGAAATTATTTTCAAGTGAAAAGTCTTCTACAATGGCCCATGACCCTGTTTCCTAAATCTTATCTCACCTTCAGATTCTCTAACTTCTGATTTCCACCGTTGCCACCAGGTGTAAACCCTTTGTAAGAGAAGCTGTCTCAGTTTAATGTCCTGGATACACTTATCACAATTGACGTTGAACATTTTAAACAGGGTTGTTTAGTTTGGTTGTTGATTTTAGGGTTTTTTTAAATAAAATACTGGAGAAAGGGCAAAAAACAAATAGAATAAAACATCTACACACACACACACACACACACACAATACAGAGAAGAGGCTGGAGCTCCTGAAATTCACTCCTTGCTGTCACATGCGCAGGGCAGGACATTGCATCTCTTTGCTCTTCAGTTTTCTGATCTTTGAGGAGCAGTGGGAGGTTGGAATGTTATCTCAGAGGAACGTAGGGGATGAAACTGGTGATGGTCTAGGGCAGGGGTCAGCAAACGTTTTTAAATTGCTGATGTGTTATGAAGGCTATTACTCAGAAATAGCCGGATGTAAGAGATGCATATGGCAAGGTATGGGGACGGGCCCAGATTACCCACGCCCTCTCCGAGGGCACCACTCTTCCCAACTCTTCACAGACACACAAACCCCAAAGTTCTAAACATGTATTTTTTAAGTTAACATTCAGTCAGGAAAACAAAAGCCACTCTGTGCATTCAAGTATGAAGGGTCTGAATACAAACATCCTAGGCTTATATTACCATTGAAAGAGCCTGGGGGACATGACGTTCAGGGAAGACGACCTCAGTCTACCACTTGAATGTGGGTGATCCTCAAGAAGCTTGGCTGAGACTTGCATCATATATTACATCTGCCCACTCAATTGCCAGAAACTTCCCTTGAGAATAATGGCTTCTCCTGCTCTTACTTACTCCAAAATTCATGTCTTGATAGTCTTTAACATGGAAACATGGAGAAGAGAATTGCAGGTAATGTAGTTCCTGGCTTATTCTCTGGGCTGTGCAGAAGAAACCATACCAAAAAGTAGTTGTGAGGCTGATTTCGTAACAAACAATGAAGCATAGAGTGATTTGCCTCAGTATGAAAAATATATATATTTTTCAAAAATGTGAAAAATTTTGAAAATGATTTTTGTTTTCAGAGAATGCTGAATGTATTTTTCACAATGTATTTTGGTTCTTGACACATTTTAAATGACTAATAAATCTTTGTTGAGCACTACTACACAAGTATTATTTGGATTTGTTTGAGAATATCTGAATTATTTTGCAAATGGAAAAATATTTTCAATTGTTAGCATAACTATGATAGTATTATGAAAAGATTTAAAATTTAAATATCTCCATATATCTATGACTTTAAGTGTTACTCTAAAATGTTTCTGGATTTACTTACATATGTGAAAATGCTCTGGTTTTATGGCACTCTAATTTCATTTTAAGGAACCAATGGAATAAAAGGTGAGTACTTAGAAGGCAGACAAATCTAAATTTTGGTCCCTGATTTTGCATGTTTTCCTTTGAAGACATCTGAAGATTCAATCTCCATCAGAATGTAAGTGGTTATCTCTGTCACCCAACTAGAAATACCACCTCTTCAATCTGAACCACAAGGACTTCAGGAAAGACCATACTGTCTTTATGCATCTTAATTGTCATGGTTAGATGTCAATTATGCCTAATCCAAGTGTGTCAAAGGTAATCTTAGGTGCAAATGGTTCTTTAACATTTTTAGTCACTGTAGTGTTTGTTTACTGTGGGTATTCCAGTAATCTCATAGGGAAAGAGAACCTTAAAGTGCAGTAGGAAAAAGGAGAGAGTAGTTCATGCAAAGAGAGTCTATCCCTAAGATAGTCTAGAGTTGGCTCTCTGTGACCACATAGTCTGTTTTGTCAACTTGCCCTTCTAAGCATTTTTTACTTACTTCCCTGAACCCTGTTGACCTAGGTGGTCTGATGTTGCCATTCTGCTCCTTAATTGTTATCATAATGTTTCTTCACTTTGGCCATTCAACTCTTCAATAAATATTTATTGAGCCCTTACCATGGACTACACATTGTCCTAGACTGTGGGTATGTAACAGTGAAAAAATAGTACAAAAATCCCTCTATATAAAGGTTATATTGTAGTAACTAGAGTTAGAAAATTTTAAAAAAGTAGCTAAAATGTAAAATATGTTAGATGGTAATACTTACTATAGAGAAAAATAATTCAAGGGAAAGGTATCACAGTATTCATAAGGTCGGTGTTGCAATATTAAATTGCACAGTTAGGAAAGGCCACATTGAAATCGTAACATTTAAGTCACTTGTAGAAGTTGATCATCATGCTTTCTAACATTTCTCAAAGTCCTTCTCATCTCCTGTACTTTTTGCCCTCCATCACTTTTTCTCCTTAGTATTTATAGTTCTTTAAATATAAATATATATTGATATTATTTACTGATCCCATTAGAATATAAGCTCTACAAGGGCAGTGATTTCTGAGGGTTTTATTTACTGCTGTATTCTCAGTTCCTAGAACATACTTATACTATAAAGAAATGGTAAATATATTAAATGAGAAATTGAATGAGTGAAGAAAAGCATTTCAGCAGAGGGAACAGCCAGTGCAAAGGCAGTGAAGCGAGAGTTTGATGAATTAAATGAAAAACTGAGAGGCTAGTATAGCTTTAATGGAGTAAAACAATAGTGAGAGGTGAAAACAGAAAAGTAAGAGTGGGTGGCAATTAGTGTAGGGCCTTAGGACATTGTGATATCTTTGGCTCCTCCTTGGAGTGAGAGGGAAAGCTACTTAGATAGGTCTTATCAGTGGCAAGACCTCACTTTTGTTTTTACAACATCACTCTGACTGTTGCGTTGAGAATTGATTGAAGAACAAGAATGAAAGCAGAGAGAGCAGTTAGGAGTTTATTGCAGTAACAGACATCCCAATATTTACTATTGTCCAATCCCTGTAAGTACAACTACCTTACTGTCCAGAGTACTGTTTCTTCTGCTCAGTTCAGAACAGGGAAAAATAAAAACAAATATAAAATGCCATCATAATAAATTAAATTGGAGAAAGATAGTGAAAATTATATAGCTTACTTAAATCATGTACATGGAAGTAAACAATTTATATCTATTAACTACTCTTAATTCAAATTTTAAAAATTTCAGTGAATATAAATGCGAATGGAAGGCACACTTTAAATAATACAAAAATCTCCTGGTATAGGAATTTTTAAACGTATATTTTCATATTTAGGAAAAAATCCCTTCAATTATGAATGACAGAATAATGTTTTTTAAAGCTGGTACAAAATAAATGTTTTTCTGGACAGTTAAATTTAAAAATGGCTCTTACATTTAGTCAACACATTTCTTATTCTAAGTAAAATAATTTAGCCAAAGAAGAATTATTCTGGAAAATTTGTTTACCTCTCATTCTGGCAAATAATTTGATCTTAAATCCCCATTTTAATGAAATAAGTTGCAAGTAGTCATAAATTTGACTGTGACTATAATGTGGATGACAACAATAAATTTTATCCTCTGTCAGTAGCACTGAAAAGCCTTATCTCTCTATGGTAATAGGTTTGTTAAAAAGGCTTTGGTAAAGCTGTACATTAGAGATATAATCCTTCTTTTCCTAACAACACACAAATACACACTCACACACACATATATACACACACACTAACAATAATTTATCAACTCCTAGAGATCACTAACAAATATTAACATATAGACAACAGTAAACCCTGTTCTTAAGGTATTTTATGTGTTTCTGAAATCTCTAGTTATTAATATGCTGGAGACTAACATTTAATCAGTGTGTTAAGCAACATGCTACATGCTTTATATATATACAGCGTGTTTCATTTAAGAGTCACTAAAATCCGATGAGTAATGTGCTGCCATAATATTTACTTCAGAGATGAGAAAACAAGGGTAAAGGTTGATTCCCAAGTTCATGCAGAATATAAGCGGCCTGGCAGAGATTCAAATCCGGATTCCATAAAGCAGCTATTCCCACTGTACAAAACCATAATTTGAAACTACAGCGGATATAATTAGCTAGAGATGGTAAAAATAAAGCATTTATTAACAAATAAGATATGCTTCATTGCTTATTTGAAAAAAAAAAGTTCTTCCTAAAAACTAATTTGTTTCAAAAGTTCTACTTCTTGGGCCAGTTAATAACAAAAAGTTTCTCCTATCAGGAGAGGTCAGGATTTTACAAAGAACACACGGATGAAAATGCTTTGCTTTTAGATACTTGGAAATTTATCTGGAATTTGTTTACAGAAATGGTGTTTAGGCATAGAGTCAATCATAAGCCAACCTTACTGATCCATTTTCTATTGCTGTGTAACAAACAATTCAAAAACATAGGCGCTTAAAACAACACTATCATCTCTCACAGCACAATAAACTGGGATTCGTTGGGTTGTTCTCACTTGGCGTCTCACATGGCTGCAGGCAGATGGAGGCTCGACTGGGCTGGTCATCCAAGGGGGCTCACTGCCTGGCAGGTGGTTAATGATGGCCCTTAGGTACAAGCTCTGTAGAGCTGTTGACTGGAACTCCAGCATCAATATGTGGCCTTTCCTTGTTGGGCTTTGCAGAACAGGAAAGCTGGGTTCTCAGAGGGAATGATCCCAAGCTGAGTATGCTAAGAACCCCAGTAGAAGCTGCAAAGGATTCCCAGAACATCACTTCCTAGGATTGCTAGAACATCACCAAGGCTAGTCAAGGGGAGAAAAATTAGATTCTTTTTCTTGTTGGAGGACTGTGATGTGGGGGTATAGGGCATATATATCCCAACACAGTGCTCAGAACACAGAGCTCAGTGATAGCAGGTATTATTAAAATATCTTGTAATTATGAAACTCTGGTTAAAGAAGATAGCACAAAATACAGAGCTTTTCCTCTGGTGTAATTTTCGTATTTCAGGGGTACAGATGCTTCCTCAAAGTATCAGTATGGTGCAGAAGAATTTTGTTTCTACTGATGATATCAGCAGGAGTACATGGCAATGCTTCTGCATCTTAATTTTTTTTCTTTGAGAAACCATTTGAATAACTAGAACTTAGAATGGTTCACCCGAAGACATTAGCTTGCATTTGTGGTTATCCCTTCAATAAATCTTCTGCATTGGGAATTTTTGAGGAGCACTGTTTACTTGCCAAAGTTCTCTTGTTTCTTATAAAACTCAATGTTTCTTTGATGGTGGATTGAATTTCCATGATGTCTCTCATCTCTTTCATCAGTCATACACCTTTACATACTTCAGTGTTCCAGATATTCAGCTCAAAAATTTTGGGGGGGAGGAGTCTATTGCTATGGCAAATTGGATCTTTTGTTGTATAAAATATGTATTATATGTATTGTTTAATATTTGGGGGTACCTCTCTGAAGAGTTTGAGGTAAACCACCGAATGCCTGGTATAGCATAGCACCGGTGAGTGGATATGTAGGTTTCAGAAAGAAAACTGCAAATGCATACACACGTGGTACAGAATCCCAAATGTCGCACTGGATGTGTTCTCTTCTCTTTCCTCCCTCTCTCCCTTTGCTTCCCTCCTTCCCTTCCTTCCTTCCTTCCTTCCTTCCTTCTTCCCTCCCTCCCTCCCTTCCTTTCTTCTTTGATTTTTGAGTGGAGGACAAATAATGAGCCCATGATGTAAAGGACAGACTGAGTGTCCGGGAGCTATGGTGACATATATAGCCACCAGAAACAGTTCAAATTAACTCAGCTGATCAATGGCATTTTTTTCAGTAAACACACCTCTGAAAGCCAACAAATCTGTGAGAGCCCTGTACTTGGAGAAGTCAGCCAGTCAGGACCAGGCCTGCTTCAATAAACAAATACCATACCTGAGTAGCCATCTTCCACATCATCAGCCTGCTTAAGCCCCTCTGAAATTCTAACCATTCCTGTGCTTCATGATTCCCTAAAACCCTGCATAAGATCAGAAGTCTGCTCAGCTCAAAGAGGATTGTACCTGGCCAGTCTTTCTCTTAATATACTAAGTGATAAATTCTTTGTCTTTTTGTTTCAGATACTAAGTAATTTTCTGTCATTATTTAACAGTTTGAACTAAATGAGTATATTAAAAACCTGTAATCAATAAATAGCAGTTAATTTCATTGTTGAAACTGGGCAGAGGATCAGATTGTGAAGTTGGACTCAGTAGAAATCAAAGCTCTTACCTTATATTATCTCACTAACAGTTTCAAGGACATGAAGAAACGTGAGCCATAGCCGAAGAAAGGAGAGATCCTTGACTGTCAATACAGATTCTAGCTTCTGTCTTTCCTTAAAGAAATGGTCTGACTTAGATTAATTTGTGATGTCTGTAAGTAATGCACATGGCTACACTATTTACACAGTAGACAGCCTTTTCAGTCTTGAAACATCTCCATTTTATACTCAGTGACAGAACACACAGAACATTTTCCAAGGAACCATTATCCACAGATTCTAAGTTCGTATACCAGAAAGAGTCCTAAACAAATTCTATAGATAAGGATCCTCCCTCTAGCAAATAAAACTTAGTTTGTAGACATATCCTCCTCTACTCCCACTAATAAAGTGAGAGAATGTATTGCAGACCTGTAGCTTAATCCTATTCTTTAAAATTATTAATGAAAATATAATTTGCATTTTCAAATAACAATTAAATGGTAAAATTTAATATTTTTAAGAGTAGAGGGTTTTTTATTTGTTGATTTAGAAGGTTTTTTTTAATCTTTTATTGTTTGAATTAGTATTTAGAAATGAATGCTCCAACGTAAAATTAAAATCATAGTATGAGGAGGCATTGAGACATCCTTTGGCCCCTGACAATATTTAAACCAAAATGGGAATTAGAGTCCACTGAAAATAATACATACTAAACTTAGCCTAAATAGTGAATATGACACATGGCTTAAAAAATTATTGTTTTTGACATGTCATCTGGAAGGAAAATCTGTTATCCCTGCCACTTTACCCTTAAATAAGATTTACTATTGTCTGATCTCACAAAGATGCCACTGCATGAACCTATTACCTGGTCATAAAGTTACCTGGATTCATCTGAATTAGATAACCAAAGGCCAGGGAAGAAACAAAAATAGATTCTCACATCTCAAATGCGAAGTGTGGTAGGTAGTTTTCAAGATGACTGCTAACAATTTCTTTTCTCTAAGCCCATGCTGCTCCTCACATCAACAGGTGGTCCAATTCCCACTTCCACTCATGCATCTGCTATGGGACTTCTGTGACTAGGTCATTAGCAGTCTGAGAGCTTCTGTCAGAGCCTCTGGAATCCTTGCTCTCGGGAGGCTCCCTTGGGGGTTCCAGGTCCATTCTGTGAGAGATCCCAGTCATGTGGATAGTCCACGCCTAGGTGTTCTGGGGAAGAGCCTGTATTAGTCTGTCAGGTTGCCAACAAAATACCATATACTGGGTGTCTAAAACAAAATTAACTTATTTTCTCACAGTTCTGGAACTGGAAGTCCAGGGTCAGAGTGCCAGTATTGTCATTGTCAGGTTCTGGTGAAGGTCCTGTTCCTGGCCTGAAAACAGCCATCTTCTCACTGTATCCTCACATGTCGGACAGAAGAAGAGTAAGATCTCAGCTGTCTCTTCTTATAAGGCCCAATTCTGTCAACCAGGGCTGCACCCTTGTGACCTCACCTAACTGTAATTACCTTCCCAAAGCCCCATCTCTAGAAATCATCAAATTAGAAGTTAGGCCTTCCACTTATTAATTTTAGGAGACACAAACAGTCTATACCAAAGCCCTAAATTACTTTCCATCTTACGGCCAGCATTAACTGTCAGTTATGGGAGTGAGCTATGTTAGATATCAAGCTTAGTCAGACCTCAGATGACTGCAGCCCTAGTGTTGCTGCCTTACCACAACTTCATAAAAAATACCAAGTTTGAACCTCTCAACCGACTGTAGTCCATGCACAAAACCATGAGCGATAATAAATTATTGTTTTATGTTACTAAGTCTTGGGCTGCCTTGTTACACTCAATAGTAAATCAAACAGAAACTAGCACCAAAAGTGTAACTGCTGCCTTATAAAAAGCATTTGGCACTGTTTGGGGATGAGGAAGTGAGCAGAAGTTGCAAGTATCTCAAGAAGACTGTTAGCAAAGGATGGAGGACAGTGATTTTGTAACTGGACATGGGAAAAAGGCGATCCATATTATATAGTGGCTATAAGTTCTGGGAACTGTTGTAATGTTGAAAAAGTAAAATATACCTATTAAAATGGCAGATTTGGGCTAAAGAGACTTCCAGGCAGAATGCTGAAAGAATCAAATGGCTTCTTTTAGCCATGTATGATAAGATATAGATATAAATAAATGATCAAAAAAGAAATATTCAGGATTCAAGCAGAATTTAGAGAAATGTAATAGAGTTAGGAAATAGGTGGTTCAAATATAAAATTATTTATTGTCTCAAAATAATCCCCCCAGAAAAGCATTTAAACTAAAAAATGGCCCCATTCTTTATTTCCCTTACTTTACTAAAATTGTTTTTCATGTTCTATCTCTCCAATTAATAATTTGCCAGTACTTGAGACTTCTGTGCACTTTTGTCAAGCAGAGATGGAAACATTTTTATAATGTCTGACATTGTGGAATTTATAATTGGAATGGATGATAGATCTTGAAAACATAATTGGTTGTGTAATGAGTGCTAATTTGGGGTAAGGCAATAGGTCTGGTCTGTCCAAAAAAAATGTTTTGGCTGTTGGCCATTTCCTGGGAGATAACCTCTAAGTCCTTCAGATTTCCTGTCTGATAAGAGTATCTTCATTTCCCGGGGTCCTTGGGCCATGCCAAATAGTCTATTCTAACAAGATGATTTGAGGTGGGGCCGACATGATGAATACCCAGTAAAATCCCCAGACACCAAGCCTCTAAAGAGCTTCTCTGGCTGGTAACACTTCATGCATACTGTCACATATTACTGCTGGGAGAATTTAGTGCTGTCCAGAAGGCTCCACTGGGAGAAGACAACTGGAAGCCCTGCTAGACTCTGACCTATATCCTTTTGTCTTTACTGATTTTAATCTCCATCCTTTCACAGTAATAAACCATAATCAAGAGTATAATGGCTTTTCTGAGTTATGTGAGTCCTTCTAGAGAAGCAATGACCTGACGGTCGTCTGGGTGACACTTGACCACAGTTCAAGATGCCACAGACCTGAGATACACTGAGATATGGAGAATGAGCTCGAGTTAGCTAGATGAAGAAGGGAGAATGCTTATTCATTGAGTCTCAAGTGCTGTGTGCTTTATTTACAGGTTTGAGTGAAAGATGAGCTTAAAAACCAGCTAGCCTAAACATGCCACATTTTAAGAATAGTAAGTGAAGTTTAAAAAAAAAGAGAAATAGAGAATCAGAGAAACTGGGGTGAAATTACCTTTAAATTAAATTTCAGTTTAGCCAGGACAAATAGCTTATTGATATTGATAAGAAAATATTTTTGATAAAATTACTGCATCATTAGTAATAGTTAACTTCTGACCAGTGAAAACTCATAATGCTAACACACATAGAATTAGATTTGGAGTCAGATAACCAAATTTGAATAACTTAATACTCAAATATTATTATTATTATAATTTATTTTTATTTTTATGACACTAATTCTTTTTAATTTTGCTATCATTAATATACAGTTACATGAGCAACATTATGGTTACTAGACTCCCCCTATTATCAAGCCCCACCACATACCCTAGTACAGTCACTGTCCATCAGCACAGAAAGATGCTATAGAATCACTACTTGTCTTCTCTATGTTATACTGCCTTCCCGTGTCCCCCGCACTACATTATATGTGCTAATCGTAATGTCCCTTTTGCCCCTTACCCCTCCCTCCCCACGCATCTTCTCCAGTCCTTTTCCTTTGGTAACAGTTAGTACATTCTTGGGTTCTATGAGTCTGCTGCTGTTTTGTTCCTTCATTTTTTTCTTTGTTCTTATACTCCACAGATGAGTGAAATCATTTGATACTTGTCTTTCTCCGCCTGGCTTATTTCACTGAGCATAATACCCTCTAGCTCCATCCATGTTGTTGGAAATAGTAGGATTTGTTTTCTTCTTATGGCTGAATAATATTCCATTGTGTATATGTACCACACCTTCTTTATCCATTCATCTACTGATAGACACTTAGGTTGCTTACATTCCTTGGCTGTTGTAAACTGTGCTGTGATAAACATAAGGGTGCATATATCTTTATCAAACCGTGCTGCTGCATTCTTAGGGTAAATACCTAGGAGTGGAATTCCTGGGTCAAATGGTATTTCTGTTTTTAGTTTTTTGAGAAATCTCCATACTGCTTCCCACAATGGTTGAACTATTCTACATTCACACCAGCAGTGCAGGAGGGTTCCCCTTTCTCCACATCCTCGCCAACATTTGTTGTTGTTCGTCTTTTGGATGTTATCCTTCCTAACTAGTGTGAGATCATATCTCATTGTGGTTTTAATTTGCATTCCTCTGATGACTAGAGATGTGGAGCATCTTTTCATGTGCTTATTGGCCATCTGAATTTCTTCTTTGGAGAAGGGCCTGTTCAGCTCCTCTGCCCATTTTTAAATTGGCTTATTTGCTTTTGGTTTGTTGAGGTGCATGAGCTCTTTATATAATTTGGATGTCAACCCCTTATCGGATATGTCATTTATGAATATATTCTCCCATACTGTAGGATATCTTTTTGTTCTACTGATGGTGTCCTTTGCTGTACAGAAGCTTTTAAGATTGGTATAGTCCCACTTGTTCATTTTTGCTTTTGTTTCTCTTACCAGGGGAGATATATTCATGAAGAAGTTGCTCATGTTTATGTCCAAGAGATTTTTGCCTTTTTTTAAATTTTGGTATCATTAATCTACAATTACATGGCACAACAAAGAGAAGACAAGTAGTGATTCTATAGCAGCTTGCCTATGTTTTTATCTAAGAGTTTTATTGTTTCATTACTTACATTCAGGTCTTTGATCCATTTTGAGTTTACTTTTGTATATAGGGTTAGATAATAATCCAGTTTCATTCTCTTACATGTAGCTGTCCAGTTTTGCCAATACCAGCTGTTGAAGAGGCTGTCATTTCACCATTGTATATCCATGGCTCCTTTATCATATATTAATTGACCATATGTGCTTGGGTTTATATCTAGGATCTCTAGTCTGTTCCATTGGTCTATGGGTCTGTTCTTGTGCCAGTACCAAATTCTCTTGATTACTGTGGCTTTGTGGTAGAACTTGAAGTCAGGGAGCATAATTCCCTCTGCTTTATTCTTCCTTCTTAGAATTGTCTTAGCTATTTGGGGTCTTTTATAGTTCCATATGAAATTTAGAATGATTTGTTCTAGTTCATTGAAGAATGCTCTTGATATTTTTATAAGGGATTGCATTGAATCCATAGATTGCTTTAAACAGGATGGCCATTTTGACAATATTAATTCTTCCTATCCATGAGCTTGGAATGTGTTTCCATTTATTGCTATCTTCTTTAATTTCTCTCATGAGTGTCTGTGGTTTTCAGAGTGTAGGTCTTTCACTTCCTTGGTTAGGTTTATTTCTAGGTATTTTATTTTTTTGATGCAATTGTGAATGGAATTGTTTTCCTGATTTCTCTTTATGCTAGTTTATCTTTAGTGTATAGGAATGCAACAGATTTTTGTGTATTAATTTTGTATCCCGCCACTTTGCTGAATTCAGATATTAGATCAAGTAGTTTTGGAGTGGATTCTTTCTTTTTTTTTTTATATACAATATTATGTCATCTGTGAACAGGACAGTTTGACTTCTTTCTTACCAATCTGGATGCCTTTTATTTCTTTGTGTTGTCTGATTGCCATGGCTAGGACTTCCAGAAATACATAGAATAAAAGAGGGGGAGTGGGCATCCTTGTCTTGTTCCTGATCTTAAAGGAAAAGCTTTCAGCTTCTCATTGTTAAGTAAAATGTTGGCTGTGGGTTTTTCATATATGGCCTTTATTATGTTCTGGTACTTGCCCTCTATACCCATGTTGTTGAGAGTTTTATCATGAATGGATGTTGAATTTTGTCAAATGCTTTTTCAGCATCTATGGAGATGATCATGTGGTTTTTGTCCTTCTTTTAGTTGATGTGGTGGATGATGTTGATGGATTTTCGAATGTTGTTCCATCCTTGCATCCCTGGAATAAATCCCACTTGATCATGATGGATGATTTTTTTGCATTTTTGAATTTGGTTTGCTAATATTTTGTTGAGTATTTTGGCATCTATGTTCATCAGGGATATAGATCTGTAATTTCATTTTTTGTGGTGTCTTTGCCTGGTTTTGATATTAGAGTGATGTTGGCCTCATAGAATGACTGTGGGACTATTCTGTCCTCTTCTACTTTGTGGAAAACTTTACAGGATGTGTATTAGGTCTTCACTAAATGTTTGATAAAAATCAACAGTGAAGCCATCCGTTCCAGGAGTTTTGTTCTTAGGTAGTTTTTTGATTACCAATTCAATTTCTCTGCTGCTAATTGGTCCATTCAGATTTTCCGTTTCTTCCTGGGTCAGCCTTGGAAGGTTGGATTTTTCTAGAAAGTTGTCCATTTCTTCTAGGTTATCCAGTTTATTAGCATATAATCTTTCATAGTAGTCTCTCATAATTCTTTACATTTCTGTGGTGTCCGTAGTGATTTTTCCTTTCTCATTTCTGATTCTGTTTATGTGTGTAGAGTCTCTTTTATTCTTCATAAGTCTGGCTAGGGATTTATCATTTTGTTTATTTTCTCAAAAAACCAGCTTCTTTCATTGATTATTTCTATTGTTTTATTCTTCTCAATTTTATTAATTTATGCTCTAATCTTTATTATGTCCCTCCTTCTGACATTGGGCACCGTTTGGTCTTCCTTTTCTAGTTCATTAATTATGAGTTTAGACTGTTCATTTGGGATTGTTCTTCTTTCCTCAGGTATGTCTGTATTGCAGTATACTTTCCTCTTAGCATGGCCTTCGCTGTGTCCCACAGATTTTGCGGTGTTGAATTATTGTCATTTGTCTCCATATATTGCTAGAGCTCTGTTTTTATTTGGTCATTGATCCATTGGTAATTTAGGAGCATTTTATTAAGCATCCTTGTGGGCTTTTTCAATTTTTTGTGTGTAATTTATTTCTAGTTTCATACCTTTGTGATCTGAGAAGCTGGTTGGTACAATTTCAATCTTTTTGAATTTACTGAGGCTCTCTTTGTGACCTAGTATATGATCTATTCTTGTAAATGTTCCATGTGCCCTTGAGAAGAATGTGTATTCTGCTGCTTTTCTATGGAGTGTTCTGTAGATGTCCGTTAGGTCCACCTGTTCTAATACGCTGTTCAGTGCCTCTGTCTCCTTACTTATGTTCTGCCTGATCGATCTGTTCTTTGGAGTGAGTGGTGTGTTGAAGTCCCCTAAAATGAGTGCCTTGCATTCTATTTCCCATTTTTATTCTGTTAGTATTTGTTTCACATATGTAGGTGATCCTGTGTTGGGTGCATAGATATTTATAATCATTATATCCTCTTGTTAGACTGACCACTTTATCATTATGTAATGTCCTTCTTTGTCTCTTGTTACTCTCTTTGTTTTGAAGTCTAATTTGTCTGATTCAAGTACTGCTACTCCTGCTTTTTTCTCCCTATTAGTTGCATGAAATATCTTTTTCCATCCCTTCATTTTCAGTCTGTGTAGGTCTTTGGGTTTGAAGTGAGCCTCTTGTAGGCAGTGTATAGATGGGTCTTGTTTTTTGTCCATTCAGTGACTATGTCTTTTGATTGGTGCATTTAGGCCATTTACCTTTAAGGTGATTACTCATAGGTATGTACTTATTGCCATCGCATGCTTTAGATTTGTGGTTACCAAAGGTTCAAGGGTAATTCCCTTACTAACAGTCTAATTTAACTCACTTCATATGCGATTAAAAACACAACCTAAATGTTCTTTTTTTCCCTCCTTTTTCTTCATCCTCTATTCTTTATATGTTAGGTATAATATTCTGTATTCTTTGTTTATCCCTTGATTGACTTTGGGAGTAGTTGACTTGATTTTGCATCTGTTTAGTAATTAATTGTTCTACATTGCTGTGGTTTTATTTTCCCTGGTGATATCTATTTAGCTTTAGGAATACTTCCATCTATAGCAGTCCCTCCAAAATGCACTGTAAAGGTGGTTTGTGGGAGGTAAATTCTCTTAGCTTTTGCTTATCTGAAAATTGTTTAATCCCTTCCTCAAATTTATATGATAACCTTGCCGAGTAGAGTATTCTTGGTTCAAGGCCCTTCTGCTTCATTGCATTAAATACATCATGCCATTCCCTTCTGGCTTGTAAGGTTTCTGTTGAGAAATCTGATGATAGCTTTATGGGTTTTCCTATGTATGTGATCTTTTTTCTCTCTCTAGCTGCTTTTAAAAGTCTGTCTTTATCCCTGATCTTTGCCATTTTAATTATTATATGTCTTGATGTTGTCTTCCATGGGTCCCTTGTGTTGGGAGATCTGGGCACCTCCAAGGCTTGAGAGACTATCTCCTTTCCCCAGATTGGGGACGTTTTCAGCAATTACCTCCTCAATAACACTTTCTATCCCTTTTTCTCTCTTCTTCTTCTTTTAGTACCCCTAAGATGTGGATATTGTTCTGTTTGGATTGGTTACACAGTTCTTTAAATATTCTTTCATTCTTAGAGATCCTTTTTTCTCTCTGTGCCTCAGCTTCTTTTTATTCATCTTCTCTAATTTCTCTTCCATTTACCGTCTCTTCTACTACATCTAATCTGCTTTTAAATCCCTCCATGGTATGTTTCATTTCAGATATGGAATTTCTTAATGATTGATTCTCTGTCTTAAATTTTTCCCTGTGTTCTTGAATATTTTTCTTTTCCTCCATGAGCATGTTTATGATTTTTATTTTAAACTCTCTTTCATGTCGATTGGTGAGTTCAGTTTCATTTGGCCCTTTATCTGGGGTTTATGAGATTTTGGTCTGAACTAGGTTCCTTTGATGTTTCATAATTCTATGTGGCGCCCTCTAGTTCCCAGAAGCTCTAGTCTCTGGAGCTGCTCAGCCCCTAGAGTGAGACTGGGGATTGTAGCAGAGCGGCACTGTTGCCTCGGGTGAGGAAAGAGCTGTTTCCTGATTCCTGGCTGCAGTGCCTGTCTCCAGTATCAGAGCCTGTGGGCCAAGCACACAGCTGTAAGCCCCTGTGCTTGTAATCTCTAGCTGTTGTAGGCGTGGCCTCCCCCTGGCTGGCCTGATGCCAGCGCAGTGACTGCCGGTTTCCCAGCAGGTGCCAGCAGGCCAGTAGGAAGGCACAGCAGGCTGCATGTCACTGTGGGGGGCCTCGGAGCTGATTCGGCAGCCAGGGGGGTTGGGGCACCTGAAGCTCCTCAATGTTCCCAACCTGCTGGGCAGAGCACGCCCAGACAACCTTGTCCACCTATTTTTTCTCCCCTGTAGCAAGCTTCGTGCAAACCCTTTCAGCAGCCCTCTCACTGGTAGGAAGCCTGTCAGACCACCTGCCTTTCCTTTGTCCAAGAGTGGTTGGATGTTGATCCCCATCTTCCACAAAAGGGTGGAATCTCAATTTCTCAAGCACTCTGCCTGTCCCAGCTCCCAACTCCACCAACCTCCAGAGCACCACACAGTGTAGGTTTGTGCTCCAAAGCAGACCTCCAGGGCTGAGTGTTCAGCAGTCTTAGGCTTCCACCCCCTCCTCCATTTCTCTTCATTCCACCAGTGAGTTGGTGTGGGGGAAGGGCTTGAGTCCCACCTGATCAAGGCTTTCATACATTACCCTGTTTCATGAGGTCTGCTCTGTTCGTGAGGTCTGTATGCAGTCTGGTGTACCCTTCTTTCCTGTTGCTGTTTTAGGGCTAGTTGTATTAACTATATTTTCACACTGCATGTGGTTTTTGGAGGAATTCTCTGTCTCACCTCTCATGCTACCATCTTGAATCATCAAATATTATTTTTAAAAAGTCACCAAAATTTTCTGGGTTTGAGTTTCTTGTACAATGAAAATGATAGTTTCTCTATCTATCTCATAAAGTTGTCATGAAAATAAAAATATATTATAAAATCACAGTGAAAGTCTTATTACTCTATGTTAGTCAATGCCTTTATTATGGTTTCTACATTCCCTATTCTTCTCATTGCCACTACTACAACTACTATTCTCTTACCATCATTAACTGTAAAACTTAAGACAAAAAGGCCAAAGACAATTAGTTACATTGGCAAAAGAAACATTGAAAAAATATAATTTTCAGTTTTCTCCCCTAAAACAATGTTAGGAAAATGATATTAATTAGAAAAGATGATAGTGTTTGTCATATTTCTTGAACAAAATGAATAGCCCCCATTTTTTTCTTTGAGGAGAATTATCTTATACTAGGCAGTGTTAAATATCTTTTTATATTAGATACAATCAATACTAAAAATATGAATGAAATTCTTTGTTTTTGGTGAAATCAGTCTTTCTTCAGCAAGAGAAAAATCTAAAGACAAATTAATCAGGTGCATTATTGTCTGTCTTAGGCAGTTGTAGAAAAAGGAAAAGAAAAATATCACAAAGAATAAGAATTAGTCAAGGAATCATGGAAAATAGAGCCTGTCTAAAAGAAAAAATTCACCTCATTGCTCCTTGCACTTTACTTCAGGATTTTATGCACTGTTAATTTATTCACTGAGTTCTGGTTCTAAATGGTCCAGTGGAATCAAGACTGCTTTCCTCAACGGGCAGGAAAAATGCCATAGGGTTTTCAAATCAGAATCCATGTTAATAAGTCTAAGAGCAAAGGCTTGTCTGCTGAAACAGGGAGATTAACTCTGCATGTATTTCTGTCTTGCACCTTTTTTTTTGTGGGTTTAACACAAAATTTGTTTTGTTGACTCATGGTGTGCCATATTAGTTAAATTAAACATCAAACATCTGTCTAACTTTAAGATTCTAACACGAGTATGTTGGCAGTCTCAGTAAAACTTCAGCTGTTAAAGGCCCTCAATCAGTCAAAAGGACAGAGCTGCTATAATGGCAAACTCAGCAAGCAATTACATCGAAGGATTTAAAATCTATTTCAGTAATGCCTTCTGGATAATGACATTGATCTCAGAACAACCCTTACAGATATCCTGGTATTGCAAAGCAGGGTTCTGTGTGGTTTCACATTTGGAAAAACACCATTCACCATTTCTTTTTATGTGAACATAGTTCAGTTCTCTTGAATATACCTACATAGCTGTTTCTGACATAGCACCTATAAGCTAATAGACTTTTATTCAAAAAGTCAAAATTCATGCTACGCACACAATTCTTTCTTCGTTCTCTTCTGTCACACCAATTCTGCCAAAGTGGTAGAAATAATGAAAGTACTTTAGTCTCTTTTACATTCCTATTTTCTTTCCTCCCCTGAAACAAACACTATAAATAAGATGGATCAATAGATATGCATTTTGCCCTTTCTCTTTGTATTTTAATCTTCACTCAGTTTGCTTACCTTTAGGGTTTGATATGCATAAATGAAATGATTGCAGAAGAGAATGTTTTAAGTAAAGACATTTTCATAAACTTATTTTCTTTTCTTCCTGACTTTCCTCTCTTTTTTCCATTCTCTCCTCCCTTTCTTCCATCTCCTTCCTTTCTCCTTTTTTTAGCAGTTGTGTAGGGAAAATGGAGGGTTCTATGGCCAGGATCCTCACCTGAACCTAAACTACTTGATGATGTAGTTGGCCTGCTACTCAGCTACTGCTTCTACACTCACAGGCAATAAGCTAATACTGGCTGAAACACAATATAAAGAGCTCTGCCCAGTGCTCTGGGTGCAGGCAGAGATGGAGGTGGATTATAGACCTGTAGACTGTTGGATGCAGAGGTGATTATAGTGCTCAACCTACAGCCAGGAGAATAAAGCCAGGTAATAAACTCTGTTACCCCAAGAACATTCCATTGTTATTCCTTGGTCTTACTGTATCTGTAGTGATTTTACCTGGGGCTGAAACCCTCAGGCAAGGTAAGTTGCATTAGTGAAGGAATATCTAGACGTAAATTCATGCTTAAATTTGGGTGCTTTAAAGTAACTATCTAGCTAGTCAAAATCATGTTGCAGCATTCTATTTTAAAATAAGTAAAAATACAAGTCAAACTCTGCTAAAGGCTACATGTTTTTGGTGTCATATAAACAGATAATACATGTGACATAGTTTGATTATTTATTATTTATTTATTTGTCCTTTGACTCTAGAACCTCCTCTATTCCAGAATCCCCAGTGTATCATTACACAACTGTGGAATAAACCTCATGGGGTTAAATCTCTTTGGTCATCTAAACATTCTATTACCCTTTCCATCTTAAACAAAATAAACATTCTTTTAGCTCCATATCCTATCAGTCACCTATCCTATCTCTCTCACTTTTTTTATTTTTTTATTTTTTATTTATAATTTATTTTGGTATCATTAATCTACAATTACATGTGCAATATTATGGTTATTAAACTACCCCCTTCATTAGGTCCCCCCCACCAACCCCATTACAGTCACTTTCTATCTCTCTCACTTTTATGGTCAGTTTGAAAGAGTAAAAATGTTCCCATTCCCATCTCCAATTCATTGCTCTAGCTTGATCTCAGGTGCTAGGAGAAAGATGACTAAAGGTGGTTAATTTTCCTTAATTTATCACTCTTAATTATCTGATCTCTCCCTATCCCCGAGTGCACATGAGTATTTGAGTACACTGGGATATTTCAGGAACATTAGGATATTAAAACCTTTATTACTCTGTTATCCAGCACTTTAATAACCAAGTCACCATCCAACCCAGTTCAGTGAAAAGAAAGTGTTTGGGCAGGAAGGGAGAGGGAAGTAGGTAAGGGGGAAGGTAATGTGACCAGGTGAGGGCACTAATTTGGGCTAATTCAGTGTACTGTTGTTTCTATATCTGAATGTTTAGTAGGAAATGAAATTTTATATGCTTTTATTTCCCTGTCTCATAAGTGCCAAAGTGGATTCTCCCAACTGGGAAGAACAGGGTATAAAGAATAATACCCTTGGAGCTCTACAATTTTAATAACCCTTTTGGAATTACAAGTCTCTGAGACTGATGATTTTTCTAGTTGAACCCTCTGGCAAAGGAAAGCAACTTCCACCTGGAGATGCCTTTTGGAGTCTTGGACTTGTTACCTCTCTTGCTTCTGGGTTCTTGTTAAAACTGAATGCCTGACTATAGAGAAAATGGAAGTTCCTATGGCAGGATTCTTACCTGACCTTGGTCGGCTTGCCAACTACACGCATGTGGGAAGTACATTATTATTGACTCTGTATAAAGGCTATGGGCTGCACAGCTGCACAAGAGCAGAGGCTGGAGGGGTAGCAGTGCCTAGGACAGTGTGGGTGAAATTGCAGTATTTCCAGAATCTCTCCCCTGGCTTTAGTGCATCTGCATGTCAACAGGCATTTCTAAGAGGAGGATAGAAGTAGTTCATCTCCCTATCAACGGGTAATTACCTGAGTGACCTAGGGCTTATCTGAACCTGAAAGGTTCTGGTGGGGGGGACGGGTTTGCTTGCTTCTGCACTGGAAGGAGAGAGAGACACCAGATGGCTTTTTTGTAAGCAATAAATGTGTTTTAAACTTTATTTCTCCTTTTGACTGATTTTACTTTCAGCTATGTATTTTGCCCCAGAATTTCATTTTCCTGGAGTTACATCTGGCTGTAGATGGCAGGACCTCTGAACCTGAAATCTAAATGGATGTGACCTTTCAGCAGGCTGCCTCTAGAGATGATGGGGAGATTCCTGGAACCCCCATGTGCATAGTGGGGAGGCTCCAGTGGATGCAAACAGCAAAGGGTGCAGCTATAACTGGGTGTCGCCAATCTGTGGGAGCCCCTAGTGTGGAATTGGTCTAGGGTAAACCACCTCCTAGAGAACTGGGGCCTTTCCCAGAACTGGGGAATGGTGGAGACACCGTAAGTTGCAGAATTAGCCCTCCGTGAGATAGAAGACTGCTTATAGGCCATGAGTGGTCATCTAGCAGCTGGCATTATAGGGTCTCTTTTCCTTGAGGTAGTGGAAAATGTTATAGAGGAGAAATAGAGGGTTATTGAGAGGGTTATCAAGGAGAGAGAGGGACTTCAGCAGGAGAGAGACACACTTCAGCATTGCTTGGAGGAGCTGGGTGATGACCTGTGGGATGCCCTTAAGGAAGAGAGACAGTTATTGAAAAAATGGATTGTACTCCTTAGCAGCAACAATCGGGGAGGTGGCAGGAGAAGCCACATTGCAGGAAGCCATGGAGGAGGGGGAAGAAAGAGTGGTGCTTTCAGCCCCAGAGATGGTAGAGGAACTGTGGGGAGAAGATGAGGAGACTTGGCCATAGGCTAATCTGCTGCTGAGGCTACACCTGAGGTACCAGCCTCTCCTATATTAAAGGTCCTCCTGGCAGTAATTAAAAAAAATAAAATGAAAAGACCATGGGCTCCCCAGGGCAAGGAGCAGTCCCCTCCCCATGTTGTGGAGCACTCCATGCTCTGCCACTATACCCAGGATAAGCTGGTGGACATGAGCGTCTGGTATAGGCAGAAGTCATCGAAATCTCTGTCTACATGGCTTTTATGTCTCTGGGATATGGGGTGAAAAACATTGTGGTGTTGGGTACTGAGATGAGTAGACTGGCTTCCTTGACGACTCACCCTTGGTTGCAAAGTGCCCATCACGCCTCAGGGAATCAGACACTTCCAGAATGGCTGACAGCAGCCATCAGGGCAATTTGACCTAATCAGGGTGATTTACCATACTTACCTACTAGCTGGAAAACGTATGCAGAGCTCCAACAGATGTTGTGGGAACTAGGAATGAAAAATATCATCTATAATATGGACCCTCAGGGCCCAATGAGGAGTTGGTCACCATAGGAATGAGAAATCTGGCGCTGCATATAGCTCCCAAATCTCTCTTTGGGTCCCTAGTGACTATTATTGCCCACCACATAGGGCAACCCTTAAGTGAGGCTACTCGTATTTTAGCAGATCTGGGAGAGGTTGAAACAAAAAGGGCATGGTGGGAAGTATGGGCTATGATGGAAAGGAGAGGTGCAAAAGGCCCCAGAAAGGTCTCGAGGACCTAGATGTGGGTCGATTTGATAAAGGTCGGGGTAGTGAAAGAAAGACTTGATGGGCAGTCCAATCGAATCTTGTCAGAACTGTGGCACCAATTAAAGCCAGAGCAATAGTTCTAGCTACTGAGGTCCAGGACATGGAAACCAGAGTCAAAGGCCTCATTGCTGGCCTGTGTCTCTGCAAAACCTCCTGGGGATTAGTACTCAGGATTCACCTGGGCCCTTGCCCCCACAGGAGGATGATTTTTTATCACAATTTGACTGGGGGGTGTTCAAGGTCCCCACCTTGGGGGACGCGGTGGGAACCAGAGGCCACAGTTAGAGTTAGCAATTCATTGGTCCCCTGTGAATGTACAACGTGTCCTGGCACTGGTGGACACAGGAGCTTACTGTTCTCTGATTTTTGGCAACCTTAGCATTTTCCTGGGCCCCCTGTTGTGATACATGGTTATGGGGGTAAGGCAATTAGAGTGAAGAAAACCCAAATCTCACTGGGGATAGTGTGTTTACCCCCAAAGAAGTATACCATGTACATTTATCCCATCCCTGAATACATTTTGGGGGTAGATATCCTGTAGGGCCTGTCGCTACAGACTACTGCAGGTGAGTTCAGTCTGAGGGTATGTGTGGTTAAGGCAGTTCTGAGGGGGCATGCTAAGCAACCTCCTGTAGCTCTGCCTTTACCATGGTGGATGAAAAACACCAAGCAATATAAATTGCCTGGGGGACACCTAGAAATTGGAGAAACTCTACAGGAGTTGGAGAAGGTGAGCATCATAAAACCCACTCATAGTCCTTTTAATTCCCCAGTGTGGCCAGTGAGAAAGCCAGACAGCTCCAGGCATATGACCGTGGACTACAGGGAATTGAATAAAATCACACTCTCTTTTGCATGCTGCTGTCCCCTCTATAGCAGCCATTCTGGACACCCTCAGCTATGAGCAGGGAACCTATCATTATGTTGTGGATCTTGCTAATGCTTTTCTCTCTATTGACACAGCACAGGAAGTCAGGAGCAGTATGCCTTCTCATTGGAAAGCCAGCAGAGGACATTCACTGTCCTTCCACAGAGATACCTCCATAATCCCACCATCTGTCCCGGACTTGTAGCCCAGGACTTGGCCACATGGAATAAACTGCAAATAGTGCAGTTGTATCACTACATTGATAATATCATGTTCACAACTGATTCTCTTTCAGATTTAGAAGAGGCAGTTCCTAGACTGCTGCAACATCTATGGAAAAAGGATGCGCTGTGAACAGCACCAAGGTTCAGGGACCTGGTATGCAAAATTCTTGGGGGTTGTCTGGTCAGGTAAAACTAAAGTTATTCCTGAAGCAGAAATTAACAGGTCTAGGCTTTCCCTACCCCTACGACTGTAGCAATATTAAAAGAGTTTCTGGGCCTTTTGGGCTACTAGAGAGTGTTTATCCTGCACT
The DNA here is from genome assembly GCA_029783875.1 of Phataginus tricuspis. Classification (NCBI taxonomy): domain Eukaryota; kingdom Metazoa; phylum Chordata; class Mammalia; order Pholidota; family Manidae; genus Phataginus; species Phataginus tricuspis. Next base: position 5,769,317 of record JAQQAC010013566.1, on the reverse strand, counting down.
TGGCACAAATTCTGAAACCTTTATACTGGCTGGTAAGAAAGGGCAACAGAGGGGACTGGGATGAGACATGTGTAGCTGCTTTTACTGCTGCTAAGCGAGCAGTCAAGGCTGTGCAATTCTTAAGTGTAATGGACTCACCAAGGCCCTGTGAGCCAGATGTTCATGTAACTGAAGATGGTTATGGATAGGGCCTTTGGCAGCGGCTTGAACAGACATGCCAACCTATTGGATTCTGGTCACAACTATGGAAAGGAGCAAAGGTCCGGAACACCTTGATAGAGAAACAACTGGCTGCTGTGTACCATGCTTTGTTGGCTATGGAGACCATCACTGGAACAGCTCCAACCAAGGAAATAACCACCTATTCCACTGTGGGGTGGGTGCAAGACTGGACGCCAAGGCCATGGAGAAGCATGGCAAAATGGGGAGCATATTTAAAGCAGTGTATCACCCTCTGTACTAGCATCTTAAGTGGAGAACTCCAATGCTTATTGGATCCAGTGGCTTATACCAGTGGAAATCAGGAAGAATTTGCTTTTGAACCATTGGTAGCTGAGTCTTTATCAGGAGGGAAAAGCCCCTATACCCGAAGATGCTTGGTATACAGACAACTCCAGTCTTGGGCAGCCCCTGAAGTGGAGGGCTGTGGCTTTCCATCCTAAGACTGAGACAATATGGATGGAGGATGGAAAGGGGAAGAGCAGCCAATGAACTGAGTTGTGGGCAGTATGGCTCATGATCACCCAGGAGCCCTCCCCTATAGCTGTCTGCACTGACAGCTGGAACATCTATCAGGGTTTGACCCTGTGGCTACCAACATGGTACCATGCCAATTGGATGGTTGGTACCAGCCCCTTTGGAAGCAAGAGTTGTGGCAAGACCTAATGGCCTTTGGTCAGACTAAGACAGCTACTCTATATCACGTGACTGGCCATTTGCCTTTGGCATCCCCAGGGAATGATGAAGCAGACACATTGGCCCAGGTACGTTGGCTAGAAAAAAAGCCTGCCTCTGATGTAGCCCAATGGTTACATCAGCATTTGTTTCACATGGGACAAAATACAATGTGGGCTGTAGCCCATAGATGGGACTTGCCATTGACCTTTGAAAAAGTCGGCAGAGCCTCGAAGGAGTGTCTTGTGTGCTCTAAAGAGGGACTTAACACCAAGTCCCGCAGCAAAATGGGAGAATAGTATAGGGGCCAGTATCCCTTGTCAGGTGGCAGATAGACTACATTGGGCCTCTGCTCATATCAGAAGGATATTGGTATGCCATGACTTGTGTGGGCCCAGCTCCTGGACTATTGGTTGCTTTTCCTGCACATCGTGCAGATCAGCAAACCACCAAGAGGGGCCTGGAGCATCTCTTTGCTGCATATGTCCAGCTGCAGGTGATTGAGAGCGATCAAGGCACTCACTTTACTGGACATGCATTACAAGGATGAGTGCAGCAATTAGGAATAAAGTGGAAGTTTCATGTACCATATAATCCTACTGGGTCAGGCACTGATAGAGAGGTACAATGTTTTGTTGAAACCTGGCCTGAAGTCAGACACCAATTCTATAGGGCTGGTCAGTCACTTATAGACAGTGCTGTGGCTTTGAATGAGAAGACCCAAAAAGGAGCCTTGAGCCCTGTGGATATGCTAACACACCTTATTGCCTCTCCTATACAACTGTATGTGCAAACCAAAGAGGAGTTATTGAACCAGGATATGGCTGACAGAGCAACATCCTGCTGCCAGCCCACTGCATTAAACCCTGGAGACATTGTTGAGTGGACATGGCCCTGAACATTTTGACACATGGACCAGCAACGGCTGGCCTTTCTGGCACCTTGGGGAAAAGGCCTGGAAGCTAGCCTCATGTGTATTCTTAGAGTAACAGCAGAGTGGCCCCTAAAGGTCACAATAGTGTACCCAAAACATCCAGGAGGTAAGGGCATCTTACAGGGAAGTTTTCTTTTTATCTTTATGACCAGTGCGAATACCTCCTATAGCCCTATATACTGACCCATCTGTAACTTCCACAGGGAGGGGGTGAAAGTCTTATATACTAGACTAGGACAAGATCTCATTCCTGCCACTGTTCTATCACAGGGCCACTCTCTTGCATGTATCCTACCTGATGGACAGGATTTGCCTATGCTGGTGCCATTAAAACATGTATGTTATTGCCCTTAAGCTTATTTTCTTCTATAGTCCTTGTGGCCTGGATGCACCCCATGGCTGCTTCTGCCACATTATGATTGTTCTGAATCCTCTACCTCTTCAGCTATGGCCTGCCTGTGGAATGGGCGACATACAACTTAACCTGCATAGGACTTTGAACCTAGCTGAATCCTCTGGATGAGGATTGTCATGATTTTATTGTTGTTGCTATTGTATGTCATTACTCTGGTTACAATGCTCTAGTTTTCTCACTCAAGGAATATTGAGGAAGAGGGGGAATGAATAGATTTTAAGGCAAGATTTCTGGAGGGGTGGCCTATGGGTAAAATTGCAGTATTCCCAGAATCTCTCTCCTGGCTTTAGAGCATCAGCATATCAACAGGTGTTTCTAAGAGGTAAAGTATTTCATCTCCATATCAATGGATAATTACCTGGGCAATGTAGGGCTTATCTGTACTTGAGTAGTTGAGGTGTGGAGGGAGAGGATTCACTTGCTTATACTGCAGCAGGAGAGAGAGACGCTGGATGGCTTTTTTTGTAAGCAATAAATGTGTTTTAAACTTTATTTCTCCCTTTGACTGAATTCAGTTTCAGCTAGGTATTTTGACCTGGGATTTCTTCTCCCCAGAATTACAGAGACTGAGACAGCTGAGGGGATAGAGAGGTCCAGAAGCAGATAACCGGCTTGCTGCGTGCAGACTTGTCCTGAGGGGGGTGGGATTCTAGCGCTTGAGCTGAAACCATGGCAACAAAGGTGTGTATAAACCCTTTTACCCCAAGAATGTTCTACTGTCATTTTTCAGTCTCAATGAATCCAGTGCCCTTGCCTGAAACCCATTGGCGAGACAGTCACTCAGTGTCTGACTACCCTCATAAAGAATTATCGCCTCTCAGCCACTTCCAGGGCAATGATCAGAATTAAAAGGATAGAGGTATATAGACTTATTTTGATAGTTTGGGAATTCTCTCTGACCATTTCTGGATATGATATCTCTTTTTCTTAGCAGCAACCCCAGGCTGGTCTGATTGGTACACCCTCTAGGTAGGAGCCTGACTGAGACAGGGCCCTTAGGTGTAGTCAGAGTAGGGTGAGGGCCTCTGGAAAAAGCAGAGTGGGATATTTAGTCAGAGCAATATAACAATGGGCAAAGAAGTCCCTACTGAAACTCTGTTAAGCATTATGCAAAGTCAAGGTCACACTAATTCTCTAGGGTAAAGATACCAGACTAATAATATAGACATCTTCAGTGAGATCAGTTAAAGGTCAAAAGGCCAAGAGCAACTTGGCCTGAAATGTTTGAGTGTTTCATAAATAAAGAAGGATATCTCAGCAAAACCTGTGACTTCACTGTAAACAGCCCTAGAAAGCAGAGAACAACCCAGCCCACCTTGAGGGAAGGGCAGGTGGTACAAGTCCACACCCCTAAGCCTTTTTTTCATGTTCTTGAAAAATCCTCATCTGCCTATAAAATCCCTAGACAACGCACCACCCCGGACTCTCTTGTCCCCTCCTGGAGTGAGCCGGGAGCTCTGTGCTTTCACTTTATCTCTAAATAAAAGCCTGTACCTTGCTCTCCTACCTTGAGTGTTTGTGAAGCTCATTATTTGGCTTCTTGAATAAGAACCCCGGAATCATGACTACAAGACAACCTAGTGAATTCAAACTTGATTCTGATTCAGCCACCAAGATTCTCTTCTTAGATTGGCATGATCACAGACCACATGGGTAATGACCCTGTGGTTGAATATATTGTGTTGATTCCCTCTATAGTGGAACATATGGGTCACAGCAAAGGACATAATGGGTTTCTGGTTTCTGTATGTTTTCTAAACATGATCATCTTTCTTGAACCTGATATCTAATGCAATAGCTGGGTTTCCCCAAGAGTGATTGGGAAAAGTTGAATTTATAGCTACCAGAATAGGACATCTGAATTTTGTCACAGTGGCAAGAAAACAATATTGGGGGTGTGAGGAATCAGACCCTCAAAAGTATAGGTGAAGAAAGAACTTGAATTATCTATGTCTTTCAGAATCAGCCCTGGAGATTTCCTCATGAAGTCAACACCTGCAGGTTGGGAGTAGGGCAGCCTTGGCACCCCTGGCCTGAGTGTCAGGCCCTGTCCGCCCTCCCCTCACCACCATCTGTGCAGTTTAGTCTCAGCTCAGGTTAGTGCTGTATTCCAGAGAGACTGGTTCCTGGGCTACCATGCTTCCAGAATGTTAGCAGGAGAGAGGCTCTGAAGAGCCTTTATGAGGCATCCTCAGAAACAAGGTTCCCTGAGAATGCCCACGGAAGCCCAGGATCAACAGGGCCCGGTTGGCTTTCTTGCATGTCTGCTCATGCACAGCAGATCCTCAGAGCAGCATGTCAGGTCCCTTTGCATCCCAGGGGCCCTGTGTGACAGGCACCCCCAGAACTTCAGCCTCAGGTGGGGAATGCTCCTTTCCCTACAGCCAAGACGAGGTGTAGAGGACCAGACCTTGTCCCTTATTCTCTTTCCAGGAGAGCTGCTGGCATCCTATTCTCTCCTGAACTCTTTTGTATCAATTTGTATTCTTCAACTGTTGCGAACATGATAAATTTAATTCACTGTTGAGTCTTCCATATAGTTATCAGACTGTTTTGACTATCTATTCCCGTTAACCTTACAAAAATCTATTAGAAACAACAGTTGATGGTGGAGTACTTCCACCGTCTATGCAAATATAAGTCAACTCTTTTGGATTTCTTCCTTATGCCATTCCCATAGTCATTGCTCAGTCATTCTATAGGATTAAATAATGTCATGAGGAATAAAAGCAGAGAAAGACTGCTGTCTTCAAACAATCCCTCCAGAAACAAGGGCCAGAGTCAATTATTTAACTCAACTGGAGCCCTAAGGACACACTGGAAGCACTATCAACCTATGTTCAGCAACTACTACAGGTCCTTCTTGAAGGAAATTGACAATTTTAACAACTGTCTCCTTCCAAGGGCACTATGTGCATCTCTGGGATATAGTTGTTGTAAAGAAGCCAGGCATTAACTTGCCTTCCTCCTAAAAATATAGTAACTTGCATCTTAGAAGTGATCATAAGAGACATTCAAGTGATCAAGAAAATCATGTAAGTTTCAAATGTCCATAGAGATATCTTCAAAATGAGGTTAACTTTTGTTACTTAGAGGAGCTCCCTATAGGGATAACCGACTCATTCTTTGTGTGCACTCTACATGTCATATTCCTTAAAAGGGGACTATCCAATTAAAACAGTGGTATGAAAAAGTAAAATAAAAAGAATGAATGATTTAGGAAATGTGGGGAACTGCCTTTGCATCTCAGCCTCGCCACGAGGGTGGCTGCTGAGAACTGCCTTTAAATCTCAGCCACGCCAAAGATGGCCGCTGAGAACTACCTCTGAATTAAATCTCAGCCACGCCAAAGATGGCTGCTGAAAGCCCCCTGGGGTTCAGCTGCGCATGTGCACAACTCTGTGCCTGATTGGGAAAAGTGAAAGTCACCGTATTAGCATAACTGACCGATCGGGGAGAGACTTCACCCTATATATCCCATGCCCTGAGCCCCAATAAACGAGTTCTCCCTTCGAGTGAACTTCCTGTCGCGTCTGATTGTCTCCGGCGAAAAAGAAGCGGCCAGTGGCGAGTGGCCAGCGGCCAGCGGCCAGCGGCGGCGGCGGCAGAGGCTGGAGCGGCTGCAAGCGGTGGCGCCGCCGAGCGCCGGAGGCTGCGGGATCGGGCGGACAGCCGGCGCTTACCTCCCTTGCTCTGCCTATCGGGGCGAGCCTCTCTCCCTGCCTTCCTCCCCTCCGCTGGTTCGGAGGGTCGCAGAAAGAGCTTGTAACACAAAGAGCTGTAGTCCTGACCCAGAGCAGGACCGGCGGGAGAGAGAGGTGAAAAAAAACCCGATAGGGAAACAGAAGAAAGACTAGGATTAATAAATAAACCAAATGTCTGGTGGAAAAAAGCAACAATCTAACACGTGCAGAGCTAATATTTATAAGGCTGGGGGTAAGGGACTACACAAAGAATAAGGGACATAATAACTAGAAGTTGGTCTTGGTATAATCACAAGTGACACTGATCAGATGCAGAATCATGACGTTATTAGTCTAGGGATCTTAAAATATGTATTGATCAGAAGGAGGGTTTGTTGGTCATTTGAGAAAAGAGTAACATTTTGATTATGGAATACCTTAGATTTTCCTATACTTTGTAAAGATTAGAAGAAAACATGTGCTATTATTTTGGATAGGTCAATGATTCTTTTCCTGTGTAGTGCAATACAAAAGGATTCTATATGCTAGGGGAAACTTCTGCAGTATTATGCCTTACCTTTTATAAATATGAACTATTCCTGGGTACAAATAAAAAGATACTGGCAAAAGATTTTACCTTAGGAAGCATATTTATTTTGAATGATCTTAGAAGTACTTTTGTCTTTGATTTGTGTAACTTATTACATAGGTGACTAGGTATCTCACTAGATAGCATTTAGTTGATCTGTATTTCATTTTCATTCTTAGAACAATGGCATAAGAGATGGCAAGAAAAGCAGAGATTTATGGAAGACAAGTCTAGCTTAAACTTATGTTAAGATTTCTAGTAAAGTCAGGGCCACTGGGACTAAAATAATCTGTTATCAAGGTAGTAAAAGGAATTAATTTAGAAACTGTGTTAAACTAAATTCTTATCCTTAGCTTCAACTCATTGTAAGCATAATAAGCAATGTAATGATGCCCAGTGTCATTAAAGGAAAACAGTATCAAACTAGCACAATTTTCCTCCTTTGACCTCTGCCCACCCCAAATCATAATAATAGAACTCACCAACCACACTGCATACACAATTAAGAATTCATAGGCCAAGTACTGATACAAGAGCTTTGTGGTAGCTAAAATTAACCCCCCTAGAAGTTAGACTGGTTAATAGAATGCCAACTGCTGACAGTTTCAATTAGTGTATATTGTCAATTGCATAATGCTATTTTAAGCATGGACTGTAAAAAATTAGCTGAAAATAATGAAAGATAATCTGAATTATGACAACATCACTATTTTCCATCTAATATTTATACCATATTTGCAATTTTATATTCATCCACATTACTATCAAGCAGCAGTGGAAAGAACAGAAACTAGCTCCATTGTTTTCTGGTAATATATTTTCCCTGCCAGTTGGAAAAAGAAAGTTCCATTTCAGTAATGAAATTAGGACTCCAATCTCTTATTGAAGAGAGAAATGCTCATGCTCATACTGTAAGTTAATTTTTTAACTCTCAAAAGAACAACAGTTGAGTTTCATTCTATTATTTGTCTAAATTTTTTTATAAGCACAAGGGAGTTAGACATGATATTCCCAAATACGGGTAAGAGAAATCATGTCCCAAGAATCTGTTAACACTGGATTTCCTGTTGTGAATAGATATAACCAAAAAGTAATATTTATTTATATATGTATTACTGATTAAAATGTGATGCCAAAGAAAAATATTTGTAACATATCTTGGATATTTGTGCATTTTATACTATTACTTTTGATAATACTCATAAAATAATACATCATTGAAAACATACACTCATAAAACTTTAGAATATGGATGGAATGTATATGTTCTTCATCAACATTCTAGTTATATTTCTCTTCTTTTGCAAATAATTTTCCCTGACAGCTTTTTTCATTTTGTCATTATTCTCTGTGGAATCATTATTATTTTCAGGCAAGGTATTTTTTTTTTCACTGATATAATCATCAGTCTAGTTCAGTATGTATTACATAGTAAGCAATAAAAAAATATGGAAGTTAAAAAAAGATAGAACTATGATAGGACACCATAAAGGGCTCTAGATACACCTATTAAATCATCGCTAGCATAATGCCCTCAAGGTCTATTCATTTGCAAATGACAGGATTTCCCTTTTTCTCATGAATGAATATCCATTGTGTGTGTGTGTGTGTGTGTGTGTGTGTGTGTGTGTGTGTATGTAATCTCACATCTTTACCCATTCATCTGCTGTTGGACACTTAGGTTGTTTCTATATCTTGGCTATTGTGAATAATGATGGTATAAACACAGAAATGTAGCTATCTTTTACTTCTATTTTCATTTCCTTTGGATGTAAATGGGACTATCAGATCAATGGGCATATGTTAAGTGAGATAAGCCAGCCAGGGAAAGACAAATACAAGTCCTTAGACTGCAAGGAATTTTGGAGGAGGAGAGTTCCAGTGCAAGAGGACAACACAGGAGGCTCCTGATCACACCAAATCTGGCTGCATATGGAGCAGTTCTCTCTGAAAGAAATCTATAAACTAGCTGAGTGAGTCCTACATATTGGATGAATGAGAAAATACCCATATCAAAACAGGTCCTTGAACATCCTCAACCACTGGGAGCCGTTTAGAACAAAGAATACAGCTCGGATAATCACAAAGGTTTGAGAGCAACAAAGAGTGCAGCTGGGCTAAAGAAGAAGGCTCACCTCCCACATTAGTCTGTTAAGATCAGGAGAGGAGGTTACTTTATCTAATGCAAACAAAACAACATAGAGAGTCAAGGAAAATGAAGAAAAGAGGCATATGTTCCAAACAAAAGACCAAGGTAAAACTCCAGAAACATGTTTAAGGAAACAGAATATGTGATTTACCTGACAGAGTTCAAAATAAAGGTCATAAAGATATTCACCAAGGAGGCCAGCAAAAAATGCATGAACAGAGTGAGAATTTCAACAAAGACATAAAAATTGTAAGAAAGTACCAAAAAGAAATCAGAGTTAAAGGAAAACAATAACTGAACTGAAAAATTCAATAGAGTGGTTAAATAGAAGACTAGATGAAGTGGAGGAAATGACCAGTGAACTTGAAGACAGGACAGTGGAATTCATATAATCAGAGGAGCAAAAAGAAAGAAAGGATGGAAGAGTGAGGACAGCTTAAAGGACAAATAGGTTACCATCAAGAGGATGAATGTTCACATAATAGGGGTCCTGGAAGGAGGAGAGGGAAAGAAAAAGGCAGGAATCTTACTCAGAGAAATGACTGAAAACTTCCCTAACCTGGGGAAAGACACAGATATCCAGCTCCAGGAAGTTCCAATTAAGATGACTCCAAAGAGACTCACACCAAGACACATTCTAATTAAATGGTCAAAAATAAAAGACAGGAAAGCATTTTAAAAGCAGAAAAAAAAAAAAAAAAAAAAGCAAGTTGTTAGTATAAGGGAATCCCAAAAGACTTTCAGCATATTTTTCAGCAAAAAACATGCAGGCCAGAAGGGTGTGGCATGATATACATAAAGTTCTGAAGGAAATGAGCTCTCAAACAAGAATACCTAGCAAAGTTGTTCAGAATTGACAGATTAAGAGTTTTCCAGACAAGCAAAAGCTGAAGCAGTTAATAACTACTAGACTCTGGACTTACAAGAAAAATTAATAGGAATTCCTCAGGCTGATATGAAAAGATGAGAATTAGTAACAGGAAACATGACAAAATAAATCTCCTTTGTTAAGGTAAATAGTTAAGTTCAGAATACTCTAATGTTGTAATGGTAGTGGCATCACTTACAAATCTAGTTTGATGGTTAAAAGACAAAAGTACTAAGAATAACTATAACTACAGTAATTTGTTAATAGAAACAGAAGATTAAAAGATGAAAATTATGACATCAAAAGCATAATATGTGGGGATGGAAGAGTAAAAATGCAGAGCTTTAAAATGAGTTTTAATGTAAGTTATCAACTTAAAATAGGCTGCTGAAAATGTAAAATGTTTTAGGTAAGCCTCATAGTAACCACAAAGCAAAAAGCTATAGCAGATACACAAAACATAAAGGGAAATGAATCTAAACATACCATTACAGAAAATTAACAAATCACAAAGGAAGAAAACAAAAGAAGAAAGAAAGGAATCACAAAACAGCTAGAAAGCCATTAACAAAATGGCAATAGTAAGTTCATATTTATCAATAATTATTTTAAATGTAAATGGACTATATTAGCCAATTAAAAGACATAGACTGGCTGAATGAATTAAAAAAAAAATACAAGACCCAACTATATGCTGCCTATAAGGGACTCACCTCAACTTTAAGGAAACAGACTAAAAATGAAGGGATGGGAAAAGATAGTTCATTCAAATGAAAACCAAAAGAAAGCTGGAGTAGCTATACTTCTATCAGACAAGATAGACTTTAAGAAAAAGACTGTAATAAGAGACACAAAAGGTCATCATATACTGACTGATACAGGAGTCAATCCAACAAGAGGATATAACATTTATAAATATGCACGCAATATAGGAGCACCAAAATATAAAGCAAACATCAGCTGACCTAAATAGACAACAATACATTAATAGTAGGGGATTTCAATACTCCATTTCATCAAAGGATAGATTATCCAGACAGAAAATTGATATGGAAACACTGGACTTAAACCAACATTTGACAAAATGAACTTAACTGACACTTACAGAAAATTCTATTGCAAAGCAGCAGAACACACATTCAAATGCACATGGAACATTTTCCAGAATAGATCATGTTTTAGGCCACAAAACAGTCAACAAATTTAAGAAGACTGAAATCATATCAAGCATATTTTATTTTCCGATCACAACTATATGAAATTAGAAATCAATTGCCAGACAGAAACTGGAAAATTCATCAATATGTGGCGGTTAAACAACATGCTCCTGAACAATCAATGGGTCGAAAAGGAAATCAAAAGAAAAACTTAAAAATATCCTGAGACAAGTGAAAATGCAAAACTTCCAAGAGGTGGTTCATAGAAACACCTACATTAAGAAACAAGAGAATCTCCAATAAACAACTTTACACAAGGAACTAGGAAAAGTAGAAAAACTAAGCCCAAAAGTAGTGGAAGGAAGGACATAATGAGAATCTGAGTGGAAATAAATGAAATAGAGGTAAAAAAGACAACAGAAAAGATCAATGAAATTAAGAGCTATTTTTTTGGTAAACAGATCAGCAAAACAGACAAACCTCTAGTTAGATTCACTAAGAAAAAAAGAAAAAGAACTCAAATTAAATCAGAATTGAAAAGAGATGTTACAGCTGATACCAAAGAAATACAAAATGTAAGAGACTACTATGAACAATTATACACCAACAAATTGGACAACCTAGAAGAATTGGAAACATCTGTAGAAACATACAACCTACCAAGACTGAATTATGAAGAAAAAGAAAGTATGAAGAGACCAATTTCTAGATGTGGAAACAACCTAAGTGTCTTTTGAAAGACCAGTAAAATGGATAAAAAAATGTGGCATATATAGTGGGATATTATTCATCCATAAAAAAGGAGGAAATTCTGTCATTTGTGGCAAAATGGATGAAACTGGAAGGCATTAGGCTAAGTGAAATAAGCCAGGCAGGAAAGACAAATACTGCATGATATCACTTTTATGTGGAATCGAAAAGAAAAAAGAAAAAAATCACAAACTCATAAAGAATAGAAAAGTGTTTTACTAGGGCTGGATATTGGGGAAAATAGGGAGAGGTTGGTAAAATAGTACAAACTTTCAATTATAAGAATAATAGAGTATTTGCTTCTAATGTAAAACATGGTGATTATGGTTGATGATACTACATTATGTAATTGAAATTTGCTGAGATTAGAACTTAGATGTTCTCACCAAAATAAATAATAATAATTAATACTAATAATATGTGAGGTGATGAATGTGTTAATTAACTGGATGGGAGGAATCTTTTTACAATGTATACATGTATCAAATCACAAAGATGTATACTTTTAAATATTTAAAAATTTTATATGACAATTATACATCAATAAAATCAATTTTTAAAAAAGATGTAAATAGATTGAATTAAAAAGTAGTACCTATGCCATCTGAAAGAATATCACTTTAAATGAAGATATGGATAGTTTAAACATAAAAGGATAGAAAAGTATAGGCCATGTAAAAACTAATTAAAAGGAAGCTACAGTGGTTATATTAATAACATATAATAATAACCAAACATATAATAACACCAGATAAAGTGTATTTCGAAAGAGTAACATTGTTGGGGATAGAATACAACATTTCATAATGACAAAGATGTCAATTTTTCAAGTGGACATACCAGTCTTAAATGTATATACTCATAATAATAAAGTTATAAAATACATGAAACAAATATATATAGGACTGAAAGGAGATGGAAACAGCTGCACATTTATTATTGATTTCAACATTCCTTTCTCTGTAATCAAGGAAATAAATACAAAGAATATAAGTGTAGATACTTGTATAATACTATCAACCAACTTGACCTAGTTTTCATTTACAGAATACTTTTCCTAACAACCGAAAAATGCACATTCAAGTGCATACAGCATTCACCAAAATAAACTATATTCTGAACCATAAAACAAGTTCAATACATTTCAAAGGCTTGGAATTATACAAAATATGTTTTCTTATAAAAAATGTAATTAAACTAGAAATCAATAAAAAATAATTAATATACCAGAATAAGAAGTACAGACTTTGTTTGATAGACAGGAGAGTCGTGAAGGGTATGAAGCTTGGGCGTGTCAGGTAGATTTCTCAGGTAGCAATAAGAGTAAAGGTTATAAGAGGGGAAGAGCTGGAGAGATGGTGATATTATAGGAGTTAATTCAGGTGAAAGATGAGTCTCTGAGTAGAAACAGATGAGAAATATTTATAAGCAAATATTTGTTGATTGATTATGGGAATAATGAAAGCTCATGAGTCCTGCTGGGATAACGGGTGTTAATAATTGATAAAAGGAATGCGAGAGAAAAAATTCTATTCTTCAGGATAATCCTATTAAACAGGCATTAGTATCCCTTACAGGATTAGGTCAGAACTTGGGTCAAATAACTTTCCTAAGGCCTGACAGCCAGTACATAGTGTGCCCTCAATAAACAGAGATCTATGCTATCATTATTATTATAATTTTTTCATGTCCTAGGATAAAAGTGTCACATGAATAGCCTTTGAAGGTTTTTTTTTAATTTTAATATTTAATCCAATACTTCCAACTATTACCATTTCAACATGTAATCAATATAAAAAATTTTGAGGCCTTTTTTCTTTTTTTCATTGTGATTGCAAATTATTGAGCCCTTTTAGCCTCCTTTCCCTCCCCAACACCTGCCCCAATCCCATCCCCTTGGTAACCACTAGTCACGTCTCAGTGTCTAAGAATCTACTGCTGTTTTGTTCCTTCTGTTTTGCCTTGTTTTTATACTCCACAAATAAGTGAAATCATATGGTATTTGTCTTCTTCACCTGGCTTATTTCACTGACCATAATACCCTCTAGCTCCATCCATGTTATTGGAAATGGCAGGATTTCTTTTCTTTTTATGGCTGAATAGTACTCCATTGTATATATGTTGGGAGCCAGTCCGAACCACCCATCTGATGGCACAGCCCAGACACCAAGAAAAGAAGGAACGCAATGCAGACTTCTGAAAGGAACATCCCAGCTATCTCTCATTATTATCATGGTGTTTGAAAATGTTGTTATTGGTCACTTTCATCTAAATTGGAAAACAAAATTTAACATATCCTGGGAGAAATGCCAGAGACAAGACCCCCCTAATTTTTCCAGGTGGCAAAGATACCTCAAGACAACTGCTGGGCATAAAAGCCACAGGGCATAAATCTGCAAAGGAGTAAGAAGAGCTGACCTTTTCAAAGAACATTGCTTCTCTCTCACTTACCAACTGCACATCTCCCTGTATGGCCCCATAAGATGGCTGGTTAGCCAGAGACTGGTAAGATTCCTCAAGGGAGGAACAACGTAAGACAGGCATAGTCGCAAGGGGGCCATCAGGTGAACAATAGGGGGTCAACAGAGGTGAGGCTCAGAACCTCACACCCCCAGTTTTGAGAGAAATCTCCTGCGCCCATGGCTGTTGTTGCCCTTGTCTTGTTTGAATCAACACTTAGCCTATAGGCATGGCTCTGACAGTTCACACTTGATTTCTTACTGCTTTAAACTTTACTTCCCATCTTTATTTTTACATCAAGATTTTAACAGCTCTCTATTAGAAACTGTAGTCTTTATTACTTTTACCTACTACTTCAACATTTTATTAAAGAATGTTGGAAGGGGGATGCGGAGAAGATATTGGAAACAAGTGTCAAAATTATAATAAGTAAGAATTGTTTGAGTAAGTTCCAGTTCCCTCTCCCAACCCAACTCAGCCCCGTGAGGAATTTCTAAATGACTCCTAGACCTGCTGGGTCTCGGGGAATAATACAACAATAAAGGAAAGTCAGCATGAATGATTATATGCAAAAGGGCCTGGCATGATCACAGAGACTCTCCCAATAGAAAAGATTACTGTTATAGATATTATTGTAAATGATTTAAGGAAACTCTAAGGCAGACATGCCCCTGTTTTCCTCCCCACTGGGAAGAGAAGTGGCCTGACTGGTTCCCTATGCCTTCTGATTCAGTGGTCATGATCCCCTTACCTCAACCCCCCCCAGGTGCAACACTTTCGTCTCTGTGACACTGGGCACCTACCCAAGAGTACAGAGTTTTCAGTTCGCGCAATTACAACCAGCTTAAGTCTTGCTACACTGCTTTCATGATACACTGTTTTGATGTTTTTCTTTAAATCTGCATGTAATGCTCTAGACCTAGAAAAATAGACTTAGCTATATTTGTCAATCAGGTGAATAGTAACCATGGCTATTTTAGAATCAATAATAAGGAAACTGCAAGTAGGGCTCAGGCCAACCAGGCATGAGGGAACATTTTGAGAATTAAGTCATGTTTGTTCCGAAACCGCCAGGGAAGCCTAGCAAGCGTAAGTGCAAAAAGTTAGTGATTGCTAAGGTGCCAATAATCTAATCTTTAAAGATTGACCTTTATGTAATCATTATATCTGAAAAAATCAAATGATATAATCTTTGTGAAACTGCATACTCAAAATATATATAACCTTGCTAAACTTCAATAGAACAGGCCAGAATCAGCTTTTGCTAGTGTCTGTGACCTCATTCCATCAGTCGCCAACGCCGTCCATCCTTCAGGGACTCCTGGACTTTCCTGAGCTGAACTCCAGCATATATATGTGCCACATATTCTTTATCCAGTCATCTATTGATGGGCACTTACGTTGCTTCGTTATCTTGGCTATTGCAAATAGTGTCGTGATAAACCTAGGGGTGCATATATTTTTTTGAATCAGGGATTTTGTTTTCTTCAGATATATTCCTAGGTGTGGAATTACTGGGTCAAGTTATATCTCTATTTTTAGTTTTTCGAGGAACCTCCATTCTGCTTTTCACAGCAGTTTGCATCAATTTACATTCCCACCAACAGGGTAGGAAGAGTTCCTGTTTCTCCACATCCTGACCAGCATTTGTTGTTTCTTGTCTTTTGGATAGTGGCCATTCTAACTGGTGTGAGATGATACTGCACTGTGGTTTTCATTTGTAATTCCCTGATGATTAGTGATGTGGACCATCTTTTCATGTGCTTGTTGGCCATTTATATTTCTTCATTGGAGAAGTGTCGTTCAGGTCCTCCACCCATTTTTTGATTGGGTTATTTGTTTTTTGGGTGTTGAGGTGTATGAGTTCTTTACATATTTTAGATGTTAACACCTTATCAGATGAGTCATTTATGAATATATTCTCCCATACTGTAGGATGCCTTTTTGTTCTACTGATGGTGTCCTTTGCTATACAGAAGCTTTTTAGTTTGATGTAGTCTCACTTGTTCATTTTTTATTTTGTTTCCCTTGTCTGAGGAGATGTGTCCAGGAAAAAGATGATGATACTTAGATACAAGAGATTTTTGCTTGTTTTCTTCTAAGGGTTTTATGGTTTCATGACTTACATTCAGGTCTTTGATCCAGTTCAAGTTTACTTTTGTTCTTTGATCCATTTCGAGTTTACTTTTGTGTACAGAGTTAGACAATAATCCAGTTTTGTTTTCTTACATGTAGCTGTCCAATTTTGCCAACACCAGTTATTGATGAGGCTTTCTTTTCCCCACTGTATATTTATGTCTCCTTTATCATATGATAATTGACCATATATTCATGGGTTTATATCTGGGCTGTCTATCTATTCTGTTGCTTTGATCTATGGGTCTGTTCTTATGCCAGTACAAAATTGTTTTGATTGCTATAGCTTTGTAGTAGAGCTTGAAGTCAGGGAGCATAATCCCCCCAGATTTGTTCTTCTTTCTCGGGGTTGCTTTGGCTATTTAGGGTCTTCTGTGGTTCCATATGAAATTAGAACTATTTGTTCTAGTTTGTTGAAGAATGCTGTTTTTTGATAGGGATTGCATTGAACTATGAAGGCCTTCTGATGCCACTGTCACATCAGGGAAGTGGAAAATTACCGGGAGACTCTGGGAGATTCCTGGGGGTCACAGAAACCCCAGCATGTGATGATCAGCCCTGATTCTAGAGTTAAAGATCCCTTAGGCATTCAGAAGCTCTAACACCATCTGTACTGTAGATTATATCTCCACCTCTGAAGCAATGGAGTCAGAATGCAGAGTCCTGAAGAAAATTTGGGAGAGCTGCCAAAGTAGCCCCATCTCCTGAGCACATTGCAGGGAGTCCTGTCTTCCTGGTGTCCCTACCATTGCTCATTCATTTACCCAAAGGTTTATTGATTACCAACTAGATGTTATGTCAAGAAACTGGGGATAAAGCCATCAGTGGGATAGACATGATCCCTTTCTCCAAGGAAGATGATTAAACTAAACCAAAAATTAAAACACACTGAATTTCCTTGTGACTGGTGAAGTAAGGACAACTATCCCCTTTTGGTGGTGTTAAAATGGAGTTAAAGGAGAGGTAGGACACAAGTGTTTGTAGATTAGAAGTTCCAGTCTAATGGCTTTTAGTTCCTTTGTGGAGTGGGGATCTAGCACATCTCCTAAGGTCATGAGTGCAAAAGTTTCAAGGAAGGGAAGGTTTGAAATAATTTTGAGGAAGGGAAAGAAAATTGATTAGGAAAATGACATAAGCTACAAAAGCAAGGAACTTTGTCAGTTTTGTTCACTGATGTTAACTAAATGCTTAGAACAGTGCCTAGAAATATTAGGCACTTAATATGTGTGGAAGGAATACACAAGGAATTAATGAATGATTAAATTTACAACAGTATTAGAGCTATTCTTTCCAGACCAAGACAGTATGGTCTCAGCAACATACTTGTGTGTGTGTGTGTGTGTGTGTGTGTGTGTGTGTGTGTGTGTGTGTGATTTTACCTAGTAGATACTAGCTACTTAAAACAGGAGAAGTTGGTGCTCTCCCATATAGAAATGGTGAAAGGGAAGATGGCCATGGGTGTGATGGCAGTGGATATGGCTTATGCTGTGTATCATGAGGAATTAAAGACAAGAGATTTCTGATGGCTAGGGGATATGTGGAAGGATCGGCGGAACAGGGGTTGTGACCAAGTTGGAAAATTGACATGCTGAGGATAGAAGTTAGAAGGACTGAAGGCTGAGGTCAGAGGGTGGTTGATATCAAAGTTTATTATTTCAGAAGGTAGAGCTTTCCCTGGCAGTAAGTTCCAGGTTGTGGCCATAGCCACACTGAAATGGAGGTAGAGGGCCCTGAGATAAGGTCTACCACAGGGCCCTCCCACAGAAATATACAGAAACACATGACACATAACTGAGGCACATGATTTTCAATTAGCCACATTTAAAAAAATCAGAAACAGAGAAAATTGTTATAATAATTTAACTGAATATATTCAAATATTATTTCAAGATGCAATCAATATAAAAATATTAGATATTTTACATGATTTTTTATACTGAGTTTTTTAAATTGGGTGTGTACTATACATTTATAACACATCTCAATCAGAGTAGACACAAATCAAGTGCTTAGTAGCTATGGCCCCAATGTGTGAGAGTATCCGATCTTAGAAGATGTAGAGAAAATGAAAGTTCCTATAGTTGGGATGCTCACCTGACCGTGGTCAGCTAGGTCATCACTGCACACGTGTGGGCAATACTCTAAGAGCTCTGCCCAGTGCTCTGGGAGACACGGCGGCATGGCTGCAGGAGAGCAGAGGCTGGAGTGGTGGCAGCATCAAGGACAGAGGCTGAGACGGCTGTGGGGACAGAGAGGCCCAGAGGCAGAGGCCAGCTTGCTGCCTGCAGACTTGCTCTGAGATGTGCGGGATCCTAGTGATTAACCTGCTACTGCAGAAATAAATTGGGGTATAAACCTTTCACCCAAAGAATGTTCCATTATTATTTTTTGGTATCACCAAATCAAGAGTGAACTTGCCCAGGGCTGAAGCCCTCAGGCAAGACAGAAGACAGGCCAACTGAGCCAAAGGGCCCTGCAAGGGGACAGTTGGGAGGCGAGCTCTGGAGCCCTACTTCAAGCTTGAGCTTCGATTTACCAAAAACTATTCTTTAGGACCTCATTGGCCTGAATTTTGGGCCACCAATCCTTTTTTGTTCTGTGTTGTTAGGGGCACTCCTTGGTCTCTGGAGCTCTTAGAACACCAGGATACCTCATTAGCTTATGGGAGTTTCTCACCACAATGGCACTTGTGAAGTTTCCTAATTGTGGTTAGGGTTAGGACCCTTTCATATTGACCACCCCACAGAAATCCCTGGCCTTTGAGGGAATTTCTGAATTCATATCAATAGCTATTTCCTAAAGTGAAAACTATACTTAGAGAAATGCCCCCTCTCTTTGCTGAACTCCTCTCTGGAACATTTCTTCCCTCCATTCTCTGGGTCTGGGCATTGTTATTTTATGGCTGGAGTCTCTTGGGACACTTCCACTCAACCCTTTGCTCATTTCCTGACATTGCTCAACTTGTAGTCAGCTCTAGGCTCTCTCTGTCTACCATAAAGTCTTACTCTTCTAGATTTTTTCCTACGATGCTGAGTGTGACAGACTAAACAAAAGTCTGTCTGCTCTCTTCACCAGTTTGAGGAGCCTTTGTGAGCCCACGACCAATATCAGAGGGGGATATTCTCAGGATCCTCTGAGATTCCAAACCTACAAGAGAGGGGGCAGAGGATTCCCCAGCATGGGGCCTGAAGTATTTTTTGATTATCTTGTCTCCTTACTTTCCTGAATGTTTTCACCAAAAGTTTGGCAACTTCAGCTACATTTGCTCCCGAAACAAAGAAAGCTTAAAGAAAAGAATAGACTAGAGTGGAAGCCAAAATCATGCTCCTCTCATTTGAAAGACTTTTATGGATTCAAGGAACTTGACAAGTAACCCCTACCTTTACATCCCAAACTGAGTAATATTAATTTTTAGGACAAGTTGATGGTATGGATCAAGTGAGGATATTCAAGTGGTAAACCTGAACCAAAAGGGGTGCTCCTTTTTAAGAATCCTAAAATATACAGTATCATTTAGGAGGAGGCAATGTGTTGTTGGGGATAAGCCCTGTATGAGGTACACCGGTAAGTATCTAATTCTGATAGATTGACTTAACTTCTGGTCCAGTTATAATTTCAATGCATTTTTTAGTTGTTTTTGGTCTAGATTTTCTTTCAAGCACCGCAAAATGTCATTTCTCTCAGTGGTGTTAATCTAGTCAGCAGTAATGCTAAGGATTGAAGGGAAGAACTCACAGAGTAGCCTGACCTCAGTTGTTTTGTAAGCAATCCCTCCTTTTATTTTTCCTTTCAAATCTGAAAATCCATCTTGTGATTTTTATCTCCAGGAGTCCCTGGACATCACAGCTGACAAAAGGGAGGCTCCACTTCAATATGCAGACCCTCCTGAGATAGACCTTTGATGGACAAAGAATACGAAGATATTATTAGGAATCAGAGTATGAAAAACTGGGGAGGAACAAGTCTTTTGCCACCAGGAGAAGGCTGAAATAAATGGAATTGAGTGGTTAACACTTTAGACTGTAGAGTCAGAAAGGGTCAGCTAACAGGGGTTAGTTGGATGTGAACTCTATGGGACAGTATTTTGTAAGATTGGAATCAGATGAGATGTAATTAGAGTTAAAGTTGGAATCTGTTGGAGGTGGAGTAGAAAGAGTTCCTGGTGGAGGATGACTGGCAAATGGGTCAGTGAGACTCAAGATGTATCAAGTTTGTTGAGAGGTTGATATCCTGAAATTAGGTAGGGTCAGTGACAAAGTGAGGTCTGGTTGGAGAAGAGGATCTAGCATCTGAATGTGCTCTAGGGAAAAAGGGAAAAGGTAAGTATTGGGCATGAACAATAGCTCATCAGAGATATTGCATATAGTGGTAAAAATGCCTCTGGTGACAGAAAGAAGCCCAGTATGGAGGATAAAATGTTGAAAATTTGGAGGAAGGTATGCTACAGTGCCAAAGAGATCCTGGTAGCAAAGACGAGAAAGCTGGTGGTGGGTTAAAAAAAAATGCATGAAATATTGCCAAGAGACCAATAAAAAAGAAGATCCTGAAGGCAGTGGTGAATAAAGCCAAGTAAGTTTAGGGAAAATGAAAGATACTATGGCCAGGATCCTCACCTGGTCCTAAAATACTTGATGATGTAACTGGCCTACTGTGAGGGTAACACTTACATACCCATTGGCAACGAGCCATTATTGCTGGTTTTACTATATAAAGAGCTCCACCCAGTATCTGCCCTGAGGGAGAGGCAGAGATGGTCTTACTGCATGCAGACTGCCTCAAAGGCAGATGTGATTCTAGCACTTGACCTGCCACTGTGAGAATAAAGCTTGGTATAAACCCTTTTACCCCTAACATTGTGTTGCTATTATTCAGGGTCACCCAATCCAGACTGCACTTGTCTGGGGGCAGTTTCCCTCAGGTGAGAAAGTAGAGTGGAAAAAAGGTCAGTGAAAATGTGGGGGCAATGACAGAATGGCCTCTGGTAGCAGAGAGAAAACTAATCATAGTGGTTAAAGAAATGGTAAAGGTATGGGACTCATTGTTAAGACAGGATAGAATGAGAAAAAGGGGAACATGAGAGCTAAAGGCAAAAGGGGGTCTGGTAAGAAAATAAGAGCTGGCTTTGTGTATTCAGAGGGCTCAGACAGAGAGGCAGGTCACAGGATCTGTCAAATCCAGTGACAGTTGAAGGCAAGAAGCAGACAGGGCTCAAATAAAGGGCTGGTAACTGGTTTTCTAGAGTGCCTGTTGAGAGGAAGTTGGCTAGGGTTAGAGAAGACTCAGAGTCCTTGTGGAAGCCAAAGGGAGAATATAGGGAGGAGCATCTTCTGCAGTATCTGCAAATAGCAGAAGGTTAGCTTCTGCAGACATACTGCACACCTCCCATCAGAGATCTTGCTGCAATGGTTGCAAAATGTTGCCCTCATCAGAAAGCTTGTCCACGTGGCTGTAGAAAACAGGAGGAACAAGCTGCAGTCAGGGCCAGAAGAGGGACAGGAGGGTCTGGGGGTACAAGAAGGCATCATATTCCTTCACATCCCATACTTAACACCACTCCTTTTCTCCCTCACCCTGAGGCCTTCTTTCACATTCATGTGCCTATGTGACCTCCCACCTCCTCACCCCCACTTCAACCTCAGTCTATACTGGGGCCCTGGAGTTGCATGGACCAACTAGAAAGAGATATCAGGAAAGATGGTGGAAGATACTAATCACCTTTTCAGAAGAGAAATCAGGCCCAGTGCAACCTCGTCTTCATTCTGGCAAGCTTCCCCACCAGGAAACCAAGAGAATGGATTATATGTGGTGAAGGTGGGAACCAAGGGATCTTATAAAGGCGTAAGTAGAACAGTCTTTCTGGGGGAGATTCTGGAGAGGCCTGCCTCTGAGAGCCTCAAGAATTAGTGTGCAATTGGAAATGGGAAATGACAATAAAGTAGGACATAACTATGTAGTGTTTTATCTTTCAGAAAATTCTTTCACATACATTATTCCATGTGTTCCACACAAAAACCTTGTGAGTTGTGCTGTCCTAGTGTTATCTTGAAGAGGAATCTGAGCTTTGTGTAAGTTAAACAGAAGATCCAATATAGGACCCAGAAGGCAGGCCTCTAAAACCAACCAATTATATAACTCAGCCTCACATCCTGCCAGTAAATTGGCAATGTCCACTGCCTAGCTCCATCATTCTTGGGAGGATGTGTTTGACAGGCAATCTAAAAATGTGGAGGTTCTGGTTTTCTTCTGAACTTCCCCTCAGAGGGCTTTATTTTAAGACAGGAACTTCTGCTCTCCTTAGAGATTGTGGTCAAAGCACCTTCGGGAAAGAGAGATTTATGGTTATACCTTGCAGATTTTAGGGTTGAGTAGGTAGGACAGTACCTTTTAATGCTCAGTGCTTCACATTTGGTGCTCCTATTGACTTTTCAATGACACTAACAGACAAAACAGAATGAAAGCCTGAGACCCAACTTTTATTCTCCTCTCTCTAGGCAAACCGCAGACCTTCATTATTCATAAATACAATTGCTATATTGAAAACAATGGAGCCCTGTGCTTCTTCCTTTTAATCATTTTTAAAGTAGATAAAAAAATCTTTGCCTTCCTTATAAAACTCAAAGAAGAGTTTTCTGCATGTGATCCTCAATTTATTATTATTTTTCAGTCATTTGTGTTCTGCTGGAGGATGGCACGGAATCTCATATCTAAAGGTACAAGTATGTTCCATTAGATTGGATTTTTGCTCCCTGAGGCAGAAGTGTGGGCTCTATCCTCTGATCGGAGGCTTTCAGAGACTCAGTATCGCTCCCTAGGTTAGCTCTAACAAAAATAAACGTACATCCAAGAAATAACTCAGAGAGGATGTGTTAAAGGGCTTTGTTCTTCTGCAGATGTTCTGAGCTCTTAAATAACCCAGTCCATGGCCATTGAGAAACTGTCCAATCCATAACTACTGAAGCCCTATATCTGCAATTTCGTCATGGAGATCTCTGTCAATAATCTATCAGCTTCAGATAGAAACTACAGTTCCTACCTAACCCTTGTCCTGTCCAATTGTTTTCCAAAGATATTATTCTATTTTCTGTGGAGTTCTGTCTTAGATGTGGACTTGTGCCAACTCGATTAAGTTAGAAAGTTGGGAGTGCAACATTTAAGAAAAAAAAGTCCATCTTTCCTAGGTGTGTAGTCAGTGTTCTCTAGAAAAACAACAAATTGAGTAGATAGGAACAGGGTAAGAAGGGAGGGATTTATTTTAAGGAACTGGCTCATGTGACTGTGGAGGCTAGAAAGTCTATACTTTTAGGGCAGGCTGGCAAGCTTGAGACCCAGGGAAGAGTTGATATTCCAGTCTCTGGTCCGGATGTATTTTAGAGGCAGAATTCCTTCAGGGACATCAGACTTTACTTTTAAGGTCTTCAATTGGTTGGATGAGGCCCACCCACATTATAGAGGGTTATCCACTTTACTCAAAGTCTGATGATTCAAATGGAAATTACATCTGGAAAATACCTTCACAGCAAAATTTAGACAGCTGTATCATGGCTTATCCAAGTTGATGCATAAAATTAGCCATTATACTAGGGACTTGGCCTAGGGTTTTCTTACCTGATTTTTGTTTCTATTTCTCCCAAATATCAGTAAAACTTGATTCCCCTGTAGGTAGTGGAGTAAGAGAAAGGAGATCCCTGTTCCATATAGGAAAGCAGAAGTTGGAACCAGTATCCCATGAAGTAAAGGCATATATTAACCACAGAACATTAAGTCTCTTCAGGAACAAGCAGGCAAACAGACCCAGTTCTCTATTACCTCAAGTGCACTGCTACACTGCTCTCTTAGACAATTAAACACTGAGAATGCCACTTGTAGACTAGAGGTCCAGGCCACGTTACAGGACATTCACAAAGGGTTCTTGAAGGCAGGCGTGGGTGTAAAAAGTATAGCCCTTCATGCCACCGTCCAGGTAGTTGATGCCTCCACCACTTTCAGTCCTTTTGGGCTGTTCCACCTTGCTCTGAGCCTGTTCCCTCCTTCTCCCCACTCCTCTGGGCCTTCTTATTATCCAGTTGCATCTTTTCATTATATAATATAAAGACCTTTTGCAATTCCCCTTTTATTGAACCAATGATCTTGATATTAGTTGATTTTCTTTACCCATTAGCAATTTCAACTTTGGAGTTCAGCAATTCCATAGATTTTGAACATTTTATGTTTCCCCAGATAATTTTGCTAATTCTCAAAAATTCACACTCTAGAAACCCTTCTTTGTCCTCAGTTCTAGCTTCCCCATAAAAGTTGTTTTTGCCTTGCATAGCTCAGACAGAATTAAGTCCCTCTGTTTAATTTTCCTAATAACTTCACAAAATCGAGTAAGTGAGCAATGTAGTCTTTACTAAACATTGGATGACAAAGAGCAGGAGAGGCTCATAGCACACTCCATGGCAAACAATTTTAGATTTCCCTCTTGGTAATTCTTTCCCTCTGGAGGTCCTTTTAGGCTTCTTCATCCATGAGGGATTTCAACTCTACCCCATCCTACTTTTCATTCTTTCTTGTCTCTTCCAGGTCACCACCCTCTTGATATTTTAAAGTATGTTACCTTTATTTTATAGAGCAATGCAGCTCTTTCAAATTCTTACCTCAACTTGAACAATCATTCTGATTTGACGAGTGGGGGAAGCTTTCTATGTAACTACACTTACCTCTTAGGAGAACAATGTGAAGGAAAGCGGTTTCAGTTTTATGAAGCAATGTTTGTTTCGAATAAGACCTATGGATATTTCCTCTATGAAAGGTCTCTTGATTTCTTCCACTTACTAACTTTTCACGAAAATCTCTATTGGTTCTCCAAATACTTTTAAGGTCATGTATTTCATGGAACTCTATTAAAACAGTAAGTTCCAGCTAAAATCTCCAACTGATATATTATAAAATATATTTCCATGTAGGTAGATCATGTGTGATTGATTAATATACCTTGGTGCCAGGTTGTCTCTTTAAAAGTTTTCAAGTCTGCTTTGTTGAGATATAAATTATACATGGTAGAATTCACTCTCTTTAGCTGAGCAACTGTATGAATTTTGACAAATGAATATAGTCATGAAACCAACACAATAGTTAAGATATAGAATATTTTTATCACTTCAAAATATTCTTTCTATTCTAATTTCTGAAAGAATCTTCTAAAATTGATATTTATTTGTTCCTTAGTGTATAATAGAATTCATTGGTGAAGCCATCTTGGCCTGGAGTTTTTGTTTGTCTATTTGAAGTCTTTTAATTACATAATAAATATAGTCATATAATTAATATGAATTAAATTTCCTCAGTAGAAATGAGATTGTTTACTTATTTTCTCTTTAGTTACCATTGACAGTCTGTGTTTACAAGTAATTTTTCCATTACATCTATGTTATTAAAATTTTTGTCACAAAGCTGTTTATTATAACCTCTTGATATCTTGTTAATGTTTGTAAGATCAGTAATGATGTCTCCTCTTTCATTGCTGATATGTGTGTATTCGGGTCTTGCTGAGCATAGTGTCTAAACACATTAATTAGCCTGAGTTGACTTAATGTGTGTTCAAGTCTATGTCCTTATCCATTTTCTATCTACTTTTTCTGTTACTGAGAAGAGAATGTTGCAAGTCTCCAATTATAATTGTAGGTTGCTTATTTCACTTTTTAGTTTTATCAGTACTGCTTCATGTATTTTGAATCTTTGTTAGGAACATAAACATTTAGGATCTTTATAATCATGTTGGCGAATGACCCCTTTACATTATATAAATGTCCCTCTTTGTCTCTCGTAATTTCCTTGTTCTGAAATGTATTTTGTTTGATATTCTCTTCATTATCAGTGTTCTTTTGATTAGTGTTAGTATGGCATTTATTGTTCCTTTTTCCTTTTTTTTCTACTTTTAAACTATTTGTCCTTTTTTAAGATACGTTTTTATAGCATATGGTATAGTTGGTTCCAATTTTATACTCACCATCTTTTAATTGTATGATGCATTTAATACAGTTATTGATAGGCTAGGGTAAATTACCTTCCTGCTAGTTTTTTTTTTTTTCTATTTGTTACATGTGGCAATGAAGGTTTCAACTACTAAAGTACAAACTGAAGTAAGAGGCAGATTTGGGACTATTTAGAAGGTAAGATAAACCTTGGTGAACTGACTAGTTTGGGGAAGGAAAAAAGGATGGCTTTCATGTTTTTTACTTGACTGAGTGCTACTAATCAATATTGGGAATATAAGAGGAAAAGCAACTTGGTGGCAGAGGGTTATATTTTGAAGCTGTTAGGTTTGTAGTCTGTAGAAAATTGAAGTTGAGATATTCAGAATTGGATGGATGGGTTTGACGCTTAAAGGAAAAGTAAACTCGGAGGTAAGCACATGAGTGCATAACTCAATTAAGTGACCTAAGAGGACTGTAGGAGACGAACAATGGCCTAAGAGGAGAATCCCATCCAGCACGGTACCTCTCAGAGGTGCTCACAGGGCAAGACCAGTGACCAGGTGCATCTGGCATTGCAGCAGGGACCTAAGCCCAGCCTCTCACCCTGCCAGTGCAAAAGCACTTTTTGTTCTCACCAGTCCCCACAGCAACCCTACCAGGTCGGTATTAATAGTTCCCATCATAACTGAGACCTGGGACTCAGGTTCAGTGACTTATCTGGGTCAACAGCCAGTGTGAAGCATATCCTCAGGGAACGGGAGTTACGATGGGACAATAATGGTGACCAAGAGGTCAACAGCCAATGGAGAAGATTCCCATTTCCAGGGATTTTGGCTTTGAGGATGCCCTCGGCCGCCAGACATGAGGGCTTGGGAATGCGAGGCCTCTGGCTGTGGAGTGGCCTCAGGGACCTCGTAGGCATGAGCCCTACATGCCTGACAGAAAAGGCAGACCGTTGGAAGAGACCTTCAGCACAGGAGGCATCCAGAAGTCCTCCAAGGCACCCAGAAAATTCCACCACAACCTCCTCTTTGAGAATAAACCAGTAACTTTTGTTTCTCAGAAGCAACCGAGTAAACTCACCACCCTGAGAAGAAGCCATGCAGCTTCCCATCTGGCACCATGTGTGGGCGCTGCTAAGCCTGTCTCTGATGTGGTCCCACCCCGCAGGGCACTGGGCGGGGTCCCCGAGGTCCCTGACTTGCCGTCTTCATTTCTGAAGGGTCATGGAAGCTGCTGGATGCTAAGAAGCAGATCCTGGAAATAGTGCAGTAAAGTGATAGACATGGCAGGTGTTCTGGGGGAAGATATATCCCTCATAACATAGGGCATATATCCCAGTTTGAGAGGGTCAAAAATGAGAGAAAGAGTAGACAGATTAAATATGGCGGCGTGAGAGGAGAGACAGAGGCTTCCTTCTAAAACTGCATATAATACGAAAATATAACTAATACAACTACTCTTGAAAGAGCAACAGGAAAGAGGACTGCACCAAACTGCATACACCTGGACACAGGAGTAGACCTCACAGAACAGGGTAAAGAACTAAAGCTGTGGCCCTGCAGGTCCCAACCAGCTCACTGGTGGGAGGAAGAGGAATGGAGCAGGGAGGGAGGGCAGAACTGGGTCTGCTGAATACTTAACTCCGGAGATCAGCTCTGGGAGCACAAATCTACATTTCATGGTGCTTCCATGATACTCTCATAATTGGGGGGTTGGAAAGCTGAAACAGGCAGAATTCCTGGAGAGACTAATATTCCAGCTGCCTGTAGAAAGCAGGGATCCATATTCAGCTGCTTTGGGACAAAATAAAGGCAGGCAGTCTGTGAGACTTCCTAACAAAGAAGCCCTTAGCAAGAGAGCTGCTGAAGGGGCAAGGACTGCACAGAGCTTACTGCTCAGGAGAAAGGACAGGTAGACAAAATTGCCTGGGTGCGCTCTGTCTAGAAGGTTGGTAGCTTTTATGATCTTCAGGTGCTCCAGCTCTCTGGCTTCCTACACAGCTCCAAAAACCCTTCCATGATAGGCAACCTACTGTGCCTTTCATGTGGCCAGCCCTACCGGGCTTGCAAACCAAGAAAGGTAGTGGAGACAGGCATAGAAGCTGGGAAGCAAGAAACAGCTCTTTCCTCGCCCCAGGCACCAATACCACTAACCTGCAACCCCCGACATTGCTTCAGGGGCTGAGCATCTCCACAGAGTAGAGCTTCTGGGCACTAGAGGGCACCATACACAACTATGAAACGCCAAAGGAACCTGGTCCAGAGTTAAATTATTAATACAACTCCTGAGAAAGATTTAAATGATATCGACCTCATGACTCTCCCTGAAAGGGAGTTCAAAATAAAAATCATTAACATGCTCATGGAGGTACAGAAAGATATTCAAGAACTCAGGAATGAACTCTGGTCAGAGATCAAATCATTGAAAAGCACAGTGGATGGTATTAAAAGCAAATTGGATACAGTGGAGGAGACAATAAATGAAATAGAAACTAGAGAAGAGGAATAAGAGGAAGTTGAGGCACAGAGAGAAAAAAGGATCTCTAAGAATGAAAGAATATTGATAGAACTGTGTGACCAATCCAAATGGAACAATATTCGCATTATATGGGTACCAGAAGAAGAAGAGAGAGAAAAAGGGATAGAAAGTGTCTCTGAGGAGGTAATTGCTGAAAACTTCCCCATTCTGGGGAAGGAGATAGTCTCTCAGGCCATGGAGGTGCACAGATCTCCCAGCACAAGGGACCCAAGGAAGACAACAGCAAGACATATAGTAATTAAAATGGCAAAGATCAAGGATAAGGACAGACTATTAAAAGCAGCCAGAGACAGAAATAAGATCACATACAAAGGAAAGTCCATCAGGTTATCATCAGACTTCTCAGCAGAAACCTTACAGACCAGAAGGGAGTGGTATGATGTATTTAATGCAATGAAGCAGAAGGGCCTTGAACCTAGATTACTTTATCCAGAAAGATTATCACTTAACTTTGAAGGTGGATTAAACAATTCCCAGATAAGCAAAAGCTGAGAGAATTCACCTCCCACAAACCGTCTCTACAGTGTATTTTGGAGGGACTGCTATAGATGGAAGTGTTCCTATGATTTAATAGCTATCACCAGAGGTAATAAAATCACAGTAAAGAAAGTAAAACAGCTAATTACTAAGCAAATGCAAAATTAAATTAACTATCCCCAAAGTCATTAAGTGATAGACAAACAGTACAGAATATGATACCTAATATATAAAGAATGGAGAAGGAAGAAAAAGGAGGAGGAAAAAAAAAGGAACCTTTAGATTGTATTTGTAATAGCATATTAAGTGAGTTAAGTTAGACTCTTAGTAAGGAAGTTAACCTTGAACCTTGAACCTTTGGTAACCATGAATCTGAAGGCTGTAATGCCAATAAGTACTTACCTATCCATAATCACCTTAAATGTAAATGGACTGAATGAACCAAACAAAAGATATAGAGTCACTGAATGGCTAAAAAAGCAAGACTCATCTTTATGCTGCCTACAAGAGACTCACTTTAAACCCAAAGTCATACAGACTAAAAGTGAAGGAATGGAAAAGACATTTCATGCAACTAATAGGGAGAAAAAAAGCAG
Organism: Phataginus tricuspis; assembly: GCA_029783875.1. NCBI lineage: Eukaryota > Metazoa > Chordata > Mammalia > Pholidota > Manidae > Phataginus > Phataginus tricuspis. The sequence goes on along the minus strand of JAQQAC010013566.1, from coordinate 5,739,712 downwards.
GAGTTGCAGTACTTATATCAGACAAAATAGACTTCAAAACAAAGAAAGTCACAAGAGACAAAAAGGATATTACATAATGATGAAGGGGTCAATCTAACAAGAAGTTATAACCATTATAAATATCTATTTGCCCAACTCAGGAGCACCTACATATGTGAAACAAATACTAACAGAATTAAAGGGGGAAATAGAATGCAATGCAGTCATTCTAGGAGACTTCAACACACCACTCACTCTGAAGGACAGATCAGCCAGACAGAAAATAAGGAGACAGAGGCACTGAAAAACACATTGGAACAAGTGGACCTAACAGACATCTACAGAACTCTACAACCAAAAGCAGCAGAATACACATTATTTTCAAGTGCGCATGGAACATTTTCAAGAATAGATCATATCCTAGGCCACAAAAAAAGCTTCGGTAAATTAAAAAAGATTGAAATTGTACAAACCAGTTTCTCAGAGCACAAAGGTATGAAACTAGAAATTAATTATGCAAAGAAAATAAAAAATCCCACAGACACATGGAGGATTCACAACATGCTCCTAAATAATCAATGGATCAAATAAAAACAGAGATCAAGCCATATATGGAGACAAATGACAGCAATAGTTCAACACTGCAAAATCTGTGGGATGCAGTGAAGGCTGTGCTAAGAGGAAAGTATATTGCAATACAGGCCTACCTCAGGAAAGAAGAACATTCCCATATGAACAGTCCAAACTCACAATTAATGATACTAGAGAAAGAACAAATGAGACCCAAAGTCAGTAGAAGGAGGGACATAATAGAGATTAGAGCAGAAATAAATAAAATTGAGAAGAATAAAACAATAGAAAGGATCAACGAAAGCCAGAGCTGGTTCTTTGAGAAAATAAACAAGATAGATAAACCCCTAGCCAGACTTATCAAGAAAAAAAGAGAGTCTACTCACATAAACAGAATCAGAAATGAGAATGGAAAAATCACTACAGACACAACAGAAATACAAAGAATTATGAGAGAATACTATGAAAAATTGTATGCTAACAAACTGGATAACCTAGAAGAAATGGACAACTTTATAGAAAAATACAACCTTTCAAGGCTGACCCAGAGAGAAACAGAAAATCTGAACAGACCAATTACCAGCAAAGAAATTGAACTGGTAATCAAAAACCTACCTAAGAACAAAACCCCTTTACCAGATGGCTTCACCACTGAATTTTATCAAATATTTAGTGAAGACCTAATACCCATCCTCCTTAAAGTTTTCCAAGTTTTAGAAGAAGAGGGAATACTTCCAAACTCATTCTATGAGGCCAGCATCACTCTAATATCAAAACCGGGCAAAGACACCACAAATAAGAAAATTACAGACCAATATCCCTGATGAACACAGACTCAAAAATACTTAACAAAATATTAGCAAACCGAATTAAAAAATACATCAAAAGGCTCATACACCATGATTAAGTAGGATTCATCCCAGGGATGCAAGGATGGTGCAACATTTGAAAATCCATCCACATCATCCACCACATCAACAAAAAGGACAAAAAACACATGATCATCTCCATAGATGCAGAAAAAGCATTTGACAAAATTCAACACCCATTCATGATAAAAACTCTCAAGAAAATGGGTATAGAGGGCAAGTACCTCAACATAATAAAGGCCATATATGACAAACACACAGCCAATATTATACTTAACAGCGAGAAGCTGAAAGCTTTTCCTTTATGATCGGGAACAAGACAAGGATGCCCACTCCCTTCACTTCTATTCAACATAGTACTGGAGGTCCTAGACACAGCAATCACACAAAACAAAGAAATACAAGGCATCCAGATTGGGAAAGAAGAAGTCAAATTGTCACTATTTGCAGATGACATGATATCATACATAAAAACCGTAAATAATCCACTCCAAAACTACTAGATCTAATATCTGAATTCAGCAAAGTTGCAGGATACAAAATGAATACCCAGAAATTTGTGGCATTCCTATAAACTAACAATGAACTAGCAGAGAGAGAAATCAGGGAAACAACTACATTCACAGTTGCATCAAAAAGAATAAAATATCTAGGAATAAACCTAACCAAGGAAGTGAAAGATCTATACTCTGAAAACAAGACACTCACTAGAGAAATTAAAGAAGATACCAATAAATGAAAACACATCCCGTGTTCATGGATAGGAAGAATTAATATTGTCAAAATGGCCATCCTGCCTAAATAAATCTACAGATTCAATGCAATTCCTATAAAAATACCAACAGTATTTTTCAATGAACTAGAGAAAATCATTCTAAAATTCATATGGAATCACAAAAGACCCTGAATAGCCAAAGCAATCCTGAGAAGGAAGAATAAAGCTGGGGGGATTATGCTCCCCAACTTCAATCTTTACTACAAAGCCACAGTACTCAAGACAATTTGGTGCTGGCACAAGAACCGACCCATAGACCAATGGAACAGACTAGAGAGCCCTGATATAAACCTAACCATATATGGGCAATTAATATATGATAAAGGAGCCATCAACATACAATGGGGAAATGACAGCCTCTTCAACAACTGGTGTTGGTAAAACTGGGCAGCTACATGCAAGAGAATGAAACTGGATTATTGTTTAACCCTATACACAAAAGTAAACTCGAAATGGTTCAAGGACCTGAATGTAAGTCATGAAACCATAAAACTCCTAGAAGACAACATAGGCAAAAATCTCCTGAATATAAGCATGAGCAACTTCTTCCTGAACGCATCTCCTCGGGCAAGGGAAACAAAAGCCAAAATGAACTCATTGGACTACATTAAACTAAAAACTTTCTGTATGGCAAAGGACACCATCAACAGAACAAAAAGATATCCTACAGTATGGGAGAATATATTTGCAAATGGCATATCCGACAACGGGTTAACATCCAAAATGTATAAAGAAGTAACACACCTCAACACACAAAAAGCAAATAAACCAATTAAAAAATGGGCAGAAGATATAAAGAGTCAGTTCTCCAAAGAAGAAATTCAGATGGCCAACAGACACATGAAAAGATGCTCCACATCACTAATCATCAGGGAAATGCAAATTAAAACCACAATGAGATATCACCTCACACCAGTAAGAATGGCCACCATCCAAAAGACTAAGAACAACAAATGCTGGTGAGGATGTGGAGAAAGCGAAACCCTTCTACACTGCTGGTGGGAATGTAATCTAGTTCAACCATTGTGGAAAGCAATATGGAGGTTCCTCAAAAAACTAAATATAGAAATACCATTTGACCCTGGAATCCCACTCCTTGGAATTTACTGAAAGAATGCAACTTCTCAGATTCAAAAAGACATATGGACCCCTATGTTTATTGCAGCACTTTTTACAGTAGCCAAGATATTGAAGCAAACTAAGTGTCCATCAGTAGATGAATGGATAAAGAAGAGGTGGTACATATACACAATGGAATACTATTCAGCCATAAGAAGAAAACAACTCCTGGCATTTGCAACAACATGGATGGAGATGGAGGATATTATGCTCAGTGAAATAAGCCAGGCAGAGAGACCAATGCTAAATGATTTCCCTCATATGTGGAGTATACGCAGCAAAACTGAAGGAATAAAATAGTAACAGACTCAGAGACTTCAAGAAGGAACTAGTGGTTACCAAAGGGGAGGGGTGTGGGAGGGCAGGTGTGGAGGGTGGGAGAAGGGGATTGTGGGGTATTATGTTTAGTACACATGGTGTGGGGGATCATGGTGAAAACAGTGCAGCACAGAAAAGGCAAACATTGAATCTGTGGCATCTTACTACACTATATTGGGGTATGGGTCAGTGACTATATTGGGGTATGGGTGGGGACTTGATAATATGGGTAAATGTAGTAACCACATTGTTTTTTCATGTGAAACCTTCATAAGAGTGTATATCAATAATACCTTAATAAAAAATATATATATATTAAAAAATGAGAGAAAGACAGAAGAGGGCGTGGTTAGTTGAAGACTCAGTTGTATGATTTTATCCAGTAGGGCTGAGTCACTTAAATGGAGGTTGGGCCTAGAGAAGACAGAGAGTTGAAATTTCGCTATTCAGGAATGATGGAATGAAATTGGGTGGGGATATTGACCATATTACTTAAGTACTGGATCCTGAAGCCTGCTGTAGAGAAGGAGGAAATGGTAGCTAAAAGTTGCTGATGGAAGTATAAAAGGACTGGAGGCCCCAGCAAGGTTGAAGAATTGGCATGAGAAGGCATAAACTAGAAGGGCAGGTGGTCGAATAAGGTCAGAGGGGTGACGTGGCACTGTATTTAATATTCAGAAGGCAGAACTGTTCTTTTATGATAAAGTCTAGGTTTTGATGATAGTCATATAGGTTAGTCAGTCCATCAGTAGGAATATTTTCTCTCTTCAAGATCCTTAGCCTGGTCTCTGTCCCACCATCCTCTCCACCTCCAGGGTTTCTACAAGTATATAATTTCAGAACTGAAAGCAGATTTGAGCACCTGAAGGAGGCAGCAGTGTGGTTGTGGCCCAGAACTGAGAAATTGGCTACTGGACAGGCTGTAGAGCATATGTTTTTTGTTTTATTTTGTCACCCCTCATTCATTCACTTCCTATAAACTGAGCTTCTACTGCCTTCTGAGGAAATTAACCCCATTTTTCAGTCTCTGTCTATATGCTTGTGGGGTTGTCTTCCTCTGCACCTTTATTCAGTCCTGGATAAAATGAGAATTCCACTCAGCTGACCACAGTGACTGTTTTAGGGACAGGCACATAATCCAATTGGTGCCACCTGGAGGGACTTTCTTGAGAAAGCACCACATTTTCAGTGTACTTGAATCTAGCAGGGTGTAAGCAGGGTATAGGTTTCAATTTGCTAGCAACCATCCTGCCACCATCTGAAGCCTGAGAGTGAAGCCAGCACAGAAGAGAGAGAGCCAGAATATGGAAATAAAACTGAATCCTGATGACATCATTGGGGCACTGCCTCAACATCGCTGCCTGAAGCTAACCCTGCTCCCAGACATTTCAGTTATATGAGTCAAAACTTTGCATTATGATTACTCATAATAGTATAATTTAATTGCTTAAAGAGAATATATAAGAACGTTCGTTATCACTAGCTCCATCATTTGTGTTAACTCATTAAACATGTATTCAGTTTATTCTATCTCAGAGGTATAAATAATATCATCTTTGAATAGTGGTGAAGCTTACATGGGATAATAAGTATAAAATCATAAATTTGTTCCCTAGCACTGATGAGCATATAAAGCACATTAATTTTTTCAAAGTAAATATGGCTCTGACCCATCATTTAATAGAGTGAGAAAAATTTAGTTATCATGAACCCATTTCCCTATTTAGCAGGATGTACACTGTTAACTGCTTGGGGAAGAGCCTTAGATGTTCAGTCCCTCATGTTTGCCTTTAGGATAATCACTGTCTGAGCCTCATAGTTCATTCAAAGGCAAATGATTCTGCAACCAATATACCATGCATGTGCAAAGACATCTTTTGCTACAGGTATTAAGACTTTGGTACCTGGATTAGCTTTTCAGCAAACACATTCGCTAAATCAGAAGTCCCACTGCCTCTGCAAGGTGGAGTGTCATTCATGAAACCCATCCGAACATTAGACTTCTCCAGCACCTGACAACATTACCATCCTTGGACAAATCCCTTTATTTCAACCTATTTCTCCCTCCCACTGCTCTATCTTCTTTCTCTCATGAGCACATGGCGCCTGCAAAGCTGACATCACCCTGCTAGGCACAGTGTATGGATGGGACTGAAGGACTTCCAAGGGAAGCTGACCAAGGCACAGGGACCCCAGTGGGATAGCCCTGCAGTAGGCCTGTGGCTCTCCCTCAGATTTGAACTTAGCTCACCAGAAGCTGCTCTTTAGGGAATGGTTTCACAAATCTTGAGCAATCATCATTTTTGTTGGAGGAGAATGTTTCTACTTTATTGTGATTCCTAATTTTTTCTGCCAATGTAGTTTGTCAAAATTTGAGACTGTTAAGTTAAAGTCTCCTATTACTACCTATTTCTGTTGATTTCTCCTGTATGTCCTACAGTTTATTTTAAATATTTGTTATTCCATTATTTGGCACATAAATGTTCACACTGACTTCTGTCTTTGTTGTTTCTTGTATCTGCATTTATTTAGGAGCTATTCATTCTGTCCTTTTACCTTTAAGCTTTGATATTTTATACTGACGTCACTTCCTTTTGACATGTTATATAGATTCTTAAGAACTTCAAAAATTTTGTCCTTTTTCTGAAAGCTGCTTATCACAGGTAAATGTTATTTAGACATATATATTAATATTTAACTCTGTGTTTGATGGATTCAATAACAATACATGTCTTTGTATGATAAAATTTCATGATCAGTTTTTAATTTTGATTAACATTTTATTTATTTATTTTATTTTGGTACCATAATGTATACATCAGCAGCATTATGGCTACTAGACTCCCCCCATTATCAAGACCCCACCCCATACCCCATTACAGTCACTGTCCATCAGTGTAATAAGATGCTATAGAATCGCTACTTGTCTTCTCTGTGTTGTACTGCCTTTCCCATGTCCACCCACTAAATTATGTGTGCTAATCGTAAAACCCCTTTTTTCCCCTTATCCCTCCTTCTCACCCATCCTCCCAGTCCCGTTCCCTTTGGAAACTGTTAGTCTATTCTTAGGTTCTGTGAGTCTGCTGCTGTTTTGATCCTTCAATTTTTGCTTTGTTCTTATACTCCACAGATGAATGAAATCATTTGATACTTGTCTTTCTCTGCCTGGCTTATTTCACTGAGCATAATACCTTCTAACTCCGTCCATGTTATTGCAAATGGTAGGATTTGTTTTCTACTTATGTCTGAATAATATCCCATTGTATGTATGCACCACATCCTCTTTATCCATTCATCTACTGATGGATACTTAGTTTGCTTCCATTTCTTGGCTATTGTAAATACTGTTGTGATAAACATAGGGGGTAGGGGTGCATATGTCTTTTTCAAATGGGGATTCTGCATTCTTAGGGTAAATTCCTAGGAGTGGAATTCTTGGGTCAAATGGTATTTCTACTTTTAGTTTATGAGGAACCTCCATACTGCTTTCCACAATGATTGAACTAATTACATTCCCACCAGCAGTGTAGGAGGGTTCCCCTTTCCCCACATCCTCACCAACATTTGTTGTTGTTTGTCTTTTGGATAGTGGCCACCCTAAAAGGTGTGAGGTGATATCCCATTGTGGTTAATTTGCATTTCTCTGATGATCAGCAATGTGGAGCATCTTTTCATGAGCCTGTTGGACATCTGAATTTCTTCTTGGGAGAACTGTCTGTTTAGATCCGCTGCCAATTTTTTAATTGGATTATATACTTTTTGTTTATTGATGTGTGTGAGCTCTTTGTATATTTTGGATGTCAATGCTTCATCAGATATGTCATTTATGAATATATTCTCCCATACTGTAGGATGCCTTTTTGTTCTCTTGATGGTGTCCTTTTCTGTACAGAAGGTTTTCAGCTTGATATAGTCCCACGTGTTCATTTTTGCTTTTGTTTCCCTTGCTCGGGGAGATATGTTCATGACGAAGTCACTCATGTTCATGTCCAAGAAATTTTTGCATATTTTTTTTCTAAGAGTTCTATGGTTTAATGACTTACATTCAGGTCTTTTATCCATTTCAAATTTACTTTTGTTTATGGGATTAGACAATGATCCAGTTTCATTCTCTTACATGTAGCTGTCTAGTTTTGCCAACGCCAGCTGTTGAAGAGGCTGTCATTTCTCCATTGTATATCCATGGCTACTTTATCATATATTAATTGACCATATATGTTTGGGTTAATATCTAGACTCTCTATTCTATTCTACTGGTCTATGGGTCTGTTCTTGTGCCAGTGCCCAATTGTCTTTGATTACTGTGGCTTTGTAGTAGAGCTTGAAGTTGGGAAGCAAGATCCTCCTGCTTTTTTCTTACTTCTCAGAATTGCTTTGGCTATTTGGGGTCTTTTGTGGTTCCATATGAATTTTAGAACTATTTGTTCCAGTTTGTTGAAGAATGCTGTTGGTATTTTGATGGGGATTGCATTGAATCTGTAGATTGTTTTAGGCAGGGTGGCCATTTTGACAATATTAATTTTCCTACCCAAGATCATGGGATAAATTTCCATTTGTTAGTGTCCTCTTTAATTTCTCTTAAGAGTGTCTTGTAGTTTTCAGGGTATATAGGTCTTTCACTTCCTTGGTTAGGTTTATTCCTAGGTATTTTATTCTTTTTGAAGCAATTGTGAATGGAATTGTTTTCCTGATTTCTCTTTCTGCTAGTTAATCGTTAGTGTATAGGAAAGCAACAGATTTCTGTGTATTGATTTTGTATCCTGCAACTTTGCTGAATTCAGATATTAGTTCTAGATGTTTTGGAGTTGAGTCTTTGGTTTTTTTATGTACAATATCATGTCATCTTCAAAGAGTGACAGTTTGACTTCTTCCTTACCAATTTGGATGCCTTTTATTTCTTTCTTTTGTCTGATTGCTGTGGCTAGGACCTCCAGTATTATGTTTAATAAAAGTGGGGAGAGTGGGCATCCTTGTCTTGTTCCCGAACTTAGTTGAAAAGATTTCAGCTTCTTGCTGTTAAGTATAATGTTGGCTGTGGGTTTTTCATATACACCCTTTATTATGTGGAGGTACTTGCCCTCTATACCCATTTTGTTGAGAGTTTTTGTCATGAGTGGATGTTAAATTTTGTCAAATGCTTTTTCAGCATTTATGGAGATGATCATGTGGTTTTTGTCCTTCTTTTTGTTGATGTGGTGGATGATGTTGATGGATTATCGAATGCTGTACCATCCTTGCATCCCTGGGATGAATTCCACTTTATCAAGGTGTAAGACCCTCTTAATGTATTTTTGAATTTGGGTTGCTAATGTTTTGTTTAGTATTTTTGCATCTATGTTCATCAGGGATATTGGTCTGTAATTTTCTTTTTTTGTGGGGTCTTTCCTGATTTTGGTATTAGAGTGATGCTGGCCTCATAGAATGAATTTGGAAGTATTCCCTCCTTTTCTACTTTTTGGAAAACTTTAAGGAGAGTGGGTATTATGTCTTCTCTAAATGTCTGATAAAATTCAGCGGTGAATCCATCTGGCCAAGGGGTTTTGCTCTTGGGTAGATTTTAATTACTGATTCAATTTCATTGCTGGTAATTCGTCTGTTTAGATTTTCTGTTTCTTCCTTGGTCATTCTTGGAAGTTGCATTTTTCTAGAAAGTTGTCCATATCTTCTATATTATCCAGCTTGTTAGCATATAGATTTTCATAGTATTCTCTAATAATTCTTTGTATTTTTGTGGTGTCTGTCATGAGTTTTCCATTCTCATTTCTGATTCTGTTTATGTATGTAGATTCTCTTTTTGTCTTAGTAAGTCTGGATGGGGGTTTATCTATTTTGTTTATTTTCTTGAAGAACCAGCTCTTGATTTCATTGATTTTTTTCTATTGTTTTATTCTTCTCAATTTTATTTATTTCTTCTCTGATCTTTATTATGTCCCTCCTTCTGCTGACTTTGGGCCTCATTTGTTCTTTTTCCAGTTTCAATAATTGTGACTTTAGACTATTCATTTGGGATTGTTCTTCCTTCTTTAAATAGGCCTGGATTGCTATATACTTTCCTCCTAGAACTGCCTTCACTGCATCCCACAGAAGTTGGGGCTTTGTGCTGTTGTTGTCATTTGTCTCCATATATTGCTTGATCTCTGTTTTTATTTGGTCATTATCCATTGATTACTTAGAAACATGTTGTTAAGCCTCCATGTGTTTGTGAGCCTTTCTGTTTTCTTTATACAATTTATTTCTAGTTTTATACCTTTGTGATATGAGAAGTTGGTTGCTACAATTTCAATATTTTTGAATTTACTGAGGCTATTTTTGTGGCCTAGTATGTGGTCTATGATGGAAAATGTTCCATGTCCACTTGAGAAGAATGTATATCCTGATGCTTTTGATTGTAGAGTTCTGTAGATGTCTGTTAGGTCTATCTGTTCTAGTGTGTTGTTCAGTGCCTTTGTGTTCCTATTTATTTTCTGTCTGGTTGATCTGTTCTTTGGAGTGAGTGGTGTGTTGAAGTCTCCTAGAATGATTGTCTTGCATTCTATTTCCTCCTTTAATTCTTTTAGTATTGGTTTCACATATGTGAGCACTCCTGTGTTGGGTGCATAGATATTTATAATGGTTATATCTTCTTGTTGGACTGACCCCTTTATCATTATGTAATGTCCTTCTTTATCTCTTGTTACTTTCTTTGTTTTGAATTCTATTTTGTCTGATACAAGTACTGCAACACCTGCTTTTTTCTCCCTATTGTTTGCATGAAATATCTTTTTCCATCCCTTCACTTTCAGTCTGTGTATGTCTTTGGGTTTGAGGTGAGTCTCTTGTAAGCAGCATATAAATTGGTCTTGCTCTTTTTCCATTCTATTAGTGTGTGTCTTTTGATTGGTGCATTCAGTCACTTTACATTTAGGGTGATTATCGATAGATATATACTTATTGTCATTGCAGGCTTTGGATTCGTGGTTACCAAAGGTTCAAGGGTAGCTTCTTTACTACCTAACCATCTAACTTTATCTCACTTATTATTCTATTATAAACACAGTCTAATGACTTTATTTCTTTCCCTTTTTATTCTTCCTCCTCCACTCTTTATATGTTAGGTGTTTTATTCTGTACTCTTTTGTGTTTCTCTTGAATGCTTTTGTATATAGCTGATTTTGTTTTTTGCATTTAGTTAGTACTTGGTTGGTCTGCTTTCTTTGCTGTGATTTTATTTTCTCTGGTGACATCTGTTTAGCCTTAGGAGTACTTCCATCTAGAACAGTCCCTTTAAAATACGCTGTAGAGGTGGTTTGTGGGAGGCAAATTCTCTCAATTTTTCATATTTGGAAATTGTTTAATCCCTTCTTCTAATTTAAATGATATTCTTGCTGGATACAGTATTCTTGGTTCAAGGCCCTTCTGTTTCATTGCTTTAAATATATTATGCCATTCTCTTCTAGCCTGTAAGGTTTCTGTTGAGAAGTCTGATGATAGCCTGATGGGTTTTCCTTTGTAGATGATCTTTTTTCTCTCTCTGGCTGTCTTTAATACTCTGTCCTTGTGTTTGATTTTGCCATTTTAATTATTATATATCTTGGTGTTGTCCTCCTTGGTTCCCTTGTGTTGGGAGATCTGTGGACTTCCATGGTCTGAGAGATTATTTACTTCTCCAACTTGGGGAAGTTTTCAGCAATTATTTCTTCAAAGACACTTTCTATCTCTTTTTGTTTCTCTTCTTCTTCTGGTACCCCTGTTATGTTCCATTTGGATTGGTCACACAGTTCTGTAATATTCTTTCATTCCTAGGGATCCTTTTGTCTCTCTCTGCCTCAGTTTCTCTGTATTCCTGTTCTCTGTTTTCTATTCCATTAACAGTCTCTTGCACCTCATCCAGACTGCTCTTAAGTCCTTCCATTGATTGTTTCATTTCTGCTATCACTCTCCAACTTCATCCCTTAGTTCTTGCATATTTCTCTGCATCTCCATCAGCATGGTTATGACTTTTATTTTGAATTCTTTTTCAGGAGATTGGTTATATCTATCTCACCAGGCCCTGTCTCTCACATTGTTTGAGTGATTTTGGACTGGACCAGGTTTTTCTGCCTTTTCATGGCAATAGAAGTGATCACTGCTAAGTGGTGCATGTGTCAGCTGGGAGACCAAAGTCCCTTCCTGCTTGCTGGTCGCCTTGCCCTTCTCTGCTGCCTGTGTCTGTTACCAGCACACAGGGAGCAGTCTCTGGGTTAATTCCCTGAGCTGCTATGGGTGGGGTCACCCTCAGAATGGCCTAGGGCACTGCCAGGGGTTGAGGTGTATGGTGTGTGTTTGCCTGTGAGTACGGTGCTCCTT
>JAQQAC010013566.1:5688765-5727747 GCA_029783875.1 Phataginus tricuspis | reverse complement strand
TGGTTGCTGTAGGCAGGGCTGCTCCCTAGCTTGTCCACAGCAATGGTAGGTCAGCTGGTTTGCTTGCAGTGCTGGTGGGGAGGAATGAACAGGAGGTTGCTTATCACTTTGAGTGGCTTCAGAGCTGCATTGCCACCCAGGGGTTTAGGGTGTCTGAAGTTCCTTAAGACCAGCCTGCTGGGCTGAGTGTGCTGGGACGATTTTGTCCACCTGTTAAACCTTTGTCCCTTTAAGATTTTTAAAGCCCCGGCTTTTCTTTTGTTCCAGGGCAGCCGTCTGTTGAGACCCTCTTGCAGTCTCCATCTCAGATTTTTCTTTTCTGTTTCTCTAATATCCAGTACACCATTCAATGTGGTGTCTGCGCTCCCTGTGCAGATTACTAGGGCTGGTTATTTAGCAGTCCTGTGCTTCCACTCCCTCCCCACTCTGATTCTTTTCCTCCTGCCAGTGAGTTGGGGTGGGGGCAGTTCTCGGGTCCCACTGGGTCATGGCTTTGTATCTTACCCTTTTCATGAGATGCTGTGTTTTCACAGATGTAGATGTAGCCTGGCTGTTGTACTGTATCTTCTGTTCTCTCTTTTAGGAATAGTTATATTTGCTGTATTTTCAAAATATGTATGGTTTTGAGTGGAGATTTCCGCTGACCTACTCATGCCGCCATCTTGAGCGCTTCCTCTCACACTTTGTTTTACTGTGTTTTACTTTTCAGGAAAATTTTCAGAATCTTAATAGCACCATAATTCCAGAGTTTGGAATACCTAGAATATTTTTCTTTTGTCTTTTTACTTGAATGTTAGCTTTCTTGTGTAGAATACATTCAAATAATCATTTGAATAAGATTTTTTTCTTTACATCTTCATCTTTCACCACTCTGTTGCAGGATTTCTCAGCCTCAGCCCTATTGACATTTTTTGTCTGAATAACACTGTACTGAGAGGGGGACTGTCTGGTACATCGCGAGATGTTTGGTAGCATCCCAGACCACCACCCACTAAATGACAGTATCACCTATCCCCAGTTGTAACAGATAAAAGTATCCTAAGATTTTGCTAAGTGTTCCCACGAGGAAAATTGCCCCTGGTTAGAATCATTGTTATATTATTTCATGATATCTGATGTTGCTTAGAGGGACGCAGCACCAAGTTGCTTTCTTATATTTTCCTATTTACTGTGATATGCATACTTTTAATCTGTCTGGTGGTCTTTCTTTATTCTTAAATTCCAGTAAGTTTTGACAGTTTCTGTCTCAGATTTGGTGTGAAGTTTTCCTAATTTTTCCTCTTAGCAATACACATTTTTAACAGATTTACATCTCTTTTTGAGTTTTTTTGTTCTAGTAAATCTTTAAATGAGTTTTTTTTTCCTTTGAAATTTTTCATGTTCCTTTCCTCATGACATCAGTCATGTTTATGTTGGACTTTTGTTGTCTGAATCCCATGGTATAATTTTACTTGTATTCAAATTGGTCTGTTTGTCTGCTTTCGATGTGTTTTTAATTGACTTTCAAAGCATGTCCCTTGCTGAAATCTGAAGTCATTTTGAACTCTTGGCATTGTACTTTGATAACTTAAATGTCTAACTTAATAGGTATTGTTTTAGTTAAGTTAGTATTTCATCTTTTAGTATATATATATAAATGCTTTTTTTTTGGCAGGGGACAGCTTTCCTTAACATTGCACAGTTGGTTCTGGGGTGTTTTAAGTCTTTTATCTGCTTCTAGGTGGTTTTTGAAAGTTAAAATAGGTCAAAGAATAAAAATGAACATCTGCTTCAAATCTCTTCCCATCTACCTCCCTTGTGTGAAATACAATTCTCCTAGGATTTTTAAAAAATATTGAAAACTTGTGAATTGATTTAAGAGAAATAGTGGGAAATTTTTCAGTAGTACTGAAATCATAAATGTGATATTCATGAAAATAACCATGTGTGTATAACTCCCTCCTTGTTTACTTAGAAAAGTATTTTTTGTTATATAGATAATAAATTGTTAGACAAAGAGTTTACAACAATATAGCGAAGGATTACATTTTCCCTTGTTATATCAGCAAGAAAATTAGGGACAAAATTAATGACCAGGGACCTACATTTTTCTGACTCTGATGATCATGCTTTTTGACATTGTTTTATATTTTTAATTCATGACCTTAATGATGTCCATTAATAATCATGAATTTTAAACTAAGAATACTTTGATCTGTAACCACATGTGAATTTAGTGGATTCAGAAAAATAGAGAGAATGTATACTTAAAACTAATTCAATGAGTATTAAGATGTTGTATGAAATGGAATAAGTATTAATAATGTACCTATATCTTTTATATATTTGTTTATCTATATCTATCTCTGTCTCTAGCTCAAACTCAGGTGTCTATTCTATATCCTTGTTGAAATTTATATTTTTTCTTTATTCTTTGTACATGTGTGTTTTCTTTGGTAATTCTGCAGGGTGATTAACTTCTTCCCTAGTGTCCCACAAATCTCCCCCAGATAATCTTGATTTTTCTGAACAGCCAAATGTAAGATATTAAGAAAAATGTGTTTGATTCTGTTACAGTTTATCTATAAAGGCAGCCCCTAATAAGGTTCAAGGAAAAAGCTCTGTGAAGCACTTTTCTTACTTTCTTATTGTTTAAGACGCTAGACATTATTTAGTAGAGTAATGCTTATCATTTTAATGCAAACAATTTCATTTTTTTTAGCTTATTTATTTTTCAGGCATTAATAAGCCTTATAATTTGTAAATGAAATGCTGACCTATTCTTGAAAGAGACAATAAGGTATGAAATAAAAGTTGTTTTGGTTTTAGCACTAGCTGTCCTTGAATATGTTCAGAGGTTTCAGAAGTATTCAGTTATTATAGCATAATCCTCTATATTTTAGAAGTCTATATTTATTTTGGAAATTCATTATTTATTTTAGTAAAAGAGGTAATTTCCATTCCATGGTGAACAGTAATGATCTCTCCCCCCTTTATTTTACTTGTTTTCTTTCCCTTTATTCATCTTAATAACATTGTCATTGCTCTAAAATGAATACAATAAATAACAAAGAATACTTACTAAATATTTATCATGGATATACATAATATCCATTTTTTAATCAAAAGTAGTAAATGTGTAAATCTAGACAATTAAATTCATAAAAATATCTTTAGTTATTTCCCTTCCAGTTTAGAGAAGGAACAGCCATGAAAACAAAGAATAATTTTACATAAAAATTAATGAGACACAGATAATCCATCTTTCTTTATGCTGCAATGACAAAATTTGCCATGTGATATTGAACAGAACAATTTGTAGGGAGATGTGAGACCAATATTTTATTTTCAGTGTAGAATCTTTTTAAATTTAAAACAAGATTTTTATCTATAGTTCTCATTACACAGAACTGAAGATTTAAATCAAACTGAAAATTCATGACAATTTGACTGCTTTCAATGGAACTATTTGGTATGTTTGGAGGTAATTAAATGAAAATTACTCAGAAATATTCTAATTAGCTTAGGTTCTAAATTACTAAGAAAGAATGAAATAATCACTTGACAGAAGTCACTTTCATGACTCCTACTTTACAGATTATAAATGGAACAGGAGAAAGGTTAAAAGCATAGTCCTAGAGATTCAACTGCAAGATCATTAATATCTATATTTTATATACTGAAATAGTTAAAGAATGATTAAGTATATATACACTATGCCACAATCACAACATGATGTCTTGAAAAATACCGCTCAAATTTAGTGATTTGAATTAAGTAATTATTTTACATTCTGGAGCATATGCTGATTTAGCAAATTAAAAAGTTACCATACTTTATTGCTATTGTTACACCATCACGTGACTTTTATGTCTCAGTTTCTGCATCAGTCAAGATTGGCTAGTATATTAGTTTGTTAGGGCTGCCGTAACAAAATACCACAGACTTTGTGTATCAAACACAGACATTTATTTTCTCCCAGTTCCACAGGCTAGTCCAAGACCAAGGTGTCGGCAGGTCTGGCGTCCTCTGACCTTTTGTCCTTGCCTTGCTGATGGCCGCCTTTGTGCTGTGCCCTCACGTGGCATTTCCTTTGTGCATCCAATTTTCTCTTCTTAAAAGGACAACAGTTAGATTGGATTAAGGCCACATTTGGGGCCTCTTTTTAACTTAGTTTCCCCATTTAAATACTTTATATCCAAATATAACCACATTCTGAGGTATTAGCTGTTAGGACTTCAGTGTCTCAATTGTTGGGGGACACTATTCAGGCAATAACAGCTAGGTTATGGTGAGGTAGTAGAAAACACCCAGATCTTAGTGGCTTAAAACAGAGTGAGCAAAGGTTTTCTGTAAAGGGCCAGATAGTAGATACTTTAGGCTTCCTGAGCCAGAGTAGTTGCCCTGAGTAGTTGCTCTGCCGCAGCTTCTTAACTCAGGCTCTGTCACCCAAAGGCAGTCATGGGCATTATGTGACCTGATGGGTTTGACGTCATTTACAAAAGGAGGTGGAGAGCTAGATTTGACCCAGGGGCTGTAGTTGCTGACCCTGACTATCAACACCAGAGGTTTATTTTTCACTCACAATTCAGTTAAATCACAGGTCAGCTTAGAGGCCCTGCTTGATGTCATCCTGACTCAGAGACTCAGATTGCTGTGTCTTCTTCTCACAGTTATTCAGCCTAAGGAAATAACACAGACAAACTTAACATCAGGAGGGAAAGAGAGAGCACTTCTTTCATAGGCGTAGACTAGGCCCAAAGCAGAAATGTTTAGTAAACAACATGAATGACACCACAGTTACTACATGTCTAAAAGAGTTGTTGTTTTAGTAATAGATTATTACTAGATATTATAGAAATATTAAGAATTCCTTCTTGCTAGATGGAATGTGATTTTCACGAGGGTAGAGGAAATATTTTGTTCATTGCTGTATCCTAGGCATCTCAGAAAGTGTGTAACATTTAGTAGATGCTCAGTAAATATTTGTTAAAAGACTTAATAAATGAATGAATATTTCAATGGAGTGTAAAAAAAACCTTATGCCATTAAAGACTCAGTGCATTTAACTAACCACGTAAAATGTTAGCAGAGGAACTGGCTTCTGAACACAGAGGAATTGATTTTAATTTTTTATTCACTGGTTGGGAGGATTCTCAATATCTTGACTAAGAAATTACTAGTTTCCGGTTTTACCTTTGTAGATATTTATTTTCTTATTTTAGTTTTTGTTTTTTTACCATGTATGTTTTAAAGGGAGTTTAGATAGAGCCTTTTCAATGACTCCTGAAGACTACTTTTCAAACAGAAAACATCTGGATATTGTAAAGCACATTACATATATATCATTATATATATATATTATATAACTATATATACATATATATGTAACTATTAAGACTACTGAAACATTCATTTCATATTGGTCACTAAACTTAATGATAATCCATAAAGTTTTAAGAAAGTCTGAAAAGCAATTTAATATTTGCTTTTCTTCATTTAATCACACTATTTGCTTTTCCATTAATATTTAATTATATCATCTTATTTCCATCTTAATGTTGCTTACAGACATTGATATACACTACTTTTATTCCTTAAATCCCAAAACCTCTCTTTGACATAAGTACAATTCCAGAACTGCAGGGCCAATTTCCCCCTTTTGTCTTGTCAGCTCTTGACATATTAACATCTGTTTTCTGACAAACAAAATAAATTGTTTTTTTCTTCCTAGCTACTTCATTCAGCTTCTTGAGCTCCAATATCACTTAAACATTTCTGTGTCTATGAAGGGACCAGCATATACAATGAGTGTGCGAGTAATCTGGCAGCGGCCCCTTGCACTGGGCTGGTCACCACAGCCAAATTTTCTAATGCTGCCGTTTAGGAAGTAGTTCCTTCTTTATCCCCCATGGACACTGCACTTGAAAAATTGTAACCATGCATGTTGCCTGTATGCTTCAGTGTGAAACAGTTTTTCCCCAAAACCTTAGTCTACCTCAAGTTCTTTTTAAAGAAAAGAGAAGCTTGCTTTTTTAAAGAAATGCTGATGTTGCTAAAAGTAACTACAATTCAAAATCAACTGCTAATGAATATGATTGATTAGACTTTACAGTATACATACCTAACAAATGACAAACTGATGATTTAAACTATAGTGTCAGTAACAATATCTTATAGCAAAAATTATATTTTGAAAGAGGTGGATATAAAACTCTATATGCTTAAAAGAAGATGCAATTTTTATCACATTTGCTGTCTAGTTTGGGTCTCATCTTTTTGCAGACTGGTGTATAACTCTTCAGTCTGATTAAGTGGAATACAATAGCAAATTCCTGATGGTTACATGTGTCTCCTACCCACATTTCTCTAACCTATGAAAGATGCAAAGATGAATGAGATGGTATGTTACCTTTGCCCTCATAATTCTGCATCATATTTGCCTTCAAGAACCTTCACTTTCTTTTTCTAGCCTTAACATGTAGCTACAATTAAATTTGGAGCTTAACATAATTATAGGGATAGATTAAATTTAGATAATTTCTAAATGCTCATTAATTTTTTGTTCTTCTCTTTATTGAGTCATTTACAGTCATCAATAAGGTGAACCAAAGTAAGTTATAAATCCAGCTTTCTCTAGACCAAAGGTAGGCAAATATTTTCTTTAAAGGCCAAATAATACATAATTTAGACCCTTCAGGGCCTATGGTCTCAGTCACAACTACTTAGCTCTAACACAGTGTGAAAAATAGCATAGACAATATATAAACAAATGAGTATGGCTGGAAATAAAGTAATACTTTATTTATGAAAATTGGCCTATGGGCAATAGTTTGCTAACTCCTTGCTATAGGTAGACCTGTGTTGTTCAGTAAGGTAGCCTTCAGACACATGGATATTTACACTTAAGTTAATAGAATTAGATAACACTAAGTATTCAGTTCCTCAGTCATACTAGCCATATTTCAAGTGTTCATGACTCTCATGTGGCTAGTGAGTCCCATACTCGGCAGTGCATTAGAACATTTCCATCACCACTGAACTTGCTGTTGGACAGATTTGTGGCCTAGGCCAACTTAGTTGCAAATCACAGAGTGATTTCCTAAACTAATCCTGAACTAAATTCCTAAACTAATCCTGACATCAGCAGAAAATATTACCCACAGCCTTTGACCAGAGTTAGGGCCTTGAATTAAGTTGCTATCATTAACTCAGTATTAGGGAATAAATTCTGAATAAATCCATTGCCTTGGAAATGATCTTTTGAGACCTCACACTACGTGCCTGAATATTTATCTTAGTTGTTGAGCCAACAATCAGGTCTTAATGACAATGAAATCTCCCCAGTGTGCTTGGTCAGACATTATCTTCAGCTCCTCTAAGTCTTTTTTTAAAAAGACCAGACCATGCTATACCTCAACTACCATTAAAGATCCTGATTCACAATGATATTTACTTCAATCGGAATATTATTGCGTTCCTGTCTTTGACAGCTATGACCCATCCTCTGGATTGGACTCCTCTTGCACTGATTTTTGCCAAAGCCATGTTGGAGTAAGGAAACTTCTTTCTGGTTCTCAAAAACATGCCAGAATTTAGATATCCAAATGAATGCTGCCCATGCCAAAACAAGCAGCTCAGAAGCTTAGCATTTATTCATGTCATGCTGCCATTACTTTAAACATTTTGGAATCAGTCTGTGAGAATTGTCTTCATGGCTTAAAGAACTTGGAATTTAAAAATATTTATTTAGCATTTGCCATGTACATTATACTAAGATATTGCACTGGACGTTGAGAAAGAAGTTTCTATCCTTAATGAGCTTGAAGAATAGGGTTAATACACACATACTGTCTGCAATAGGGACAGTAAATATCAGCAATAGTAAAAACGTAACTCAAAGTTATCTGTTGAATATGAAGGTGACAAACTCTAACATATACTTTAGTGTTAATACATGAAATATGACTACAATGTTGGTCTTCTCTGAAAATAGTTCCCAAATTATTCAGTAGTGTTATAGATGCACCACTGACATACAGGTATAGGCATGCCATGTAACCATCTTGAAAGGCAGGTCTAATTTACATGTTTAACATTTACTTATTTGTATTAATATGTTTCATTGTTTTATAATTTCAAATATATGAGTACTGGCTCTAATATACAAAACAAAAATATTATCACCATGTTACTCTAAACATTTATGTATCAGTCACCTGGCACTATTGCTTTTAAAATTATCTTCAGTAACTCATAAACTAGATTAAAAGGTAAAGACAGTACATGTGAAGGCAGTCCCCCCGACACACACATGTACACACACACACCCCCACACACACATGCACAACCAACATGTGTTCAGAGAGAGAAATATAAAGAAACCAAAGGAATGAACAACTTTCAGTGTTTTCCAAAGTGCTCATTTATTTGTTTTGTTCCAGATATATTAAAATTAACTATTTAAAAATTTCTATTTCTGGCCTTCCATGCATGGGGTTAAGCAGAATTTGTTCATGTCCTCTAAATGAACCTGTCTTATGAAATAGTATTTCTAAAAAAATAATTTAATCTCAACTCCAAAATAAAAACATGATAAATGAGAAAGGTATGTGCTGAGATATGAAGAACAATGTCATGGTTTAGAAAGAAAGCAGTATGTGCACAACTCAATGCCAAAAACAAATAACCCAATTAAAAAATGGGCAGAGGACCTGAACAGACGTTTTTCCAAAAAAAGACATGCAAATGGCCAATAGGAACATGAAAAGATGCTCCACATCATTAATCATCAGGGAAATGCAAATCAAAACCACAATGAGATATCACCTCACACCAGTAAGAATGGCCACTATCCAAAAGACATTTCTAAAAGAAATAAGTATTGGTGAAAATGTGGAGAAAAGGGCCCCCTACTACATTGTTAATGGGACTGTAAATTGGTGCAGTCACTATGGAATGCAGTATGGAGGTTCCTCAAAAAACTAAAACTGAAAACCATGTCCAGTATTCTACTTCTATGAATTTACCTAAAGAAAACAAAATCTCTGATTTGAAAATATATATACACTCCCACTTATTGCTGTATTATTTACAATAGCCAAGATATGGAAGCAATCGAAGTGTCCATCAGTGGATAAATGGATAAAGAAGAGGTGGTACATATACACCACAGAATATTACTCAGCCATTAAAAAGAAAGAAATCTTGCCATTTGTAACAATTTGGATGGACCTAGAGGGTATTATGCTAAGTGAAATAAGCCAGGTAGGGAAAGACAAATACAATATGATTTCACTTATAAGTGGCATCTAATAACAAAACAAACAAACAAAACAGCAATAGGCTCATAGACATTGAGGAGTGACTGGTGGTTACCATGGGGTAGGGGTTGGGATAAGTGAGTGAAATATGTAAAGGGGACAAAGAAGCACAAAATTTCAGTCATAATATAAATTAGTCATGGGGATGAAAGTATAGAATAGTAAATATAGTCAGTGATTCTGTAACATCTTTCTGTGTTGACAGATGGTGGCTGTACTAGTTGGGGTGAGCATTTAATAATGTACATAACTGCCAAATCACTATGCAGCATACTTGAAGCCAGTATAGTGGTTTATATCAACTATACTTCAATAAAAAAATAAAATGAAATAAAACAAAATATTTTGTGTAGAGCATGTTTAAGACAGTAAGGAAAATGAGCTTTTATGTAGAGGAAAATCTAAAAATCTTATAAGTGTTTTGCCTTTTTTGCCATGTCACCTTCACACAAATACACATACTAAATAGACAATTTTTGACTCAAGTACTTTAGTTTTCTTTTTTTCCCAAAATATATTTGCTGAAGTATAGTTGATTTACAGTATTACCTTGGCTTCAGTTGTACAACCTGGTGACTTGATGGTGGTGTGCATCGCTGGATGCACACCAGGACACATGTGGTTGCCATTTCTTGACACACAATGTGACTGCAATATTACTGGCTGTTTTTCCTATTCTAATACTTTATTTTTCATTTTGAACTCTTGACAGCCTCTAGAATTTGCTTTGCATCATTCATGAAGTAGGTTAACTCAGTTTTGAATTTCACAATGATTTACGTTAAACATTAGTTGAATGATTATTTCTCTACCAATCTTCAATATCACCTTTATGATCCATGAAACATTTATATATACACACTAGTCATTTTTCGATCTTTGATTCTGTCCTATTGACATACCTTTATATTCTGTAACTTCTTGAAAGTCATAGTCTCCCCTAAATTATATTCATAAATTCCATGAATTTTTCATACTTCCAGAAAATCTCTAATTTATTTTTTCAAATCTTTTAAAAAAATCTCCTTGCAATGTTTCATTTAAGTTGTATTATTTTGCTAGCACTATTTGGAAAACATTGTCATCTATGAAATATTACTTTTTGAAATGCTTTATGATCTTTAGTAGAGTGTACGGTTTTGTCCACAAAGCTGGTCAATTTTTTTAAGTTTATTGTTATATTATATATAGTTTTGCCATAATAACATTATGTTATTGATGTTATATTAAAAATCTATTGACAGAGTTATACTACTTAGTAATTGGTAAAAAGAAAAAGAAAAAATGATGCAATGTCCTACTTGAACACCCATATATTTGTTTTGTTTTTGTTTTGATTATATAACTATGTTAACATTGTCCTTTATAAAAGAAAACATTCGAAACATAACTAGCTATTAAAGGTGTAGTATTTCTAAACATTCTTCTTGTTTTGCAAGAAAAAGGGAAAACTTGGAATAAAAATATGGCAAAGGGTATGAATAATTATATTAGAGAAAATTCAAATGGTTAATATAAAAATGTAATATAGAGGGTTAAACTACTCATCATTAAGAAAGTAAAGATGAAAACAGGAGGCCACCATTTTTGTTGTTCATCAGATGTTTGATAACAGTCATTGCTGGCAAGTGGGTGGTAAAATCACTCTTACACAGCTACTGCCCAACTAAACTTGTGATTGCTTCAAACTGGGAATGGGATAGGCGAAGAATCATCTTTATCTTTAGAATGCCCATTCTATATTCTTCTCCTCCCAAGCAACCAGACTGGTAATAGCAGCAATGTGAGTGGTAAACGGTCCCAACTTGACTTTCTAGTGATGTGGTACTTTTCAGGAAACTCACTGATTGCCTTTTGAATGCTACATAAGACTAATTTATTTTATTACAATTCCAGTACAATTTTAGTGGTTCTGTCTGCTTGTGCAGACTCTAAGATCTCTAGGCAATTGTCCCTACTTTCAAAAGAAAGTAATCTAGTAAGATTTACTTCAATTAAAAAAGTATATTTGTTCGGATCCACCTAAATATTCAAAAGCTAGAAATGGAAAGCTGTGGGATAATTTGCTTTTTTTTCATTACCTCTTTACTTACTTGAATTATTATAATATTCATGAATAAGCTATTAAAATAAAACTGAATAAACAATGACCAACAAAAGTGATTAATTTAAATTCTATTAATCATAATTTAAATAGACACCTTCCCTAATTAAGATTGGACATAATGTAGTCTAGGAATTGGTTCATTTTCTGTTATTATTACAACTAGATAAAGGCAACTTTAAAGTTATGATCAGTATAGGATGTGGATAATATTTTGATATTAATGAATGACAATGATTCAATTGTGAGATTTTATTACTAGGACTTTTAATTAGTAGTAAAGAGACATTTCTTCCACTCTTTCCTCTTTTTTTTTCCAGAAAATAAACTTTAGAGATTATTAAAAAAATTAATAGAGCCTTAGTTTCTCATATGCAATGTTTCAGATAATTGCCCACTCACTCTCCAAAAATCTCCCCTTTTCAATTTTCTTTAAATTCTTTTGAATAAATAAGAAATAAAACCTCATAGGTATAGTCATTGCTCACAGCCCTGCTTGCTAATAGCAGCGTGTTAAATCTGCTCAATAACTGGTTGTAGCTAAAAACCCAAACTCATGAACCTAAGTTTCTGAATCAGAATTCCTATAAAGGGTCATGTAAAATTCAGATGAAACATAAAAAATGTGCAAAATACAATAAGATCTTCTTAGTTATTTTATTGGAGGGAGTTGCTGGTAAGAGGGGAAAAAAGGAAAAGAGAAAACATATGTAGCAGGCACTTACATTTGCTAATTTGAAATATAAGCTGATTTCTGCTATTTTTGCTGAGGGATATTGCTAATTTTAAGTAAAAGTATTTTTTAAGGGGGCAACATACTGTTAACTTCCTAAACTTTATTAAATAGGTTAATTTCAGAGTGATCCAGTTGACACACTATTTTTTTAAATACATATATAATTTCTCATAATATTAACCTTCATCTTTGTCAAACAAACAAGGACATAAGACAATTCAAGACACATACCAAGCCTGAAACAGGATTGACAGTGTTTCTTGGGGAAAAAAGGGGGAAAGAAGCAGCAGCTGTTGCATGGTTACCCCATTATCCACCATATCTTGGGGTGGTGCACAGAGACCTAAATTGTCCACACATAACACTTCAGGAGATGAACTCAAGTCTTTTTGCTAAAGGTCTGTTGGCTTCATGACTGGGAAAGCCCTGGCTTTTACCTTGGCATGGTCAGGAACTGAGGCCCAAGCCTGCTGGTTACAAGATCGCCCCAACACTTAACTGTGGCTCATCTTGGAATTTTACAACAGGACACTCCTCTCCACAAGGCTACCTTGCTGGGATCATTCTTGGAAAAGTGAAAAGTCATGTGCTAATAAGAACTTATTAGTTATTAGCAAACTCTAAAAATAGTTTGAAACTGATTTCAACAGTATGGAGGTCTGCCACCAACAGAGCTCTAAGAGAAATTGCCAATGAGTAAAATATATTCTTGACTCTTTGTTCTCTTCCTCACCACATTCTATCCCCAGATCTCTTCCTAGACTTCATGGGTATCCAGTGCCTCATATAGATATTCCTGTCTCTAACGTGTTCCACAATGCAGTGACATCCATCTAAAACCCATTTCTATCCTTAAATGAGTCCTACTCCTTCTGTTTAGTTCTTTTAAGAAATAAGTATATGGCAGGAACTCTGCTAGACTCCAGGGTAACAGATAAAAAGAACATGGGTTCTTCCTTCAAAGAGCTTAAGTTCTGGGGAGAAACCTACATAGTTACAAAATACCAGTTTTAGACTATCTGACCAGGAGATTGGAATAATTCACATTAAAGTATAAATCAGTCTAGTGCATCAGTTATCTAATGAATTTATAGGCTGAGAAAGTCTGTTAATTTAAATTAATTTTTTGTTGGATAAAAATTAGATGTTAAAATCTTAGAGTGGATTTTTAAATGGTGCAATGTAACTCAGTCACTTTTTCAAAAAGTCATTTCCTGATCATACTAATTATAAACCTTGAAGACCAATTGATCATGTACCCATGCATCCAAAAAAAAATAATATGGGCAAGAAGCAAAGTGTCTTGATTTAAAGGCCAGGAATTTAAACACATTAAAATACTCGGGCCTTGGGCAGCCTTGTTGCACTGATTGCTGATGGTATAATTAAGTGTGAAATATGTAGACAGGTGAAGATATGTGGTTTCTTCCTCACAGGAAATTCTTAAATAAATTCTCATACAGACATTGTCTAAATAAGCTTGTCCTTGATTCAAACCAGAAAAGGGTTATGCAAATAATTATATTGATCTTTAGGACTCCCATTCTGCATTCTTCTCTCCATCTAAGATCCAATTTGTAGCATGAACTATGAGTAAAGGATCCTCACTCAATTTCTATTACATGGTATTATTCTTAAGGAAACTTGATGCTTAGTTTGGTGATTCTGAACAGTCCCACTTAAATTCCAGTGACATTAGTGCTTCTATCAGCTCAGGCAGGATTAGAAACCCAGGAAGTACCATTCACCCCTTCCCAATACTCTGGGAGTCTCTGGGGACTCACAAAGGGGTCAGCCAAGACATTGCCTTGTCTGCTGGGCTTCCCATCCCTTCTACAAACCATTTTGCTTGCATTATGGCTTTTTAGGTGCACCTTTGGGCATGCCAAAGACACACTAGAGGAGCTCCCGTGATGTCAGCATGGTGCTATTTTCCACGTGAAAGTGGGGAAAGTGCTTGGCAACCTCCAACCTGGACACAGTTTATCACAGAGACCAAACATGAACATGTTTTGAAAGGACAAGAGGCTATTTGTCAGGGGCCAATGAAACAAGACTATGATTACAAATGTAATTTAAATAGAAATCATAATGCTCCTAGAATCATGGACCTTCTGCCAACCTTGAGAAGTTAGGCTAGTACTACAAACTTAATGCCTTATCCATCAAGATGAGTTTCAGCCTTTCCGAATCAGAAAGATTTCTTTGACTTTCATGTTGCATTTTCAAGGTGTGTATTTTTTAAAGTAATAATGAAAACTTAACTGAATCTCACAAAACTAAATGATTTGTGCAAGGATACATAGCCAGTGTGTGCAAAAGTTTGCTTAAATCCAAGAACTTCATTTGGAGTTCTATGTTCATACCGTATAGTGTAATTGAAATATTTATTAGCTCTTGTGAACTGAGAGTTCATTATGGTAATCACAGTTATTATTAAATTATAGTAGGCACAATTTATCTATGGTTCAAAAATTTATGATTCACGAATCATTAATCTGATTGTTCTTACTTTTACCTAAAATTATTAGGAGAAATATTTAGTTCTATACTTTTTAATAATTAACTTGATGTAAAAGCATGTTCTACAACTACTACCTACAATGTTTCCTTTGGAAAGGGACTTATTTTAGAAAACTGAACACAACACGACCTATACCAGTGTATACAGCATAATGAATGATTATCTAATATGCTTAATAGTGACTTATAAAGATTCTTTTTTGTAGAACAGAAATGATGACTAATTTATTAATTTCTGTTACTATAGATAAGCCACTTCATTTTATTCATTTTTTAAAATTAACTTAATTGTTTTAGTTTCCTTTAAAAAAACAACACACTCTATATGGAGGTTATAATGAACTTACTAATGGAATATCGACTACTATTTGAATTCATCTTCTGATGGCAAGGTGTTGATTACTATTCATTGACTAATTCTCAGACTGCCCCACATCAACCTATAATTACTTCTATGATGATCTCATAAAACTTTCATTTTCAATTATCTGTAGTAGTATCAAGAGAAAGTATGACTCTTTTTTAAAAAAAAATAGAAAATGGCAATG
The DNA here is from genome assembly GCA_029783875.1 of Phataginus tricuspis. Classification (NCBI taxonomy): domain Eukaryota; kingdom Metazoa; phylum Chordata; class Mammalia; order Pholidota; family Manidae; genus Phataginus; species Phataginus tricuspis. Next base: position 5,712,534 of record JAQQAC010013566.1, on the reverse strand, counting down.
TGCAAAGACATATTTAACATCTGTAAGGGATGCTATTAACTTCAGGGCTGTTCAATAATTTCCACTGTTAGAATATATTCCCTGGGAATCACAGAATGAAGAGTCTGTGAGTAGGAAATGTTAGAACATCCAATAGAATAAATTATCTCCTATGTCATAATGATTTCATCTAAATAATTACCTAACAAAAAATTTCTTCTAAAACTGAGGAACTTGACTTTATCAGGCTACATTGTCCCTCCAGATTCAGGGATCTTTTGATTCCCGTGGTGATGATATGTCAGAGTGCTTTGCCACAAACACAACTATCTTGCTGTGTGCCTAGGTTGGAGCTGCTGCAAAACAACTTGTTTGCTGTAGGTATCAGAGGCTTCACCTTCCTCTGGAGTCTTTGTTTACATTTCCCTTTTGTACTTTTTTAAGTGCTTCCCCTCAGAGATGGTTTGTCTTGCAAGCCCTTCAGCTTTAATTCACTGTCATACTGGATCCCTGTTGACCAGATTAGGGTGTGGAGAATACAGAATGTTCTATAGTCTTCCAATTCTCAGTGCTGTAGTGCTCTTGGAGCTTGTTATGATTTTGATAAGTATTTTTCCAGTAGTACAGTCCCATCTCCATTTCTCCCTACTCTCTTCCCTGGCTCCAGTGTTCCCAATGTATTTCCTTGATATCCTGAGACTATCTAGACCAAGCGCCCCTTTGTCTTATCTGAGACAGGAAGTTAAGAAGGGGCTGGAGGGGGAGGAATGCCCTTCTCTCAATTGGGATAGAGCTCTGACAGTGTCTTTTCCCTTGAAAAGTAGCCCTTTCTTATGGAGAAGTCTTTGAACAAACTTCATAATAAATACTCTTTCCGCCCCCTTGCCAGAGACATAAGAAGATCTTTGTCAGGTCTTCACTGTGACAACCTGGTGCAGTTCCTAGACTAAAGCCCACAAAGTGTTGGGGCCTCAGGAATTTCTCACTTTAAGTATTACTTCAGGCAATACTTAAAAATTATCATTTACCCCCTTCATCAGGTCCCCCCCACCAACCCTATTACAGTCACTGTCCATCAGTGTAGTGAGATGGGAATCACTATTTGTCTTCTCTGAGCTGTACAGCCCTCCCCGTGCCCCCCCCACCCTATGTCTGCTAATCGTAATGCCCCTTTTACCTGATGAAGGGGGTAGTTTAATCATCACAATATTGCTCATGTAATTGTAGGTTAATCAAACTAAAATAAAATAAATTGTAAAAAAAATAAAATAAAAAAAAGCCAAAATTTATCTAACAGAAAAAAAAAAATTATCATTTAGGTGCTCCTACCAGGTTGTACCCTTAAGTGGCTTCCGCTCCAGGTAAGCAGATTTTGGCTGTGCCTGGGTGAAACTATTTTTCCAAATTGGAGGTGGTGTTTTCCTTTGTGATTTCAGTTAATGGGTCCAGCAAAATAATTGATTTCCAGTTTGTTCATTTATATTCTATAGGTCAGAAGTTTGGTAAGGGCCTTACCAGGCTAAAAACAACTTCTGGGAAGAATTCTTCCCCTCCAGATTCCGAATTTTACCTTGGTTGTATGGCTGAGATTACTGCTTCTTTGTTGATTGCCAGCTGAGGGCACTCCCAGCTCCATAGGCTGCCCGCATTCCTTGGCTCATGACCCCTTTCTTCCATCTTTAAAGCCAGTCATGATAGATTGGATCTCTCTCTTGATTTAACTATCTCCTCTTTTTTATGCCATTGCAATTCTCTTAGTCACTTCTCTGCCTTCCTCTTCTATTTTTAAGGGCCTATTGATTACATGAGGACAGCCTAGATAATCCAGAATAATATCTCATTGTAAGATTTGTAACCTTAGTCACACGAGCAAAGTTCCTTTTCTCATATAAAGTAACATAGTCACAAGTTCTGGGATTAGAGAATGGACATTTTTGTAGGCTGTTATGCTCACCATAGTATTCCTTTTCCTCTCTTTTTCCACATTGCATTCCAGTTTTCAGGGCAAGTCTATCTGATTTGTCCTTTTCAGGGCACAGTTGTCTCCAGATTTTCACACTTTTCACATGGTAGTTTCCTCCTAAGTGGATATTCAGGCCATTTAAAGCTCCAGGCCATTTACAGACCATATCAGCAAGAAGTACAGAATGACCTATTTTTTAACATAATATATTGCTCAAGGCACCCACAAAACCTATCCAGATTTAAGACAATGAAGACCAAAAAACCTATAATTCTTTTGTTGGGGGGGGGATTGAGATTTTAGACAAGCATGTGGGATGGAAATATATGATAAGCAACAGTTGTCATTTTCTATTGCTGTATAAAAATCTATGCCAAAATTTGTGAGCTCCAGTCTCATGATTTTATAGGGAAAGTTCCTTCTTGGGGTCTTTTAGGCAGTCATAAATGGTATGTGGGACTTCAGTATCTGAATTCTCAATCAGTTTAGACATCCAAGATAGTACATTCACTTGGCTGGCAGTTTGATGCTCAGAGGTCACCTTAGTCTTCTGTGCACTTACACTTGGCCCCTCCATGTGGCCTGGATTTCCCAGGACATGCCAGCTGGACCCTGAGAAGGAGCATCCTGAGAGCATGTGCTCCAAGAGACCTGGGGGAAACCTGTAAGGCTTTTATGGCTTTGCTTAGATGTCCATAAGGCCATTTCATCTGTATTTTATTGGTTAAGTAAGTCAATTAGGTCAGACTAGATTTAAGAGGAGAATTAGGCCTCTTGATGTGAGATAGGAGTTTTGTTGTGGCTGTCTTTGGAAAATATAATCTACCATATAGGCTTTGCTCATTTTTCTGTTTGATTATTGGATTTTCCTATTTGATTTGTAGGAGCTCGTTCTGTGTTGTTTTCATTATCTATTGCTTCTTAAACCATCTTGAAAACTCAATGACAAAACAATAATTTATTATTTTCTTGTGTGGTTCTGAACCATCAAATGATAGGCTCATTGGGGTGGCCTTGGTGCCTCTTATGTGATGGCTGTCAGATAGCTGGGACTAGAGTCACCAAATGTTTTTCTTATTCACATAGGCAGCTATGGGCTAGTTAAGCCTCTCTCTCTGTCTCTGCAGTGTTGCAGGGTGGCCAGCTTTGCTTCCTCTCAGCTTACTTGGCTTCAGAGCTCCCGTTGTTCAAGGCAGAAACTGTGATTCTTTTTAAAGGAAAGGACTGGGACAGACGTAACATCACTTCTGCTCAACTCTAGGATCAGACCAGTCACTGGCAAGTCCAGGATCACGGGGAGGAGCAAGAGACTGTACCTCTGGGAGGCCGGAGAGTTAATGAATTTACAGCCATATTTATTCTGCTATTTACATCAAAGAAATTAGTTCTTTCCATTATGTGATTGCAAGTGACTTTTCCCAGTTTGTTTTTATCATGGTGTTTTTATACTCAATAAATTAAAAAAATTGTTTCAATTCTAATTTGTATCTCCATAGTTCTTGGTTTTGATTTAGAAATGCCTTTTTGAAAATTACTTTTTAAAATTCTCATGCTTTCTTCTAACACTATTCTTTTTGTGCATGTGCTCAAATCTTTGAAATACCTGTACTTTGTGTTTAAAGTTCATCTTATGAATCAACATTTCTTTTTCTTTTTTTGCTGGTTACTTTGTGTTTCTAGTACCATTATTCTCTGGTTTATATTCACCCCACTCATTTTTTACCCTTTTTTTCTCTTTTCATCTGTCCTTTTGGTCTGTTTATTCAAATAAAAATCTTTTGGAGGGGATATGCCTCCTCACCACAGTTCTTCATCAGATTCTTAATCCTTCATTCTTAGGAGTCCTTTTTTTTTCTTTCTTTTAGGATATCAGAATTAACTTGTCTAGTTCAAAAATAATCCTGTTGCTTTTTTTAACAGAGAAAATGTTTATATTTTTATGATGTTGACTGTCCCTATCCAAAAAGACAGTATGACCTCCAGTTGTTTTCCTGGTCTGTGACTGTTTTGACCAAAGAATGAGGTGGAAGTGATGCTGCTTTCTTCTTTATTAGTCATTACATTTTGTTTCAGTAGATATACTACATGTCTTGTTTAAAGTATTCCTCAATATTCTTTTCATTATAGTAATTATACATGCAAGTATCTTTCTACTCAAATCACCTGATTTCTTGTCATGTATATGCATACATTTCTCCATTCATATTTCTGATTTTGCTACTCATTTTCACATTTTTTCAGTTTATTCTACTCTTCTAAGTAAAAAAAAAATCACCCAAAATGATAATTTTAATTCTAAAAGATTTTATAACATTTATTGTCACATTTATGAAATTATTTTAAGTATATTTATCTACTGGAGTAGAAGACCATATCATCTTTCAGTAGAATGGTTTGATGTACACATATAATTAAATATCACATACTATTCATAGCACGAATTTACAACTGGAGTTCCAGGAATTTTCTATTTGGAAACAAATTGATCTGGTTCAACTTATTTTACAGGTGAGGGACTAGAGGTTCAGAGAAATTAAATGAATCTATAGAAATCTCCACCCAATTAGGACCCAAAATTAGGGTGGCCAACTTCTCCAGGTCAAAGTAGAACTGACACAGGATATTTATACCCACTATCCCGGCCCCTGCTGCACTTCATATCAGGTGAAAATTTAACTGCTTGCTTGCCCTCGCTTCATGCTTTCTCTGTGTTGTTCTCTGAATTTAAGGCCTGTCTCACACGTCTACAATCAGTTTCTATGCATCATTTTCAAAACTGCCATAATTTTTAAATCACCCTCCCGTGCTCCTCATTCGCCATAAAATACAACACTGCCCTCCAAAACCAAGCACTGCTCTGTGCCTGTTTCATGGCTCATATCATTTTGTAACTCACATTCACTTGTGTGTATGTATTATATCCCTTTCTGGGCCATATGTTATTTGTTGTACTCAGCCTTGTCATCCTTCAAATATTTAGCACAGAGCAGTGAACAAAATAGAAAATGGAAAATATTTCTTGAGTTGACTAATAGATTCATATTTATTGAGCCATTATGTGTACATGTATAATCTGCATTAGAATTTATGTGCAAGAACAGAGCTTTATACACACATCTATATACATCTACATATATAGATACAAATCTCTAATGTTGGCAATTTTCCACATATTTGAATCATCAATGGAGATGTTCTTATATAATTTCTCTGATGAGAAAGGTATATTCAGTGTTTTGAAGGTCAGTAAATTCTGACTCTAGCTTGTGAAATGGTTATTAACATGATGTAGATGGATGTTGCTTTCATAGGTTTGTTACTGTAAAGAGAAGCATTACATATTTCAATATCTGTAATTGATAATTGGACATTGTAAAAGTTTATAAGATGAAGCAAAATGTTAAAAAATGGATTTTAAATTTATAAATATAGTTTCAGCAGAGAAGCACTAAATAGGTAACATATCACTTATCAAAGAATCTTAGAAATAATATGGCCATATTTTTTCAAGGCTTCTGTCATTGCTTAAAATGGAAAGTATCACATTGGAAAAGAAAGCACACTTTGTCAAACACAGAATTCTATAATTAAATGATAAATGTGATGAGAACACATTAAGTGCAGGAGAATTTGAGAAGTGGTGGCATTCATGATGAGTGAAGTCTGTTTTATCACAAAGGAATAGATTGGAAAAACCTGAGTACATTACCTAGTCAGGTAGGCAATAAATAAGAACTTATACAAAATATCTTTTCTTTCAAGAAAGGTGGGTTTTTACTTGACTTGCTTAAGTTAATTTTCCTTACAGAGTATGCCATCTGTTATTCTGACATGTTATATGGTGAAAGGGCATTCTGAAAGCTGATACATGCCCCAATAAGCACTCTCTCCAGTATTCACAAAGTAAAAATTTAGAATGCATCACCTATACTAATAAAAATGCCTTTCTTGAAAGTCAATCATTTGAAAAGTAGCCTCCAGTGAGACTTTTTTGATAGAAGAGTAACTGAAAAGTATTTTATTCTATGTATTCAGATACTTTTTTTCAGAGATATGTTTCATATTTTCTACTTGACAGTCAGAGTTCTGAGGCTAACTAAGCTTGCTTGCTTTTGAATAATATTTTTTTGTGTTATATTTTTAAACATAAGCATTCTGTAATGACTTTTAAGTGAGTTTCTGTTTGTCTAAACCTGGAGGATTTATCTGTTCAAGCAGACCATATGAATAATCTGAGACTGGGAAGCCAAGCAGGAACATACACATGTACTCACCAAAAATCGGGTAGCAGAAGGTTCATCACAACTCACAGCTGTATTTGTATTAGTCTCAAACTGGAAACTACCCAAATACCTGTCAAGATGGGACTGGGTTAATATATTGTAGCATATTCACACAATGGGATGTTATACTGCTACGAGAATGAACAAACTTCACTGTACTTAGCATGTGACTGAATCATACAAACATAAATGCTGAGTGAAAGGAACCAAAGGAGAAGACTGCATGTTGTAATGCTCAATTAAATAGAGTATAAAACAGGTGAAAACTAAGCTATACTGCTAGAAGTCAAGACTGTGGTTACCTTGAGGAGGTAGTGCCTGCAGGCGCCTTAGGGGGACTGCTGAGCACTGGTAATGTTATCACGGTTGGCATGGTGCTTATCACAGGCTCAGAAAATCAGTACAGGTATGGGCTTGTGTGTTCTATTCTGTCTGTATATTTTAGTTCAGTAAAAGTTTTTAAAGCGCTGCCAATCAACTGAAAAATCAGATTTCTGCATTTACTGGAAATAGTATAATTCACTTGTCACAACACTTAGGAAGTGAATATGCCTTTGTCAACAATGGAAATAGGGGAGCACATATTCTTGTATAACTCTAGAACAAATAGAATAATACCAACATTTTTTAATGATATTTTCCAATGTACAGAGGGCTTTCAGATACCTCATTTGATTGTCTCCTCATTACTGAACCCTGTTAGACTACACAGAGACTATTCCCGTTGTGAGGAACAAAAAGAATTTTATTCTGGGAAGTTGTGGCTTTTTCCTAAAAGTAATGTTTGCTTATACAGCTGCCATCACCGCTGTATAACTCAATATCATACAAAAATCTTTAACAGAAAAAAATCTGAAAAAATTTGCACACAGTTAGCTGAGGTTTTGATGTTCAAATTTGTATGAGCTCTCAAAGGTTTCCTCTGATAATTGTGGCAATATTTTAAGGTCCTTAGGCTGAGACTAGAGTTATTTTGCATTATTTCTGAGTTTTCTAGGCCTTGAATGAATGAACAGAAATATTTGGAGAAATTGTCTTTACATTTATTTACATGTGCTGATAAGCATTAAGTCTAGTTAGGATTTCATAAGTATTCTGAAGATATTCTTATCTAATTAAACTTTAAAAAGCAGCCTATCCTGTTGATATAGAAATGAATCACGTAGTTCTCACTATGAAACACAAGCTTGAATTTATGTGACTTATGCCTTGATTCTGTTACACATTTTGTCTTCCCCTGCAATTGAAAGGAAAGCATCTACGGCTATAATCACTGAGGTAAAAAGGCCTGGCTTAACCTACATGCCTGGAATTATGGTTCCAGCTTTATTTCACCTCAGCTGCTGATTCCATTAGACATATCATTCCTCCCATAAGTCTGAGAATCACAAATACCTCTTGTCCTTTTCTTGTGTTTTCCATATGCAAAAACCTCGTTTCGTTTTCATTATTAATGTAATGCACGAAAAAATACTGCTTATCTCTACTACTTATTAAATATCAGATATTATTTATTATTATTGTTATCCATAGCAGTGGAAATGGATAAGATAGAGAAAATACTAGGTGCTTAAATGTTTGGTGAATGAGTCATTATAGATTGTTGTAAAATACTCTCTAGCTTTATCTGTAAGGAACAGAAAATATGGCTGGTTGATGAAGTGTATTCTAAACAATTTTATAATGATTTATTCCACATAAAAAAGGATTGTACTCATTGCCCAATTTTAGGAACATTTCATATGGCTCTTCCAAAAACCAAACTTTTTATTTGACAATAGTTTTAAATTTACCAAAAAGCTGCAAAGATACCACATAAAACCCACAACTAGTTTCCCAACTGGTAACATGTTACGTTAACTCTGGCATATTCGTCATGATCAGTGAATGAATACTGATAAGTTAGTACGAACTAAAACCCGTACTTTATTTAGATTTCATTAGTTTTTCCCTCAGTGATATCTTTTCTATACCAGGATCCCACCCACGGTACCATATTGTACTTACACATTATCTTAAAGTTTTTCTTGTTTCATACAGTTTCTTAGACATTTCTTTCTCTTAACGACTTTGATAGTTTTGAGTAGTGATCAAGTATTTTGTAGAGTATCCCTCAAGTAATGTTTGTCTGGTGTTTTTTTCTTGGTTAGGCTGAGGATATGGGTTTTTAGGAAGAAGATCACAAAGTGCCATTTTCATCACATCATCTCAACGTGAATGATCACCACTGGTGTTGCCGTGCTCACCTGGCTAAGGTAATGTTTGCTAGTTTTCCCAACTGTACAGTCACTCTCCCCCTTTCCCTGCAATAGTTGGAGGCAAGTCACTTGGTGCAGCCCACATTTAAAGAGTGGGGAATTCTGCCTCACCTACTTGAAGGAGGACATAAACACAAGTTATTCTGAGTTTCCTATGCAGGAGATTTTTCTCCTCTTCTCTGCTTGCTTATTTATTTAATCCTTATTTATGTCAGTGTGGGTCTTTTTTATACCTTTATACTTTAAAAACATACTTTAGAGTATGATATAGTAATATATTAATTATTTTGTTGCTCAAATTGTTCTATCTTTGGCCACTGGAAGCTCTTCCAATGTGTCTCTTTGACATACCTCCAGCTTTTTGTTTTTGACCACTGTCATATTTTCTGGCACTACAGTGCACCTGAGGCTTGTCTTACATATCCTCTGTCTCAGACCTGATTCCTTTTATTAGAAAATGGCATCAGAAATCAACACTGGGCACTAGGTTCACATCACTTTTTACATGAAAGGATATTCCAGAATATCCATTTAAAAACTCTATCAACTGACAATTTTTTCCTAATAATTAGTATCAGAGTCTGACTGAAATCCTATAAAGTATATTATACTCGTTTTGTTTATATTATAAAACTAAGAGGTCTTTTCTATGAGACAAAAATCTAGTTCACTTTGAAAGGGTTATTAAAACCTACAGTATAAATGTACCAGGAAGATGTTAATTGCTATCATTTAAACCCTTAAGAGGATACCCATTTTTATGACACACATCAATATTTTCTCTTAGATTGAAACAAAGTTTAAGCTATTTCTTCTACGATTACTAAAATTTTCCCTCTGAACAATATAAAAACAGTCTTTTCTCAGATTTCATGGTAACATCTTTGATTACATGCACTAATAATAAGATAAAGAGAAATAAAATGAAGATATGACTTGTAGAAGTTTAGGACAAGAAATCATTTGCACAAAGGAAAATTGTACAAAACTTTTCCCACTTTGATTATAAGAGAAAATTAAGAAGTGGAATGCTTATTTACTGCTGATTTATAGAATCTATTTGTAAAAATGCTTTTTTTACACTGATTCTGTTTCCTATTGTGAGAGGAGAAAGATAAGCATCACTTACTTGTTCATTTAATTTAGTGTCTGTTTCATTTAAAGTGCTCTTTAATGCTTGATAGTTAGAACTTTTTAAAAGATGAATAAATGGATGTATAGCACTGCTTTTGAAGGTGGAGAAGTGTCATTTGAATTAAGATATTACTCAGTAAGAGTGTCCCTTTTCTTTAATACTCAGAAAAATGGAAATAGAATTTCAAATATAAAACCCTGTCTTCTGTAAAATGAAGATAAGTTGGTCACCAGATGATTTTTCAAGTCCTGTTCAGTTCTCAGATTTAATAAGTCAGCAGAGAAACTTAAATGTAATGATCATAGACTCTGTTAAGGTTTCTACAGCATCATAAAGGTAGAAATTCTCAGAACAAATAAAGAAAAAAGCCATAGGGGCATGGGCTATGTCACTATCTCCTTCGCAAGTTGGAACCTGTGTTAGGAGTGTGGTCTCACTGATTGATTTAGAGTTTGAACTTAACTGATTGATTTGTTGACTCAGTGGCTGAAAATCTGAAAATCAGCAGAATCTCAAGAAGGCAGAACAAACTACTATTATAATAAAATAATGCTGTGGTTGGAACAGAAGTAATTTCTCTTGTTACTTTTATCACCATTTTCCCAATGCTCCTTAGGTTTCTTCTGAACTGTTTTAGTCGATGTAATTTTAACCTAACACTCATTTATGATGGTCCCTCCCGATTTCTTGATTGGTTTCCAAGTAGATATGTCTAACATAAATGTAGAACTCTACCAAAACACAGAATTTGGCTGAAGGTGTCAACATTAGATACTGACTTTATCTTAACAGATACCTGCATGTACCCAATTCTGATGATCAAGTATTATTTGGCAGGAGAGGAAGATATTCATTTGCTCATTTTGATCATATATTTTATTTATTTATTCAGAAAGCCTAAGAAGAAATTCAGTAGATGCATATTTTAAATGAAGAATTAAACCTGAAATGAGTAAGAGTTGAAGCAAAGATGATGATCAGTATATTTTTAGCATCCCATCAAAAATGGATTCGTTTTCCATTCTCATTTCATGTTGTTCATTGTACAGGGTCAGGACAATTTTTGGTGTTCACCTTAACTGTGGGCAAGGAGTAGAGTAGAAGGGAAAGAGGAAACACATAGGTTACTTGAGCACCTATGAAATCCTGTATTTTTTTTTTTTGCTTTCAGAAAAAAATGAAATAGTAAACACAGCCTATAAAAAACATCAATTAATCTTCTCTATCTTATAATGACACCAGTAGATATTATATAGTTTATAATAATCCTTTCCTTGATAGAAATTTTATAGGACCTATATTATAGCTTTAATAAGTTGCTTGTAAATATGTTTTACTTTATTGCAGACTACTGTAGATGCTTAATAAAAGGCTTGTGGGGTATGTTGACTTTTTCTACATTAAGATATCCAATGCTTTCCTGATGTTTGGTTTTACTAACTGTGGTCTCAGAGTAATACAAGTTTTCCAGTTGGAAAAATGCTGAATAAGCTTTCTCTAATCTACTGTTCATAGCTACACTGCATTTTTCCTTGATATATGATGATAGCCTTATCTTACTCATGCTAAGTCATCTCAAAACACATATGATAAATTGAATTACATGACTTCTGTGACCTCTCTTTTAGTTAAATGGGAAAATGGGACTAAGTTTATGTTTCCTTAGTTTCCCTAGTTTCTCCCCAGTTTTATTTAAAACTGTTCTTGTTCTTTTCTATTTATTTCACCTTTATATTTCCGAATTTGAGTTCCTGCTTTTCGAATTATGCTCAACATGAGTATTTGCAAACGGAACCACGATGAGATAGTATATAGTCACTCATTCATATATGTTTGAATTTTAAGTAAAAAGTCATGCTAGGCAAAAATTGTTGCATAACCCCTTTTGCCAAGGCCAGAGGAATCCAAATGCAATCAGCTTGTACTTAGCTTAATGCCGAGACTGAGATTTCAGGTTTGATAAGCTTGGCACTGACCATCAGGAAGGCTTTGCACACATCATTTCTCATCTTTGCGACTCTGACTTCTCGGGTGTAAAAGATATTTGTGAGGCCATGATTCTGATCTCTTCTAAAATTAATATTTCATGACTTAAAACCCTATTTAGAATGGAAAATAATTAATGTGAACTAAAATATAGGCTTAGCATATTTAATATAAACATACTACTGACAATTTAGAAGATAACATTAATCTTCACTTACCCACTATAATGTAGCCATAGACAGAAGTAGAGAGAATGAATCAAAGGCACATAAGGATTATAAGAATCAGTTGCACATTCCTACAGTAGTACCTGCATCAAGTTGGTGCTTAATAAATATTTTACTTCCTTCTCTTTCCACTGCATTATCATCTGTCCTGAAGTTCTACTCCAATTATTCATTTTTCTAGCCAGTCCATATGTTTGTTTTCAAATCTATTGAGCTTAAATGAATTTGGTTTTTTTCCTGAAGAGATTAACCATAAAATTTGAATTAATATTTAAATAAAATGCATTAAGAAAGTATGCTTAATTTTATTGTCTAGATCAACATGACTTAGTCCCTTTGATACTATCCTACATTTTGACTTTCTTTTGCTCCCTTACACTGATTCCTTTATCTTTTGCAATCTTATTGAAGTATATATATTTCTCTAAGCCATTATAAAGCCCTTTGGGATATAAGACAGAGTGTAAGTCAATAATTGACATATCCCTCCCTTCAGCTATAATACTGTGTGGATTCTCCAAATTCAATTCATATTTTTTAGTTACCTTGAATGCCTCTCTCTAAAAAACTCTACCTGGTACCATCATTAGAATCATTTCACCTGGTTCAGCATCATCTTCATCCTGAAAAACAACATGTCTGTGGCACATCCTGACTGGTTCCTCTGGCGTACCACCACAAGGTTACATTTTTTAACAATCCCAATTTAATCAGACTACATACATAGACTCCTTTATTGTCCAAAAGCTTTACTATGGCATGCATATTCTTAATAATTTGGTTCCTTAGTTCTTGGTGAGTTTATTTCTGGCCATACCCTTATATTCCACCCACACAGATCAATCTGCAGTTTTCTTAGGCATTATGTTCCTGAAGTCCTCCAGGTAATTTTGAAGTATAAAGACATAGTAACACCACATCTGAGACAGGAAAAGCAGCTTATGAAATCTCAATCTCTCAAAATTCGACTTCTATTACTACATATATAGCTTTCCTTAATTTCCCCAGGTAGAGTTATTTCATTCCTTTGTGTTCATATACCACATGCTCATACCTTTCTTATGGCATTTATCACATTTCATTTTATTTATGTATTACTTTTTCTCACTAAACTATAAACTCCAGGCTAAAACCTTAAGTAGGCACTCAATAATGCCCCGTGAAAGAATGAATTCATAAAATGAATGAATTAATGAGGTAGGAAATAGTTCATTTGGGTCTCAAGGTAAAAAAAGAACTTTTAATAGATTGGAAACACGAGGTAACATTTTTAACTTTTTTGTCCTCATCAAGGAAAACAGAGGAAACTTCAAGCAGAAACTATCAATGAAATCATAAACCTGTGCTCAGAGAACTTGAAGAAAAATGGTTTCACTGACATTAAGTGTAAGCTAAAAGGTTTTATCTAATCTCAGCTGACTGATAATGAAAGAGAATGGGAAAATATGGATAACTCTGTTGTTTCTAGTTTATTGCTCAGTTTGGTGAACTTCATCAGAATACAAGCTCAAAAATGAATAAAAGCTGGTCCTGATGTCTCTTAGTTAAAATAAGTGAAGCTGATGAAATCTGAAATATTTAAAATTGATAGCTCCTTGGCTACACAGAGAGAGAGAGACACACACACACACATATGTGTATATGAGAATAGATGTATACATATACATACACATGAGGCTTTCAAGTTTCTTTGCAGGATAAATGTGTCTGTTAGTAACTCACTTTGTTCTGCTACAGACAATTTAACATTATAAACATTCAACTGATATGCTGTGTTAGAATAATCCTAGTCCAATAAATAGTGCAGCTTGCTTCTTTATGGCTTATTTTGCTGCAGGTTTTATTGATCCTTCCTTTTTGATCTCAATGAAAACAAAAGAAAATATTAAGGAACAAGTCAAGAAAAAGATATAAACGTCAAAAAGTAACACTTACTAGCCTGATGAATTATGATTCCAATAGAAAGTGAAGAGTATGAGTCAGAGTAAAAATAATTAGAGGCAGAGTGAAGGTTTTATTCTACTTTTGACACTAGAGAAGGCAGAATGGATAGAAAATAATTTGGACTTTCTAGAAAATAAGAGGAAATTACCTTCATGACCTATATGTACCTGAGAGTCCCACTTTTCAAACTCGGCGGGAAGGAAAGTCAGACAAAGAATCAACTGATTAGATTTCCTAATAGCTTTGTTACTTTATACTAGTGATGTTTTCTTAAATGCTGTGACTGTAGCACTGTGGCATTCATATGATATGTACACAAAATGTGCTAAGAGAAGGCCTGCTATTAGAGGACTAATTTTAAGGTTACCAAAATGCATTTTATAAAAACCTGAACAATGAACTGGTAAACATAGTATCGCCATAGTCAATTAGTATCGCCAGGTTATTTGACAGGTTCTGAAATAGTTGAATAAATTAACTTAATGACCAGAAGCTGGACATCCCTTTTGGGTGCACATTTTAACGAGGGTGAGTCATAAAAGGAGGGGTATTTACATCTTATCGTGCTGCTCCTTAGCCCTCATTAAGGTGATATATAGTAATGATATCCTGGTCTAAACGCAAAAGAAATGACTGATGTTGCTTTTAAGCCTCAAGAATGAAAAGTTAATCATATTGCAACAGTAATTCTATTTAAAATATGCCGCAGCCCTTTGATGATCACTTGAAATTTTTCTCAGGGAAAATATGCTCGTGTAACATCTTAGAAAATATGACTAGAAATATCATAAGTGGCTGTAACACAATTGGTAATAAAATTCTGAGATACTACATATTCCCTGAATGCATTCTAGAACTCCTACTAATGTTAATGGGAATTACTAAGCTAGCACAAACAGGAGGGAGCAAGATGTTTTAACATCTAATCTAACACTTCAGAAACTTGATAGTCATAAGCAAAATCAGTAGGACTTGGGCCATATGTTACATGAGAATCCATCCTTGTGAATGGCTGTAATTTGGCATGAAGACAGGTTCTTCTCTGCCTAGCTATCAGTTTTGTTCTGGTTGTTAGTCACAGTATAGAAGGAATAATATCAAAAACCTTATGCCATTATTCCTTAGGGAAAATACTATATGTCCACAAAATTCTGCATATTTTTTATCTGTTTGTCTTATAAAGCAGCATTTAGTGATTTCAAATAGTGTCTAGGAATGTGGAAGCCATCATTTACTTTTCTGGGGCAATCATTGACTTGTTTTGAGATTCTGGATAAGATATTCAGTCTTCCTGTGGTTCAGCTCATGAAGCTATAATTTGTACAAACAGGCATCACATCCTACATTAAGGTTGTGAAAAATGAATTTAAAAACAATTAGATTATCTGAATGGAATTTTCCAAAATAAACATTTTGTTAGAAACATTTCTATTATCCAGATATGGGGCAAACATTTGAGGTAGCAACAGAGATTCCCTTTCAATGCTTCCACCTCTTAGAGGCCTTGGGGCTTCCTGTTCTCTACGATAGCTTTGGGATACTAAACCTTCTTACTCTTTCTCCTCCCTACTAGTACTCCTGTCTCTAGTATTCAGCCCGATAATATTTTATCACACTTCAATATTCAAAATTTATCTATCTGAAGGTTGTTTATTAAATGCTTTCCAAACATTAGAAATGGATCTTTGCCCTGTAAAGCCAGCATTGAACAATCCCTGCCTCAGAAAGGTAACATTCTGGTAGGTGATCAGAGAAAATAAATGAAACCAATAAATTGTATAGCCTATTAGAAGAAAAATATTATGGATAAGATGAGGCCTTGAAGGAGATAGGGAATGCTAATGGGATGTGTTGCAATTTTAAACAGAGTTGTAGAGGAAGTTTTCCCAAGACAGTGATGTTTGAGTAAAGACTTTCTAAGAAGGAAGTGTGGAGATATCTAGGGCAAGAGAACAGTATGCAGAGGTTGAAGGAAGGGCAATTCCTTTAGTTGGGAGAGTACCTAGTTTGTTTGCAGAATAGCAAGGAGGTCAGTGAGGTTTTGCAGAATGAGTGAGGGGATGGTAGTAGGAGATGTGGCCATGTGAGTAGCTGGTAAGAGGCATTTACTCTGAGTTAGGTGGGGAGCCATGGGAACATTCTGAGCTGAGAGTGGTATGGTGTGGATTACATTTTAAGATAATCACTCTGCCTGTTTTTTGAAAACAGATATTGAAGGGACATGGATGAAAATAGGAAGACCAATTTGGATTCTGTTTCAATAAACCATTGGGAGGAATGCTGATGGCTTGGCCAGGGTGCTAGCAGTACTGATGCTGAGAAATGGTCAGGTTCTGAATATGTTTTGCATATAGAGCTGAGACAGTTTGCTTTTGGATTGAAATTTTGGTGTGGCAGAGAGTATGACTCTAAGGCTTTTGGCCAGAGCACACAGAAGAATAAAGTTGACATTAATTGAGATGTAAAAGACTCTAGTGATAGGGGAAATCTTGAGATTAGTTTTGGATACATTGGGTTTGCAATATATGTTATCATAAGAACAAATATGGTGAATAGAGAGAGCTGTATATTCTAGTCTGGAGTTAAGGGGAGGTCCAGTCTGGAGATACAGATTTGGCAATCATTAGTAGATAGATGCTTTTTACAGCCAAGGGACTTGATCAGATCACCAAAGAATTAAGTGTAGAGAGAAAATAAAATAGAAGCAAGGCTCAAGTGTGAAAGCATTTTAATAGAAAGAGACCAGGCAGATGAAAAGCCAGTGGAAGAGCCTGAGAGTATTAGCCAGTGGCAGAGGAGGATTGACAAGAGTAGTTCATAGAAGTCAAAGAGAAGAAAGTGTTTCAAGGAGGAGGGAGTGATCTATTGTGTCAGAAATTGCTGACAAGCCTAGCTGGATAACTACTGAGAGGTGACCTCTGTGCATGGTTATTGATGCAGGGTTAGGAGTGTCTGTTTTGGGGTACTGGTGGGGAAGAAAGCCTGACTCAGGTGGACTCCAGAGGGACGTGAAGGAGAAGAATTAGTAGCAATGAGTACAGACAACAACTCTGAAAACTTTTTGTTCCACCAAGAGAAGCAGAAAAATGGGAGTGGAGTCAAGAGAAAGGTCTTTAAATGGGAGAGTTAATAGAATATTTCTAGGTGCTTGAGTAGATACTATTCTTCATTTTCTTCAGTGAAATAGGAAGCAATGTTAACATCTTAAAGTAAATACAAGGAAGACATGTTGGATGTTTGAGAAGTGGAGTTAGAAAGTCAATAGATTAGGAAAATGTATGGCCCATCTAGAATGTTGAGTGTAACAGAATCTAGGGCCACAGGCATGAGAAGATGTAAGTAAATGACTCAGTTTTCTATATCTCCATATGCTTTTTCATTGTTTCTTTTCTTCTCTATTCTTTTTTTTCTTCTTTCTTCTTTCCTTTTCTTTTCCTTCCTCTCCTCCTTTTTCTTTTTTTCCTGACATTGCCGGATACTTAAGACATCTTATTAGATCATTGTAGGCTAGCTTGATAGATATAAGGATACTTCAGATCACAAAATAGCAGTATTTAAGTAATATAGGTGACTATATACTGTGACAAACTTCTAAGTCTTACAATTCAGTTACCGTTTCTGGGGACTGTTTTCTTCTTGGTGTCGGTGTTTCTGTATGACACACACACGCTTAATTTCTGACTCTTTTCACAGGATTCTTTTTGGCAGACCCGAGATATCTACTCTTTATATATAATTAATATCTAAAATTTAGATAGGTACTAAATTTTATATTCTGTTTTTAGATGATTCTTTTCTCTATATCATCATCACCTGAACCTTACTTTGTGCCCTCATTATCTTTGATGTGGACTATTGTATTTTTTTTCCTGACAATGCTTAATGCTTCTCATTTTCACATTGTGAAATTCAGTTCATATGCTATTTTAAAACAGAACTGATTGTGAGTCTTTGGGGCTTAGAAACATGCAATGGACTGTGTTACCATTATAATAAATTTTAAATTTAAAAATCTTGACTAATATTCCTTATCTCTTCTTACACATACTTCCTTCTTGTATACCACACTCATCACAAACCATTTGCTCTGTTCCAAATGTACCATTCATTTTCAGCCTTCTACCCATGCATATATGGATCTTTATGGCTTTGCTGCTTACAGAAGGACAGAGCAATAAACCTAACTCAAGTATCTTTTCCAGGATGAAGTCTCCCTCAGTTTTTTTGTGTGGTTACCAGTTTCCTCATTTATGTTTCCCTCTCCTCCTTAGAACATTAAGTATCCTGAAGGCAGGATTTTGTTTTACTGCTATAGTCCTCATGTCTAGAACTGTCCTTGCCTTAATGCAGATCCACAAAAACTACTGGATGAAAAGAGAATGCCTTAATCCATATGGCAGAATCTGGAACATAGCAAATGCTTAAAAGGCACTATTGAATGCTTCTTACTACTTTACTTCTAAATGTTTTGCTGACTTTAGAAGCCTCATAATTTTCAACTGACTCCTCCATAAAGACTTTAATTGTGGTGAGATGACTCATATAACCTTGAGGATCACAATATCTCATTCATGGATATCCAATCATTTTTAAAAATTAAAGTATAGTTGATATACAATCTTATATTAGTTTCAAGTATTCAACGCAGTGGTTCACCAGTTACCCACATTATGAAATCACCCCCACTAGTGTAGTTACCTTCTGTCAACATAGGAAGATATTACAGAATCACTGACTATACTCTCAATGCTGTACTACTATCTCCGTGACCAGTCTATACTATGATGGAGAATTTTTGTGCCCTTTTATCCCCCAGGTTGGCTATCTGATAATTTTTATCTGGTAATCTAGAGGCAGAGTGGGTCTTACTTATATGTTCCCTTCTGACAGGCCCTCACTTAATTTTGATAAGCTACAGCTTATAAAAGAAAAGACAATTTATAAACAAGTGAGTTATAGACAGAGAGCCTTCTGGCACCAGTCTTGCGTGCTTGAGGCACACAGCCCCTTTTTTCAGCTGACAGAGTCATCAGGCTCCTTGTCTACTCAGGGTCTTATGTGTGCTGTTCCCTAAGTCTTCAAAGCTCTTTTCTTATCCTTTCCCAATTCCCTTCATCTGGGTAACATAACATAGATTTTTCAATATTAATCCAATAGTCATGTTTTCAGGAAAAAATATGAAAATAGATGGCACTCTCCTATTATACAATATAATGGTCTTTATTTTATATGTATATTTTTGGCAATTTTTTATTTGTGTGCTAAATTGATTAGGTATTTTTATACTTAAGCATAAAGTTCATGTAGATTTGATCTGTATTTGTCTATAAGGTTTGAATTTGAGTTCAAAACAAAACTTAAGAATACTTAGAATAAAATAGTCAATATGTATTAAGTGAATGAATAAATGGATATAACTGGGCTGGGTATTATATCTCTTCTTTATCAATTAATCCATTATTTCAGTTTCTGCTAGAAACTAATAGAATTTATTAGTTTTTATAATTATTATTATTAAAAGGTAGGGAGTAGACAGTAAGTGACAAATCAACTTTTTTTGTTAGTAAGTGACCACTAATGGGTGTTAGTAGGGGCGACCTGTGTTGAAAACTTTCCCCCAATATCAGAGATTCATAAACAGTGTTCGTCTAGTTTCTCAATATCTTGACTGTGTAGTTAAGAATATTCTTTAAGGATTAATATGAAATCTTAATATGTCCAAATGAAATCTTCCAAAACCTTGGTGGGAATATGCTCACATTTTAGAATAAACCCTTATAAACCCATTTTCTCTAGCTGCAAGGCGTTTTAGTGGGCACTTTGTCCATTCCTCCCTGCTTTATGGGCTGCTTGAGCCCCACTGTTTTTCTGGTTTTCTGTTTCTTTTTTTTATGTGTTCTGGTAGTTACATTGCAAACTCTACTTTGGATAAAGGAAGTAGAATAAAAACAGTTTAGTTCACTCATCTCTGTTTCTTTCTCTGCCTCAACACCACTGAAAAGTCCCCTGCAGCTCTTCTCCCTTCCTGCAGATCAATACTTCTTGTCTTAGTTTAATGAACACTCCTACATCGATCTCTCTCAGGTGCTGTGTTACTTTATGACAAGTTTCTTGGCCTCAACAGGCTCTTAGCTGATTCAGGGGTGCACCTGCCATGCCCTACACAAAGCAGTCTGTGACAATAGGAACTTTATTTGTCACAGGTTAATGTGTGATTTTTTTCCCTCCTTTTGGAAAGGAACAGACAGTTTTCTTTTCTTTTTTTCTTTTTTTTAATTTAATTCCTTAACTTCATCTTCTGGTTACATTCCTAGAAGAATTGTAAAAAAAGTTTAAGAATGGTAGGAGAAAACAGTAAAGAGAAGCTGTGAATCTTTAAAGGTTTCTTAAACACGTTTCTAAATACTGAAAGTTACAATAGCCTTGTTGGTTATTTTTATTTGCTTTGTATCTTGTTACCATAGCAGCAATCATTGACTAATTCGTCTCCAGATGACAAACCAGAGATGCCTGTACCTGACCAGTAACTCCTACTTTCAAAGACAGCGCCGCCATTTGAGTTGTCCTGTGCAAGTGGCAGGAGAGATGAAGAGAGTGAGTGTAGGTGCAATAAACCCACCGATGGGGGCTCTTGATCTCCATGTTGAAAAAACTTTAATGACTTCACATGTTCCTGTGGCTTTTTTTTTCTTTTTCTTCTGCTGTTACACTGTGTGCAGTTGATTAACAATGTAACAATCTGCTCCTAAATCATACCAGATCAGTTTCCTCTTCTGCCTCATTTCCCTGGTCGGCCTCTCCTTGCCTGGCGGGGAATACCTCCCAATCAGGGCTGTGATCCCAGGAAACATTTTCTCTCACTGCTTACTTAAACTAATTGCTAACTAAGTTGTTTAAAAAGAAGTTTCTTATAAGCAGATCCTTTTTCTTTTATTTTTTATTTTTTCAAAAAATAAACAAGTAACCACAGTCTCAGCTACCAGCAAGTATAACACACTCAGAGACAGAAGTTCTGGTATCTCTGGATTTGCAGCAAAAATATGGTTCCACTGCAGAGTTGATGAGTACCAGACAGACACAAAACTCAACATCAACATTTGTCCACCCAGCAAATCCTTTGTACCTATTTTCAGAAAACATTCAGTATCCTACCATTGCTCACAGCTCCCACTATTATCACCAACATCTCTTCTCCAGAAGAGCACATAAGAGCCTCAATATAATTCCACTCTTGCCTTGGAAAAGACATAACTTCTGTGCACGTTTCAGGTGAGTCTTTAAAACTGAGTTTGGATCATATCACTTCTTTCCACGGAATAATCTAGACTCCCCATGTCACTTACAATAAAAGTCAATATCTGCATAAGGACCGATACATTCATATAGGTTTCTCAAACTGTTTGTCTTAGTCTGTTCAGTCTGCTACAGTAAAATACCACAGACTGACTTCGCACAGCTCTGGGGACTGGAGATCCAAGCTCAGGGCACCAGCGTGGCTGGGGAAGGCCTTCCTACCGGTGACGCGCTGCCGACCTCTCACTGCGTCCTCACTGGTAGAAGGGGTGAGGCATCTCTGGGGACGTTTTATGAGAACACTAATCTCACTCATGAGGGCCCCACCTTCATAGCCTAGCCAGTCCCCAAGAGTGCCGCCCCCAACACCATCATCTTGGGAGGTGGGTCTTCCACCTGTGAGTTTTGGGGGCCACAGACATTCAGACCATCGCACTGTGCTCACCTTTCTGAGCTGCTCTCCTCTCACCGCACCCTCCGTCACTCCCTCCAGGCAGCCTTCTCACTCTGCAAACACAGTCAATGCAGTTCATCTCAAGATTGGCACTTGTTATCTCTTTTGGCTGAAATCTTTTCCATTACTATGCAATGGGCTCAATCTCTCCTTTACTTTAAGTCTTTATTCAAAGGTCAGCTTTTCTTGACCGCCTTCCCTGATGAACCTATTCTAAGTCACACTCATTCACAGCTCCATTTTCATTCTTTCTTATCCCGTTTATTTAGTTTGTCTCCACCAATTGGAACGTCCCCGAAGTCAGAGCTTCTGTCTGTTCCGTTTACTTTATATTTCCCAAACCCAGAACAGTACGAGGCAGATGATAATGAATCCTCTCAAGTGAATGAAATGTCATGATTAACAGGATTTTTTTTTAATGGAAAAAAATCACTTTGAACGTCATAGAGACAAATCCTAACTCTTCCATCTGCAGGGCAAAAGAAGGAAATTATGGCTCCTAAGAGCTCTTCTGAGAGGGTGGTGTCTATATGTTGGGGGTCATGAGTTCTTAGTGAACTCTGTTGAAGTTTGGGAGAAAGGAAGAGTGAGATCAAAGGATTCTCCCGGTGATACCAGCATTGAACATACCTGACTTAGATCAAATTTTATCACATCTTTTTTTGTTACTTCTAGGTTGTCCTTTGTCACTGCACATTTTTTTTTCTGCAATGGATACCCCTTTTCATTAACCTGCTATGGAATGGAATTTTAAATGTTGAAATCAAGTTGAATATATAATTTCCGTGGAAGGTGGGTAGAAGAGGTGAAAAGAAATATTTGCAATGAAAATGACAAGTAATCTCTTCATTAATTTTACCCCAACTGCTAGTTAAAGAAAAGCATGAAACTTCAGGTCATGTGTTGGGTACTTCTTTACCATTTCATTTCATTTGATAATATCACCAAGGAAACTGGGTTTCTCAGAGATCTGAGGAATGGCTGCTCTGAAACATTTTCCTGCATCTCTTGTCAGTTCACAATGAGCTTTACCTAATGAGAGAGAGAGACAGAGACAGAGAGTGAATGAGAGAGAGAATACAGATTTAACTATTTAGATCACTGAGCATATGCTCCTGTACAGTTCTGCCATACATAAGCTTTGTTGACTTTGGAAAGCTACTCTAATCTTCCTAAGCCTCACTTTTCTCTTTTGAAGATGGGCATAATAGTATCTACCTTGCAGGTTTGGCAAGGATTAGTGTAAATAAAAAATATAAATGTAAGCATAAAGGTGAAAATCTTTGGCACACAAATTTACTTAAGAAATCTTAAAATTTTTGGAATTTTGATTTGTCTCATTTATTCATTCAAGCACATATTCAATATTAACTATATTCTAGGCTTGGCATTGCAGATGATTTAGAATTATCCTGGATGTCTGTGTTTTGCCCTGGATATTTCAAATTTAGTTCTTATTCTGCCTATATCTGAAATCTACTCCCCTCCCCTGCCACCTGGCTTTTCTTTATTAGTGAATTGAAAATCTTTTTTTCTTTTCTTTTTTGCTTTCTGTCATATTGTAATGAGATCATCAGACTCTATTCATGTATTCAGAGTCAACACACGAATCACTTTAGAAAATAGCTAATTTCTGAAAAATAAGTATTAAAAATTTTTTGTACATTCAAAAATGTGTTTGCTTTTTTCTTAGCTGAATTGAAATACATCTTCTTATAATTCAGTTTCTAACTCCACTGCTTATACATGATTATACACAAACTGCAGATTTTTCCTCCCTGACAATTCATTACGTTGAAAGGCACATGCACTATCCCCTGTCTTTCTAGAGGCACGTCAGTATTCGCCTAGTTTGCCTGAACTATCTAGACCACAATTCATTAACCTGTAACTCACTAGGCCTGTTGTTCATTATTGCTCCCTTAATGCTTTCCTATTCTTTAGAGATAACGTGTAGTTTCTCTTTTCCTACTTGAATATTTAGTACAAAATACATTTTTTTCTCTTATTCAAGTGCTAAACCATGGCCTCCAGACATTAAGCTGTAAGAAAATCTGCCAGTCATTATATGATGTTGAACAAACATGAACCTTCTCACAGTCTTTTCCTTTATATCTTAATGGATATTTTCCCTGTCTTCCCCTTACATTTTTAATTATTTTCCTTTCTTTTATCTCTCATGTTTAATTAGGTTGTGAGTTGAATGCAAACCAGGAGATTGTTTTTTTCTTCATTTTCTTGGTAATA